>NDXB01002936.1:106035-137744 GCA_002631895.1 Agapornis roseicollis
AGGGGGGGGGGGGGGGGGGGGGGGGGGGGGGGGGGAAGTCACCTTGCACCCATCCCTGGACTGCCTCACCAACCCCTCAAGAACTGAGCCCTGGCTCCCTTCCATTCTAGGGAGAAGCTCTGGTCTTAGGACAAGTCCCAAAGCAAAACCAAAAGATCCTGGAGATGACAGGAAAAAGTAGGGATGGGGGATCCCCTGGTGCGCCCAGAGATAGGGGTGCTGGGGGAAGAAAGCCTGGGGATGCCAGGGAAAGAAAGCATAGCTCTGCCAGGGATATGTGGCACTGGACATGATGTGCTGGTGTGGATGAGGGCAGTGGGAATGGAGGCATAGAGAAGCAGCTGGAGGGATGCTGTGTATTCGGTCACTTCTCTACTTTCCTGGATGATGCTGAGCAATGGGAGATGTTGTCTGTTTAGCCTTTCCCCTGGGGTTAGGACAGACAGTGAGGAAAAGCTCTGGTGCTGCCTGAGCTGATATGGGAGGCAGTAGGACAGAGGAGGTCTCTGGGTGGGTGCTGTGGGCTCATGGTGTTTCAGGATTGAAGGAGAAAGGTATCAGGGGCTAATGGGACTACAGATGTAGCAGTCAGGCCCTGGGTCCTTGCAAGAAGCGACTCGGAGCTGAGTGTGTGTCCCTGTCTCTCCAAGCCATGTGTTTACAATGGGACAAGCCATCTGTCCCTGTGCAGATCACCTCTGTAGCACATCACCGCACCCCAGGAAGCTGAGCCAACAGCTAATAACAGGGAGCCCTAGGACATCCCCTGCCTGTTCCCCTGCAGCTGTATGGCCTGATCCTGTAGGGTGCTGCTGCTCCAGCCCTTCATGGTGGTTATGGGCTGGGATCAGGTGTGACAATTCAGAGCTGCCCTGACTGTTCCTGCTAGGGGCAAGCACCCTCCCTGTCTTGCAAGCCTTCCCATGCAGATTTGCCATTCCCTGGCTCCAGGATGGGAGCTGCTAACATGATTTTTCTGCTCAGCCTTGCCATGTTCCATCAGAGATGGGGCTGCTTATTTGAGGAATTGCTTGGCCAAATAAACAGCTGCTCAGAAATCCGTGCAGGCTTGCTTAGGAGGGCTTGAGATGTGTTTGCTTTGCCTGTTAACCCCTTCACTTGGGCAGGTATGTGGGGCTCAGAGCAGGGGGAGGTGTGTACCCCTCCGAGCCCATACAGTGGCAGGCAATGGAGGCATAGGAGTTTCTGCCTTTCAGGACAGATCCCCGCCTGCTTGATGGAGCTGCTGATGTGACAGGGTGGAGAAGTCCTCCAGAGCATGCGGCTGTTTCAGAAGGCTCTGGGGCAGGCAGACGCAGGCAGACCCACATAGGCTGGGGGACAGGAACAGTCAGGACGTACCAGCAGGTAAGCACAGCAGCCCTGGAAGCAGGCAGGGAAGTGGCTTCAGCAACTTGCCTGACACTTGTCTTCTGCCATCACCAGAGCAGGAACAGAACCCTGAAGATAGAAAAGGACTTCTGTGAGCGTCTCTGAGGAAGTCTGTGGATGGCTGCTCTGCTTTTCAGAACAGATACAGAGGGTACCAAGCAGCCTGGAACCCTGGGGCTGGCTGTGCCAGGTCTGACACAGGCTGAGTTCAGCTCCCACTGCTGGGTGCTGATTAAGACTCATTACCTGGTTGGTTAACGGAACCTGGGCTGCTCACAGGTGACTTCAACTGTTCATTTAGCCACAAATCACCAAGGCTTGGCAGTTTATTTACCTTCCCCACCAGCCTCCTGTGGCTTCCCAGACTCCAGAGATAGGGGATAGCCCTGCTGAAAGGGGCAGGGAAAGGGCAGTATCCCACTGTGAGGAGTAGTCAGGGCTCCCACAAAACTTGGGATACCCAAAACTGGAGGAGACCAAGAGCTCAGCCTTCTCTGGGCTGGAGGCTGTGGGACATAGGTGAGAGTGGGACACTTCTACAGCCCCTCTTATGGGCAAATGGCTGAGAAAGCACCTGCAAGCCAGCTTACAGCCTGTCTCCAGCATTGGAAGTGCTTCTGGGCTGTATTTCTCCACTAGCTGGGTTGGGACTACAGTGCTGCAGATGACCTGAGGCACCAGGGCCAGAGCAGCAATATCCACTGTTTCCTGAGGGATGCTATGAACAAGGTTGTTACACTGTGGGTCTCTTACAGAGAAGTAATTTCCAAAGATGGAAAGCTCTGGGAGCTGTAACCTGGGGACCAGCTAATGCTGAGCAAGTGGGTACAGCCATCCTGGGGACAGGGAGCTCCTTCTAGGCTTAAAAGCTATAGCATGGGCATAAATTAGGGTGCCTGTCACCTCTCTGGGTTAGGTTAAACACACTGTTTCCTGCACTGGTCCCTGTCTCAAAGGTAAAGTCTACTGACTAAATGTAGGAGGTGACCCAAACCTACCAGAGGGACCTAGTGCTAAACTGTGCATTTAGTAGGTAGAAATCAAGACAGCCCCAGCATGGATCACATCTTCATCTGATGTCTGGGATAAGAACTTGATTCTGGGAAAATGGAAGTCTGGTCCTAGTCAGTGACTGTTTATCAGGCTATGGGTTATCCTTGGCACCCTTGACTTTGATCTTGGGAAAGCTGGGTTTGCTGAGGGACGTTACGTTGCTTCCCAAGGTGACACTGAGGAAGTATCAGGGCTGTAAAACTGAACTGTGCTCCCAAATACTACATGTGATCCCATGGCTTGTTTCTGGGAGCTCATGCACTGCTGGAGACAGCTTGGGGAAGCATGTGAACTGCTGTAGGTAGTGTTGTGGGTCTCTACAGATGCTGAAAACTTGTGTGAACCAGAGCTGGATGTCTTTGGTGACCCTGTGGGTGTTTGCTTTTCTTGTTTTACTCCTGATGCTTGACCTTGTAGGGCTGGAAGTTGTACAGAGAAAATCCATTTGAGACTATGGAAAGAGAAAAATAATGCAAAGAGCTCCAGTTGTCTAGCTGGACACCTTCAGGTCAACAATGAAAGGTTTTGCAGAGCTTATATACACCCACTCTGCCTCGATGCTGCTGTGGCTGCTGCTTTCAGGTGGCTGAAGAAAGACTGGGCTCTGAAGGTCCAGCTGAGGCACATCCAGGAAAATCCCACAAAATATCTGGGCAAATGAAAGAGTCCCAGGCAGTCCTGGGCTGTGTGAATGCTCCTGGTGCTGCCCATTGCCCTGCAAAGGATGCTGTGATCAGGCCCTCACAGAGAGGTAAGGGAGCTGAGCAACCTTGCTACTGCCTGGGCAGTGTGGACCTCCCACAGGTCTGCACTTGCTAGGCATGAATATACTAAACGGTTAAGCATGGAGGCACCTTCAGGGCACAGTGTGAGGTGCATCAGGCAGAGGACAAATGGAGATGTTGATGTGGTGGGTTGAGCCAGAGAGGGATGTGGAGATGGAAGGTTCAAGGCTTCAAGCTGGTCCAGCCAGCCCTATACAGGCCTCAGGAGAGTGGTCCTGGATGTGCCCAAGACCTTCACAGCAGCAAAGTGGTGTTAGCTGACCTGTTTCATAGAGCCAGTCACACTGTGAGTGCTCTGCTACCACTGGGTGAGCAGATGAGGCCCTGAGGTAACAGCACAGGGTAACCTGTGGAGGGGGAATGGAAGCAAGATGGTGATGGTGGGGAACATCTCTCCTTAAACTCCACCTCCTGAACTGGGGTGATTTCCTAGGGTAGCTCCTGTCCATAGTGGCATGTGCCCCTGGGCCATGGGAGCAAGCTGTCTTGCTGGCTGATATCCTGAGGTCTGCTACCTGTTGCTGATGTTTGGGGTTGCTTTAGATCCTCTGTGGAGAAGGATGCTGGGCAGAGGTAAGGGGCCAGGCCACAGTCATGTTCACTTATTACAATTCTCAGATCTAGTTAGCAGCCAGGTGAGCTGTCACCAGAGGGCCTGATGGATGGAGAAGAGAGTTCCCTCCTTCCTGAGGCTGGAAATGAAGCTAATCAGACCTGGACAACTTAATCCAGCTCTGATCTGATTAACGACCCTGAAGACTGTGAACTCATCAGCATCCAGGCATCTATCACTGCCTGTGTCCCGCCCCTTCTGCTGATCACTGCTGGGCACAGCCCTCGTGTGCACAGCCGTGGGTTCCAGCTCTCTGCCCTGCATGGTGTGGGCTGTGTGTCGGTTGCTCCAGCCCTGCACAACCCTCTTGAAGCGTCCCAGTGTCTGGGTTTGGTTCACTTTGAGGAAGGAGCTCCCTCCATGCTTTTTCTAGATTTCTTTATTAGGATGATTTCACACAGGTTTTATGGCTGGTGTCTGCAAAGATTTGTTGCCTGTGCAATTCCAAGGTTGCAGCTTGGCTTCCTGTACTTGTATTACCATGTGATCTGTGAATTGGGCACCAACCTGGGTTGCTGGTTCTTGGAGGAGTTGTTTGTCTTTGAAGAGCCTCTTTAGGTGGTACAGTGAGGACAGTAATTTAGGTGACTTCAGTGAGGACAGTAATTTGGGACTCTGTGCTGTGACCCAGACCCCCAAAATAATCCTCACTCCCTGCTCCTGCCGCCCAAGCTACACTGTCCTCAGGGCTTGGCAATGGTTACCCAGCCTCCCCTGGGCTGGCTACCAGCCTGTCTGCTACCCCATGATGGTCACTGTGGTGGTAACATCTCTGCTGTGCCCCAGTGCGGCAGCCCCAATCTCTGCCCTGGGTATCAATGCACGTTCCCTGTGCAAAGCTAACAAGCCACTGCAATCCTAGGAGCTAGTTTTGAGGACTTGGATAAGGAAGTGGTGGTTCCTCTCTTGCTGCTGTCACTATTGCAGGCTGTTGACCTGCAGTAGAAGAGCTATCCTACCTCTCCTGTGCCTTCTGGTCCCTGAATACTTGCTGCACTTTTCCCTTGTGCTTGGGAGCCAGCTGTTCCATTGCTCCCCAAATCTTGTCTGTCTATGCCTGCTGCTTGTCAGGGCTGGCTACTCCCATGGTGGGGAGAGTGAAAGGGCTTGGGGTCCTTTTGTTTGTCAGGAATGTTGGCTTCTGTCCTGGGAAAGCAGAAGGGGGTGAATTTGGGGCTGGGTAGAGCCCTACAGCCTGTGTGACAGTGGAGAGATGGTACGGCAAGAGGTGCAGGGGTGCTGGGGGTGGAAAGGGACCTTCTGTACCCTCTGTCCAAGTAGGGTGTTTTACTATGGGTGACATGCATCCCAAATTCCCTTCTGAGCAAATCCAGCTCTGGGCTGTCCATAGGGCTGATTCCTGCCCTCCTCCCTCACAGAACAGCAGCTGGAAATGGGCAGTTATGCATCTGTTCCCACACAAGGGGAGTTTGGGGCCAACCCAGTGACGCTCCTGAGTGCTGGGCTCAGGAAGTGAAAGGAGGAAGTTGTCCCACATGTGGGACCTTTAGAACTCCCCGCAGTGGGTGACACATGCGCAGGGAGCCCAGCAGGGTCCACACCAGGCTGGGTGGGCATGGGGAATAGAAGCCCCTGGGGTTACTGAGCACAGAAAACAAAGGAGGCTGAGGAAAGCCCATTATGCTCCTGCCTTTCACCTCCTTGGGCAACTGCTTGCAGCCTCTGTGGAACACAGGATACAGGGGGGTGGACCCATCTCTTGCTTGGGGAATACAGCAGTCCTGGAAATGCTAAACAGGGAAGAAATACAGGGATGGAAGCTCCCTTTTAGCCACCATAATATTTAGGCAAGGCAATAATGGCTTCCTCACTTGCCTTTTGAAGATCAGGGCCTATCATTGGGCAAAGCAAGCAGAGGCTCCTCACTATGCCAGCATGATAAAATAAAGTGGGACCCAGAGACACACAGATGCACTTGTGGGCACTCTGGCTCTCCCTGAACACCAGTGCCAGGACATCTGGCCCTCTGAGCTAGCTCTGCTCCTTCTCACCCCTATCTCTCAGACAAGCAAAGGCTTTCCTCTCTACCCTTCCCTGGTGCTGCTTTCCAAGCTGTGTCCTGTCTGAGAAAGATAACATCAAGCAAATGAGTAACAACCTGCCTGCAAGCACCTGCTTTGTTGACATGGCTGATAGAGGGTGATGGCTTCTGTGTCCAGCTTAAACCATTGATCTCCCTGGCCCTGAGTGATGCAATAGGAAAGGAATGGCATGGCTGGGTACTGCTACTGATTCCTTTTGCACTGGGTGTGGAGGAGGCTGTCAGTGGGTGAGGGCCTTCCCTGCCCTCCCAGGCAGGCACGCTAGCCCCAAGTGCCTGGGGGTTCTGCAGAGCCCGGGCAGAACTGGAGTCCAGCAGGTCTTTGCCTACCCATGCTGAAGTGGTCTGAGTCTCTTCAGATCTCTTCCAGCCATTACAGCCATAGACCCTCTTCTGTACGGAGGATCTCTGAGGAAAGCGAGGTTGGCTCTGCACTGGGACAATGGGCTTAGCGCCCTGGGCAGTGGGTCCTGCAAGGGTTAGGCCCTGGAGTGTCCCTGTTGCTGCGGCCGGGGGATGAGGCAGTGGAGGGGAGAGCCCGGTCGGGGCCCGCGGGAAGGCAGGCCGGGCCGGAGGGGCGGGGGGTCGGCGCGGAACCAATGGGGAGCCGGGACAGGTGGAGGGAGGGTTAAAACCCCCCCGGAGTCGGCGGGCTAGCGAGTGCCCGGGAGGAGGAGCGACAAGGAGGGCTGCCCCCGAGGGCAGCCCCGCGGAGTGCGGCGCGGCGGGATCCCGCCGGCGCTGGCCCGGGGCTGCCCGGCCTGGCTCGGCTCGGCTCGGCTCGGCTCAGCTGGGCTCGGCTGTGCCCTGTCAGGGAAGCGGCGGAGTGCGGGGTGCCCGGCGGCTCCGCAAGGGGCCGGGCCATGCACAAGCCCATGGAGAAGTCCCAAAACTTCCGGATCGAGGCGCTTCTGGCTGAAGAGCCGGCGCGGAGCGGGTCCCCACCGGGGCTGAGCCCCGAGAGCCCCGTGGCGAGCCCCGACCCCACTGGGCGCTCCGACACCGCTTCACCGCGGGTTCTCCCGGGCACCGCGCCTCTCGCCCCGGCCGGCTTTATACCCAAGCCCGGCTTGCTGCATCTCCCCGGTCCCGGCGCCCTGCCGGCCCTGTACCCGTCCGCTGTGTACCCCCTCCCGGGCCTGGGGAACCAGCACCCGTCTTTCTCCTACACCGGCATCCCCCACCTGCCACCGCCCGGCGCTGAGCACCTGAAGGCGGCCGTGGCCGGCTCCTTCCCCCTGGAACACTGGATCCGAGCTGGAATGCTGATGCCGAGGCTCTCCGACTTCCACGGTGAGTGACCCGGGACCGAGTCTCCCGTGGGGAAGGACGCAGCTGTAGCCCCTTCCACCTACCGGCACAACGGGGAGCAGGTCCCCTCGGAAGAGCTGAGGTTTTCCGAGGCAGCACCTTCGCGGCTTCTTGGCCATTATTGTCGGGAGCCCGGAGGGGCGGTTAGCTCTCCTGGCAGACTCTAGTGTAGGTCTCATCCTGCGCACTGACCTGTTCCCCTGCCAGGACAAATTTTGGGGTCCCACTGGGGGGGGGGATGTCCGTGCTCCGTACACCTCCGAGGGTTGCGGGCCCCCAGGAATCCGATCCGAAGGACAAAGTCTTGCCCTACCCCAACCGGGCACGGCCCCGAGGGGCACTGTCTGCCTCCGTGCCGTCGGAGTCGAGCAGCTCCCGAGCTCGCCGGCCTCTTCCGTGGCGGGAAGAAACGAAATTAGAGAAGTAGTGGCCAGAACCGGCACCGGGAAACGAATAAATCCTCTCCGGTGCGTCTGGGAACGAACCCGCCGGGCTCCCGCGGCAGCGGGGCCCGCCCGCCGAGGCTGGAGCATGGAGGGTTACGCGGGCTCCTGGTCTGGGGAAGGGCCGGTGCTCCGTGTCCCTGCCCGCTGCCGTGGGGCGAGGACCCGGGTCTGATGGGCCGGAGAGCCCGGGGCCGGCTGGAGCTGCGAGAACCTGGCAGCCCGGCGGCGTGCTCGGCTCCAGTCCAGCCCAGTTCCTCCTGAAATGGAAAGAGGATGCATGTTCTGTACACGGCACTGTGGGCACAGCCAGGACTACGGGGCAGACACCGGGTCCTGCACTGCAGTGATGGGCCGCGGGTTGCGGGGTGTCCTTCAGGGCATGGACATCACAAGGACCGACTTCAGACTCTTGTCCCACCGGGGACTGTCGCTGCCACCTTTGGCAGTGTCACCCTGCCCTGTGCCTGTGGTGAGAAAGGGTCTTGTCACTGCAAAGATGCGGCCAGTAGACAATAAGCCAAGAGAGGCTCGTTGATAAACCCCCGGCAGAGTATCTGCATTTATTAGCTAAGTTCAGTGTCTTAATAACATGGGAGCCAATAATAAAAAATAATTTTTAAAGGCTGGATAAATAAATTAATTAACTGTATGGATACAAAAATAGAGAATTTACATGCAGGATAGATCTAGCTATGAAGTGGTGGTGGCACCTTAGAGTTTAGAGCGACTGTGTGCATTCTTCAATCATATCATTAAAAGCAGGGGGAGAAATTCTTTTATTTGTTAGGTGGTGAAACACCTTCCCACTCTTCTGCAGAGGCTATGTTGCTCTCACGGGGTCTATCGGTATCAGCATCCCGGTAGCTTCATCCAGGGCTGTGTTTCACCAGAGTGGGATCACACCACAGCACCTGCTCTTGAGCACAGCTACTGGCTAGGGTAATGTAGAGATATTCGTGCACCAAATTTGCATTTGTACATCAGCCCCATCCCTCTCATGTGCAGGATCTCCACAACTGGCTGTTTCCAAACCCCTGTTGAAACGAACCAAAGCCCAAATTGCTTGCATGAGAACAGCTTGTGGGAGAGCTTTTGGACTGTGCTAGGGTGCACAGGAAGAACGTGTTAATGTGGGTTTTGTGGGAAGCAGTGAATTGGGCTCCAGTGGTAGCTCCAGGGGAGAGCTACCCAGCTGCTTCCATGTCCTCCGGGTCAAGTTTCCATTCTGATGGCTCTCAGAGTTTACTTCCACATGTCCCCCTGATTCACAGCAGAGGGACCAAGCTGGGTGCAGAGCTTGAGCTCATGCCTTCCTGAGGTAGAAGGATGAAGCCCTGTGCATTTGCAGCTGCTCTGCCTTCCTGTACCTCCCCACAAACATCACTTGACACTTGGTAGACTTATGCTTACTTGAGGTCTATTCTCCTCTCCACACTTGTTCTCCCGTGGATCCTGGTCCTTGTTTTGTGTTATTCTCAATACCATGAGGACCGTGTAATCAGATCCTGTTCATTGTCCATCTTCAGAGTCTTAAGTCTACTGGGAGGATTTAGGTTCTCAAGTGTGTCCTGAGCCATTCCTCTTGTGGGCTTGCTGCAAGATCTGAAAGCAGGTCTCTTTGTAGCATGCCTTGTCCTTGTAGGCACCAGGGCTGGTCTCAGCTGTGTTACATCTGTGTGTGCTCATGTTACCCCACTGTGCCGGCCATGCTACTCCACAGCCCTTCCTCATTTATCAAAGGGTGGCAGACTGGGCAGGAGCCTCCTGCTGTTGGCACAGGGCTCCCGGGCTGCCTGTGGCTCCTCAGTGTCCTGTCCCAACACCCAGCCTAGGCAGATCTACAGACCTGCCTGGCTCAGGTTTGCAGGGCACAAGTGACTGTGCTGCCAGCGTTGATCATGTTTAGGTCTCCAGGTAGTAGTGGACAGGACAGATAGCTGGAAGAGACAAATCTGAAAGCCTCTTAGGGTGTGTTCTGGAATATCCCAGAGGGAAGTCACCCTATGATTTATTTACAGAGGATGCCAGGACTAAATTCTGGAATTAAGTAATTCTTTAGCTGCATGTGTAGAGGTGTTTTGCAGGCATGGTCTGGTTTGGTCTCCTGGGAGCAGTCAGGGTTGGAGAAGGAGCAGGACAGCCCCTGGTTTGAAATTGCAAGTTCTGCGAGATGCATTTCCACACTCGCACTGCTCTTACCTGCCTATAAGGGAGGTAGAATGCCAGGGAGATGGTCTGAGACTGAGTAACCCTTAACCTGGCCTAGGCTTGGGTGTTGGTATCACTCAGAGAAGTGCTCCTGCTGTGATGCAAGTGGGTGCTGTGCCTTCCTCACTTGGTGCCTCTGCAGAGCTGCAGGCAGTGCCTGCCATCCCCTTGCTGCAGCCAGCAGGGATACTGCCTGCCCAGGCTCTGCTGCTCACAGCCTGGGTCCCTGTTCCAGGGCTTTAAGCACCTCCTAAACCACACAGGGGGAGCATTTGGCACTGGGGTGCTGTGCCTATTAGTATTTCTGGGAACTCTGATTTATTTGCCCTGGCTATCATGAAAACGCAGCAGAGACCCACCTTGGTTGGAGAAGAGTTTGTAGGAGTGGAGAGTGGTAACATCCTGCTGCAGACTCTCAGGAAGAGTGAAGGATTCCCCACGAAGGACCTGATGCTTGGATGGCTTTCCTCAGACGCTGCTGCTCTGCATCACCCACTCACCACCTTTCTAGCCTGAAGCCCAGCCCAGGTCCTGTCTGCAGCAACAGAGCTGGCTGATGGGCTATGCTGGGCTAGGACAGTAGGCAAGAAAAATATCAAACTGCTTCCAAAAGCAACATCTTCCAATGCTTACCATGTGCACAGAGCCTGGCATCAGAAGGAAACATGGGCTGGAAAACAGTTGGCAAGCAGCAATCAAGGGTCAATAGTGGAGCAAGCAAGGGGCCAGCAGAGGTAGCAACTGCCCTTATGCATGCTGCCCTATGGGTAACGGTCAGGGCTGCTGGCAGGCCAGGAAAAGGCTCTGGTGATGGCCCTAGTTCTGATAAGGCTTCTCCCCCACCAGACCTGACATTAGGGAAAACACCTCCAAGGCTGTGAGGGTGTTAATTTCCTCTCCTTTATCTGTCAGCCCACAAAGTTAAGTGAACTATAGCTAAACAAACCAAATTAAAACCAAGTGGGTTAATATCAACCTAGGATTACCCTTGTTATCAAGAAGACGGAACTGTATCAAATAAACCAACAATTCTTTATAAGCTTTATCTAATTATCCAGGAGGCAGCTGCCTTCTGGAGCTCCTGGCCTCAAACTTCGAGGGCATTCCTGGCTCCAGGCCAGTCATTTATTTACCAATATTGCAGCCAAATGATGAGCACCCACTGGGGTCCAAGCCCTGCAAGGCTGGATAGATATCCTGCCAGGGATATTGAGATGAGCTCTGATCCTGGATGTAACACTGGAGGAGATGGCTGGGCAGATAGGAAATCCTTTGGCAAGCAAAGGTGTAATGCTGAACTAGTCACTGGTCTTCTTGTAGGAGCTGGATAAGAGGGAGAACATTCCCAGAGTTACTCTTTCTATGGGATGCTGGTTGTGATGGGGATGGTGGTGGCATAGCTCAGCTGGCAATGACTGGGAGAGGTGAGCCTTGGGGGGATGCTTGCTGTGCATCTGTTGGGAGGATGCTGCCCATGTGCAAACTGCTATCAGACTGTCCAGTCAGACTGCTGAAGGACAGCAGGGTACAGAACTCCACAAAACACACTGGAAAGACAGGCCGGAGCTACCAGCAGCCACAAGGCATAGTTTCCTCTTTGTATGGGAAACTGGGACCTACTTGGTACCTTAGACACCACTTTCACCACCTCCTCCCTTTGCTCCTTCCCTGGTGAGAAATTGAAGAGCCTCTTCCACCATACTCTCTCCACCCAAAGGAGCCAGGGCCCTTCAGGAAAGCTAACAGCAGGTCTGAGGCCAGAGATTCTGATCGTTCAGGCCCACACTGACGTGCTGTTGTGGGGTGGCTGTGTAGGCTGAGCTTTGAACTGGTGATGGCTTGAGCTGTACAACACCACCACTGAGGGGTCTGAGGGTTGGGTTTTTTGTCAGCACAGCGGCAGGAGACAGGGTGAGTATCCAGGGAAGTCAGGGTCTGTACAATGGACACCACTGCACTAAAATCCAATTGGAGACACTGAGATGCAGAAACGGGCTGTTGGAGGGATCATGCTCCAGCAGTCAGTCCCATCATTGCTAGCCATTTGGGATATATCCTGTTTGGATTTATTTGGCTTTTGAGCAAGATTTCTGTTATTGTCTTTGCTAGACCAAGCGGTTCTCAGACTTTCACCCAGAAAAGAGTGAGTCTTTCGGAGGTGTTGTTAAAGCAAGCTGCCTTCCTGCCTCCTCTGATGAGGGACAGAGATCACTGCATTTGAGATCGAGACTCACTTCTGTCCTCCACTCTTCCCACATCTGTTTTTAGTCTGACCACATCTGACCTCACAGAAAGAGGCACAGAGAAGCCTTTCAGGGTGGTCTGGAGGATTTCTGTGCTTCCCAGAGCCAGGATACAGTGCCCTAGGAGCTGAGCACTGCCATTTCTGCACTGGGATGGGGAATTCAGGCTGGGAATATAATATTTCTTCACCCCTGTTAAAAACAGCCTCTAGCTCAAGAAAGCACAGAAGTCTCAGATTACTGGATGCTGGGATGTGGGTACACCCTCTTCCCTTCTCTTCAAAGCATCCTCTACACACCATGCCCAGAAAGAGATCTGCTTTGTGTTGTGACCCAAACAATGCTGACTGAATGAATTTTCCTGCTGGTTCTTTCTGATACAAATCTGGTCTTCCCCTCACTCCAAGGAGCTCCAAGAGGTTTTAGCATGTGCTACCCCACCCCTGCAGGTGTTGGTCCCAGTGGCACCTCCTTTCCCTAGCTGAAGGGATCCTTTTCAGGTCTATTTGGTCTCCTGTATCCAGCAAGGATTTGTACAGTCAAAGCATCCATAGCAATCCAGAGCCCAGATGGCACCCAAGCTCTGCAGAGCTGAGCCACCTTTCATCCAACATTCATATTTGTCCCTAAATTCTTGAGCCTCTCATTTCGTGGAATCATAGATTAGTTAAAGTAGAAAAGGACATTAAGATCATCTAGTTAGCCTTGTATATGTTTTGTATGCCAAATAACACAGTGTCTGTGTATGTGTCAGAGCTGTTGGCACAGCATGACTCTACTTAGTCCCTAGTTTAACTGGCCCATGGCTGCAAGGTGGGTCCCATGGCTGTCTCTCCTGGCACCATGGGGCTGCAGGTGCAGGAGGGTCATGCCCATTCCATGAGGAGTTTGCAGAGTCCCAGTCCAGCCTGGGCTCTGTCTGTTTGGCCTGTTCCACCCAGCATCCAGGTACTTGGGATCAAACCCGGATCATGATCAGTTATTGTCCCCTTCATAAATTCCTGCCTCATGAGTCACTGCTATGTTTGTGAAGGACTCTGTGGACACTTCTGGAGATGGGAAGGTTGGGATCAGAGATGGAATCTGGGGGAGATGATGTGGATGATGCCCCAGCACTGTAAAATGGTCAAGCCAAAGTGACCCTTGCCAAGCAGGGACATCTCTGGGGCCATGATGCTCTGTCTTTCCCCCTGAGACACAGCAATGGGGATGTGCCAAGGACCTTTCCTGCTAGTGTCCCGTCCCGTCCCGTCCCCCGCTCTGGCACTTTACTCCCAGCTGCAAACCTCTGGGTATGATTGCCACTGCGGTGCTGGGGGAAGCAGTAAAAGCTGAACCCTGAGGGGACAATAAAGCCAGCCGAGAGGAGATAAGCAAGGATCAAACACGGTGCGGCAGCCACCTCACGCTGGACTCTCAAAGGTCCCTTTGTTCCCGCTGCCTCCTGACTCAGCACCGCGCTGCCTTCAAGGGCTGCGGGGGAGATTAGCGGGGCTCCCGGGCAGCCCTGCCTGCAGCCCCTGGCAGTTGGGCAGCCACCTGCACGCCCGGCAATAAAAAAGGAGGATTAATTCCAGTCACAGGACTGATCCCAGCTGCACATCGAGGCCTGATAAGGTATCTCGCTGGTTCCTATCAGCCAGGCAATAAAGCCATTACTGGGGTAGGAGATGAGGGAAGAGACACTCGCTTTCCTCCTCATCCCGGGCTTGCTTGCCGAGGGGATGTCCCTCCAGCCCTGCTGTCCCCTGACCTGCTCTCTGCTCCACAGCAGCCCCACAGTCTGGATTGATGGGGAAGTGCCGTCGGCCTCGCACAGCCTTCACCAGCCAGCAGCTCCTGGAGCTGG
Source organism: Agapornis roseicollis (assembly GCA_002631895.1). Classification (NCBI taxonomy): domain Eukaryota; kingdom Metazoa; phylum Chordata; class Aves; order Psittaciformes; family Psittacidae; genus Agapornis; species Agapornis roseicollis. The sequence goes on from NDXB01002936.1 coordinate 119,998, forward strand.
AGAACCAGTTCAAGCTCAATAAGTACCTGTCCAGACCCAAGCGCTTTGAGGTGGCCACATCGCTGATGCTCACCGAGACACAGGTACCTTCTTCCCAGGGGGATGGAGTGTAGCACTAGCCAGCTGCCAGGGAGCAAAGTGTCAAAGTCATGGGCAATGCTGATGCCCCTCACCTGGCTGCCACCAGCCCCACATCCCACTGCCCCATCAGCACCCCTTTCTGGGTGTCTCCAACAGAGATCTTCCTGGTGGGCTCCAGGCTCTTCTCTTGTGAAGGGCACCCCAGAAGTACTGCTCCTCTTTTTACACACAACCCCCAACTTAGGTTTCAGAGCCTTCTCATTCCTCACTGCACTTTGGGAGGGGGCTTTTTGTGGGGCTAAAACGAACATGCCCTGGTTCATGTCCTTGAGCATCCTGCAGAAGTCAGGCAGGGGGAAGGGAGCAGCCCCCACTGGGACTCCTCTCCCCATTACAACCTCAGCCTCTTTGCACAGACCTGCAGCACCACAGGATGCCCCGCAACAAAGGGGCTTTTGGGAGGGCCTCCATGCAGGGAAGGTGAGGAGAGACGGGGTGCGTGGGGTCAGGATGTTGCAAAGGGACACACTCTCCCTTCGGGGCTCTCCCTCGGCAGGTGAAGATCTGGTTCCAGAACCGCCGCATGAAGTGGAAGCGGAGCCGCAAAGCCAAGGAGCAGGGAGCTCAGGTGGAAGCTGAGAAGCAACGAGGGCTCAGCAAAGCCTGCGAGAAGCTGCTGTCCGGCGAGCCCCAGGGACAAGCTACAGCAAGCCCCGAATTCATGGAGTGCAGCCCCGGCTCGGGCTTCCTGCACCGCAGCACCGCCCAGCTGGGCTATGGCCCGGACTCCTCCTGCTCGGGGGATGAGGAGGACGAGGAAGAGGAGGAGAACGAGATGGGTGCCACAGAGAGGAAGATCAGTTCCGTGTTGTGAAAGGCGGATGAAGCCAGCCGGGGAAAGGGGCTGGGCTGCCGTGTCTGGGGTCTCTTTGCTGGCAGACACAGACTGTGCCTCGGTGGAGTCGGGGGGGCTGCAGGGCTCCTGCCCCACCTTTAACTTATGTGTGTTTGGATCCTATTTAACTCGTAATTATTCCTCTGTGTGTATCTGGGGGAGTCCCCACATCCCTCCCCTATAAAGCTGTTATCCGGTTGCCTGTGCTCTTCCTTAGGGGACAAGAGGCTCTGCCCTGCTCCTCTGCTGCGGTACTCTGCCAGGGTCCTTGGTGAACCAGGTCGGGACAGTAGACTTGCACAGCTGGTAACCCACAACACAGCTGGAGGGGAGAGACCCTGGTCCCTCCTTCAACTGTGCGCTGCCCTTCCCTGCAGATGCGACAGTGACTGGAGCAGTGCATCCGTGCATGGTGCCAGCTGCCCTTCCTCTTGCCTACATGAAGGGCTGGAAAGGAGGATGTCTATGATGCATGGCAGCCTGCCCTGCCTCCTCCTGCATCTGCAGTATCCCTGGTGGGGTCAGCACTTGTAGGACAAACCTAAACTGTCAACTCTGCAAAGCAAAGCTGGTTATTAGTTGACTAAGGTAGTGCTATTTCCCATGCTGCAATTAGTCTGGTTGTATCAGCATGGCATTGCCGCAAAGTAAGGTGGGGATAGAGCCCTCCTGGGTTTAGGGATGTGCTCAGGCTGTTTGTGAGCATTCACTGCTCTGGTAAGCCCCACATTTTCTATGGTGGTATCTGAATCTCTCCGAGTCCCTTCACGGGCTGATTTCATGATCATCTTGGGATCTGCCTGGCTCTCACTGGGCTCAAATCAACCCCTGGTAGCAGGGTGACAATGGACACCCTCTGCCACCTCCCTAGAAGCACCAGGATTAAGCCCTGACTGCCTCTAAAAGAGCAGGCTGCACTTGTCCTCAGGATGCTGGAGGCTCCTGGCAGATCTCCTGTCGTCTGCATGAGGAAGAAAGTGAGCATCTCCTCCATCACCTCCTGCCCCAATAATGGCTTTATTGCCTGGCTGATAGGAACCAGTGAGACACGTCACCTTCTCCCTGTCCCTGCCCTAGAGTGGCAGGGATGCTGCCTGTCCACGGAACCTGCCGTGACGTGGGAGTTTCTGAAGGGCAGCAGCCCTTGGGGAGCCCCGTGTCACCTCCAGCAGCTGGTCAGCAATGGATGGGTCAGGTGAGGGTTGGTGTGGGGCTGTCACCTTGCAGCGTTGGGGTTGGGACTGCTGTGGAGCAGCATCCTGGACAGAGGGACAGATGTGATATTTTTGAGACAGAGGGATGGACAGGAGACGTACGTATTGGGAGAGCATGGGGATGGATGGATGGATGGATGGATGGGTGGATGGGTGGATGGGTGGATGGATAGGACACACAGAAGTGTGGGGTAACAGTGACCCGCAGTGGCTGCTGGCAGCTCAGCAGCTTTTCCCTAGGTTCGTGGCATCCTTGGTGCCCGAGTCCCCTGGTCCGAGGCAACCCATCCCAGTGCACGGCAGGGCCTGACTGCCTACAAAGGAGGTGTCCGGATCCTGGCAATGCCCAGCGGGGGCGTTCTGGTGCTGAGGAGGTGCAGCTGTTGCTCTAAAGCTGGAGATGTGAGCTAGAGTAGGGACCAAGTGCCAGGAGCCTGTGATGTCTTGTCTAGCATGGTACAGGAGAGAAGTAAATGTGGAGAAGGGGAGGGGAAAGACAGGGAAGGAAAGGAGAATGGGAGAGAGAAGTAGGAAAGGATGGTACCCAATTCCCCACCATTGCTCCTGCAGGGATAGCAGGGCAGGAAAGATCCACTGCCCCAGGGGAGCTGTGCCCCTGACAGCAGGCACACAGGACTGGGCATGGAGATGCTGGCAGATGCCAGCCCATGATTTTTGGAGCTTCAGGGCCAAAGACATCTACTACCCGACTGATGTACAGCCTGGCCCTGCAGCAGTGGGGGAGCATGGAGAGAACCATGGGCTGGAGCTGGATACACTGTGTTGGGGGTGAGATGGGGGAAATGATGGCAGGGGAGGAGAGGAAAAGGAGAGAAGGAAAGCAATAACAGCAACAGCAAAAGTGTCAGGAAGGAGGAGGGGAGCTGAAGGGATGTCACATGCTGAAAACGTTCACCTTGATGGGCTATGACAGCTTTAATTTCCAAAGTACAATCATTAAAGTGATGGATGGGAGACGTTCATCTTGCACCCGGTGCACACTGGCCTGCTGTGGCTGCAGAAGGGTTCGTTTTGTTGTTGTTATTTATGAGGTTGCTTCTGCAGGAGCCGGCACTCATCCAGTGCTGGGGGGACAGAGGACACGATTTGATGTTGGAGAAGTTGGGGTACTGATTTACAGCTGCTGAGCTCAATGACTCACGTTGTAAACATCGACAAATGCCATTAAAGCTGCATCTCCTTCCTGCCTCTGCCCTGGCACCCTCCCTGCACTGTGAGATATATCCAGTCCTGCTATCCACCCCACTGCTGCCTGCACATCCCAGGAGGGCTATCTGGCCCTCCTCACTAAAGACACGGGGGTCCTCCTGCTCCTTGAGGGCCTTTCAGGGCACTGGGAAGATGCAGGAGTGTCCCATGGTGGTGGTACCTTATGGGAGTCACAGCTGGGATGGGCTTGTGCAGCCAGGGCTCACCCCCTCTGTCCCTTTGCCTGTCTTGGCCTCCTAGCTTCATGTGGCAGTGGTCAGGACTTATTTGTGTCACTGATGCTCCAAGGAGCTCAGGGTGACCTGGCTAGTTAAGGTGCAAACCCACTCTTACACCAGCACTCTCCAGCCTGCTGCACCCTATGCCCTCTTGCGCCCAACTTAGCTCCACAGCTTCCTCACCCACCCATCCCGTGCACCCACGTACTGCGTGGCACCCAATCTGCTGACTCAGCTCTATGCTGTCTCCCTCCCCTGCAGCAATCCTCATCAGCCCTGAGCTCTCTCCTGCACCCCGGCATCCCCTGCACTCCTCCATCTACCACCTGCCCCCCTCCGTCTCTGTCCTAAATCAACTCCCGGTCCCCATCTGCCCCTGCACTATTTGCTCCCTCCCATATCCCCACTGCACCCCTTCTTTTGTTCCTGCACCCCTCACTCTCTCATTGCATTCCTGAGAACTTCCCACCTGCAATCTGGGACCTCTCTTTTCCCCCCTGCACCCCTCCATTTGCCCCGTGCACCCATGAGAGCTCCCTATCTGCCCCTTGCACCCTTTCACTTGCACTTCGAGCCCCTCCATCTTCCCCTGCACCCCTCCATCTGCCTCGTGCACCCCCAGCACCTCCTCATCGCTCCCTCTCTCCGCGTCCCTCTGCTGCTCCCTGGCGGTCTCCGCCGGCAGCCGTCACCGCGGATTGACCCTGGGCGGCCGTCGTCGTTGCTCTGGGAGACGATGACGCCGCGTCCGGTCTCCATGGCAACACGGGCCGGCGTCCCGCGGCGCTGAGCGGCCGGGCCTAGGAGGGCTCTCGGTGGGGCGGTGAGATCCCACCGGACCGGAGGTGGGACTGGGCAGGGCTTGAGGGAGCCGAGCTGGCTGTGTGGTCCCGGGGTTGGCGGTGGCCCGGGGACCGGGCGCGGCAGCGTGGGCCAGGAAGGGTTACAGGGGCCTGGGTCGTGCCCCAGGGAGCCGGGCAGGCTCGTGCTGTAGGAAACAGGCCGTGCCACAGCCATCGATCTGGAGTTTTAGGGGGCCAGGCAAGTCTATAGAGAGGGCTTTGCTGCCCTGGGCTCTGTGGGTCTATTGTGGGCTTCACAGGGCTGAGCTATAACAGCCTAAGGGAGCTCTGCCAGAGGGGCCTAAGCTGTGAGTGAGGCTGGGCTCAGCCGGCAGTATGGGGACCCTGCAGGGAGGTGTGCCACCCCGAGCCCCAGGAAGGGCCAGCGGGTCTCTGGAAGCACCCAGGTCTGTGCAGTACAGGCTGTCTGGGTGCAGGAGCAGCGTGTGAGGACTTTTTCCTCTGGTTTCTCAGATGCTTGCTCAGGAGGATGGCGATCCCCAGAACTCTGACACTTTTCGGAGGCTGTCCTGTGGTTGCGTCAGGAAGGTGAGTGGAGAAGCAAAGGTACCATTGCGGTGTGGTGATTTAGTGGCAGGGCAAGGAGGCGGCAAAAACAAAAAGCCCTTCAGGCTTTGCTTTACTCGTTCTTGGCATCCTTTAGAAGCTGTTGTTTGGGTTGTGGCCAGGAGGTGTCCCCTACGGACCCCTGCAGCTTTGCCGCAAGACGGGTCCTCCAGGTCTTTGCTGGAGTCGGGAACTTTTAGCATAGAGAAACAGCTGTTCGAGTGATTTCCCCTCCTTCCCAAACTCCTAATGTTCCCGTTGCAGCTCCCTAAGCTGTCTGCAGGAAAAGCAAGGAAGAAGAAAGGCGTATTCTGGGGCATTGAGGTGACCAAAACACTCAGGTGGCATGGCTGGGAGCCTGGAAAAGAGACCATCAAACACCTGATCTTGAAAAATGTTCACGAGAAAACCCAGAAGCTGAGCTACAGGTGCGTGGAAGTTTCCTTCTCCTTTGTTCTCCTCACGCTCTCACTGAATCTTCATCCCACCTGCTGCATCAGTCCCAGCAGCACCTTTTCTCATATTCAGCTGGAGACAGCACGTGCACACCTATGTAGCATGAGAGAAACCTGCTAATTCAGAAGCTTTGGAATTACAGCCCTCGTTTCTGGCCAGAGTATTTTAAATTAAACATCGTTTTTGTTTTGTTTTGTTTTTTTGTAATTCTGTTTTGCTGATACTTCTGTCTGTGAGGCATTTCCAGTCTGGTGAGATTTTAATTGTGGATGTATGCCAGCCAGTCACTAGTGTGTCCTAAAACCATTGTTCCCGGGAGTCCCAATGGATGTTGAGCCACTCCAGTACTCCCTGTGACCCTTTCTGCTCTGAAATTGTTTCTGCCCAATGTGTTTTGTGCATGCTGTATGGTCTGGGAATGTAAAATATTGTTCAAGGAAGGGATAGGTGCCTAGAGCTGGGAATGGGTTTTTAGGACACCTGGGTTCTGCCCCTGTTTCAGCTGATTTGCTACCATGGTACAGCTGCGTGAAATGCTTCTAATTGTGAGGTCTGGAGGGTTTGATGTTTTTCATTCTCTTTTATGGTATTTAACTTAACCATAGCTCTATGTTGTCAGATAAAATATCTTGTTCTGATTTAAATCTTTAGGTGTCCTTCCACGAGATTCTTCTTCACTGTTTTTCCACAGCCAATTATTCTGAGACCTGGTATGTCCTTAACTCTGCCCATCATTTTCCGGCCCACTGAAAAGGTAAAGTGGCAGTACCAAAACTGCTCTTGGTGCTCAGGCTGGCCTCCAGAGGGGCAGTGGGCTTTTGCCTCTCTTGTCCTTTTTGATTTGTTTTTGCTTGAATGAATGAATCCTCAGGGAAAGTTTTAGCAGAGAAAGGCTGGGCAGTGGGATTTTCCTGCTCTCCCCACATTGTCAGAACCTGAGGGAGCCCTAACCCCTGACTTCTCTGCAGAGTTTGCCATTAGCTATGAGAGGAATCCTCACAAAAAGTATTCCCAGATTTTCATGTGCTGCTTCTGGCCATGAAATCAGTAAGATAAAGTGCTTGAACTGTCCACATCTGGTTTCACTCAAGGGAAACTCAGCTGGGTGGTTTGAGTGCAGAACCTTTTTTTGAGGGACTCTCTCTGTTTTCTTACAGGAGACCCCAAAGCCTGTACATTGAAGGGCTACTGATTTTCTATAAGGCATATGTGAAGGGCCTCCCTTATTTTGGATGGGGTGGGTTTCTTGAAGCTTTATTTTTAACAGCAGTGAACTGCTCAGTGTTCCCTTTATGAAATAGCTCATATTCATTCAATTTTCAGTGAATAGCTTGTCTACACCACATCAATCTGTAGAGCAGGAGGCTCCCTTCCTTACAGAGAGCAAGGACTGTGTATGTTGCAGTGCCCAAAGTCTCTTAGCTGTATAATTGCTACTCAGGAGAGGCAATAATTGGGGAGCATGGGAGATATGTATCTTGTGGTTCCTTCTATCTTGGCTGGTTAGCAGATGTCCTGGGGCTATTTGTACACAGTGCTGTCAACGCTGCATCTTTAAGCTGTGTGTTATCTGCTTAGGTCTCTAGCTGACAAAGCACTAAATCAAAGTAATATTTCTGTGTTTGTAAAGCTCAAAGAAATATTGTGCATGCTGAATGGAGATCGTGAATGTGTTTAGCTGAATGGAGATCTTGAAAACACTGAAAGAAATCTTTTCTGCATCAAAACAACTCAAGTGAAACAAATGTGGACTTCAACTGCTCATACTGAGGGTGTTAGTGTGTTCTCTGACAGAGTGAGGAGTGTGCCTGAGCACCTTCCTCATTGCCTGCCTTTTTTGAGCTCTTTGGATGCTCTCTTTCCTGCACAGGGACCTCCACTGGTGCCTCTGTTGCTGATGTTTTTTTCCCCTGACACTTTCAGAGATGAAGGTGTTGGATGTGCATGGGAAGAGCTGTAGTACCTGCAAGATGGAGCCCATCTAACTGCTGTATCCCCTTGCTTTTCTGTGCAGAGGGAGTATGAAGACAGCATCTGCTTTAAGAAGGATGAGGGTGAGTTCTCTGTCACCCTGTGTGCTACGCTCCCACACCCCTGCCTATCCTTCCCAGCTGCTGTCCAGTTGCCTATCTGTGCTGTCCACAATGTCACGGAGGTAACATTCCCTGTGCGCAACATTGGGTGAGTAAGATGTGGCTGGGCAGAGCCTCTTTCTGTTTTGTCAGGTATTTTGCCACCTTCTTGGACTCCCAAATGAATGCAGCTCCTTCCAGTTGTTCTTGGATCTGCTGGCTGCCTTGACAGGCAGCAGACCTCTGCCTTCTCTGAGCTCATGGTAGAAAAGGCAGTAGAAATGGTGGTGCACGTTGGATCTCACCATGGGCACATCTTGGCGCTTCACATCTGTCTGTTTCCAGAATATGCTGAGAACCTTTTCATGCACATGAACTAGTTGGGGACCAGCATGCTGTCCCATTAACTTCCCACATTCAAAGCAGAAGCCTGGGCTTCTACTTAGTCAAAGACAGCCTGCCCAGCTGAGCAGGGAGAGATGAGCTGGAAATATTTCAATCTTTCTATGACTTGATGAACCTTCCCTCAGCACAGGGATGCTGTAAGGATGGAAGTGGAGTTTCTGGTGCTTAAGCTGAACTTTTTAATTTGGAGGCAGGCAGTACAGAAGTTGAAGAGTCTTCCCAGTGCCTGCTCTTAAGTTCATGGAGTTTCCCAAAGTAGTAGCAGTATTCTGGCAATTGGAGTTATCACTTAGAAGCAAAGATGTTTGCAAGTACCAAGGACTGTCTTATTTTAACGAGGGAAGGAAAGTAATTTAGGCAGTATTGTAGAAAGCAGTGTGGTGAAAAAGTGCCCAGGCAAGGAGGAGGTGCACTTCCAGCTATTTACAGCAAGAGCAGAATAACCTTTACTAGATGGGAAATGTGGTTCCCAAAGAAGTCACTTGCTACAGTGGTGGGTGGAAAGGACTGAGGGCACACGTACCTTCAACAGAGCAAGGTGTCAGCCAGACACCATTTCAAGTGAATCATTTTCCCCTTAGAGAATTCATTTGTTCTATTTGAAAGGCCCAGGGTGGTGGTGGAGGATATGGATGGTAATACACAGCTTGGAATCAATAAAATATGAAAAGCTGATGGTGTATCGTGTTCCTTGCACAAATCAAACAAGACAAGTGAGTTCTTGAGAGCTGAATGAGGTATTGAGAAAACAGCTTGGTCTTCTCATCTGGGCATATAACAGAGGAGCAAATGTTCATTTGGAATTATGTAGAAGGAAAAGCAAATTCTTCATTCTGGAGCTGGTTTGATTTTGGGTTTTTTGGTTTGGGGTTTGGTTTGTTTTTTTGGTTTTTTTTTTCTGTCACATGATGAAGCTGAGAAATTTTATGGCCATTAATAGAGTCCTTACATGCAATGGCCGAGATACATGAAAGTGTCAACAGAGCATTCGCAGCAACTAGAGACAAATTTCTTCCCATCAGCACATATTTGGCCAGGTGCATTGGGGATTCTGCCATTCAACACTGGTTGCTTCACATCCTAACTAAATAACCTATTGGGAAGGTCCATCCTCTGTGTGATTGCACAAGCGGCTATAGATACATTTGCCTATTTAAGATGTATCTCCATTTCCTAGTGATCTCGCCACTGTGTTTCACTGGGAGACACCAAGCCCTTTCTACATGATTCCTGACTACAGCATACTGAATCCAGGTGCTGTGTGCATGGTCAAAGTGGTCTTTCAACCCAAGGTGGCTGCAGTGTATGATGTGGCAGCAACATGCTGGTTTGGAAGTGAAGAGAAACGGAAGAGGACTGTCCAACTAAAAGCCCTGTGTGAGTCCTTATTGCATTTAACATTCAAAGAAGTGTGTATCATCCAGAACAATGGAATAGCATTCCACAGGAATGGAGGTGCTGGGATGGAGGTGAATTGGAGGTGCTGTGCTCTGCGACTGTGCCACAGTTGGCTCAGCCTACTGATGAGCAAATGAAGTCTATGGTTTAAAAGTGCCTTGTGGAATTCTCTAATGTACTTTTGCCAATTTGAAAACGTGATCTGAAAAGACACAGGGTCTGATATGCTCTGTAGCATGCTTTGGCCAAACCAGCATTTCTGGAGCCTGCTTAAGTTGACAGAGGGGCAAAAATGAGAGGAATTCACTGGTAAAATGCAGAAACCTCCAGAAATTCCTGGTCTTTGCACTCAGTCTCTCTTGTCTGTCTCTGCTAGACAGAGAGGTGGAGGAAAACTTCTGAAACTTTCTGGATGCAAGCTAGAATAAGCAATGGTTTGTTTAGCAAGTCCTTCCCTGAAGTGTCTTATATGGCTACTGACAAAAGATGTGACTGAGTTTAGTAAGTTAAGGCTGAAGGGAGATTGTTTGTTCAAAACAGGGCCAACTTCAAAGTTGGATCTAATTTCAGAGTTACCTGGTATTGTTCAGAGGCTTGTCCAGTTGACCATTGAATTTCAAGGGATGGAAATTCCACCTCTATTTCTTAACCCAGTATATTATTCCCTTTAACAGCCAAATACCCCTACCTGCAGGTGAATGTGGTAGGGGAAGAAAAAGGTGGTGTACAACCTGGAAAGTTTCAGGATGTGCTGTGCTTTGGATCAGTGCCAGTGGGAACAACTGTGGAGAAGTGTGTAGAAATCTTCAACATGTCTGTGGTATGTGGAGAGGGAGACTTCTGAGAAGTTGGCATGCTGGCACGCTTCCCTGGGATATGTGGTTTTGAGTATCTCCCTTAATGCTGTGAAAACAACCCAAATGGGAATGTGAGTAAAACAGAGCAGATGAGCCTTTCCTTACCAATGAGGCCATTCAACCTTGCCTTCCAGATGCAGTGCTAGCATACATCCGTGTGCAGCACGGTATGACAGTTCCTGTCTTTTTCCCACTGTACTTGATCCAGATCAGTCAGCCCCTGTTGTCCTTCCCTGGACAAGCCCATCAGTCCTGTGTGACAGTTGTGGCAGTCTTAAATTGGCATGCATGTGTCCCAGACTGCTGATGGATCTTCTGCTGTCCTCTATGGACTGCAGACCTGTGAACTGTTCTGAAAGTCAAGCAGGTTGCATTTGGGTACCTTGTTCCCTGTACTAGCTCAACCCATTAAAAGATGGATGTACTCAGAGACTGCTAACATGCTGAGCAGTGCTGAGTGCTCCACAGGTTCTGCAGCTCAGGAGAGGCAAAGACCTAGTCATTTGTTGTACTGTTCTGATTCACACTGCAATGGTGGGCAACATCCCCATGAAAAGACCAGGATCCTTTTTTCTAAGGGACTTGAGGAAGGTATCAGAGTGCCAGTCCTTTCTTTTGTGAAAAGATCCTCAGACAAGGTGGAACTGTGGGTGGAATTACCTGTTACCTACCTGTTGTCTATCACAGCAGTTGCTCAGGCTACTTTGGCCCTTGAGTCAGTCACCTTGAGCCATCCTCCACCCTACCAGGAGGGGCACTCCAGTTCCAGAGATCACCAGGATATTTTGCTGCATTGACTTCTGAGCACACTGTGGGAGCCTGCTGCCAGCAGTACTCCCACTGCTTCAGCAGGACAGGGTGGCACAGGTTTGCACAGCGCTTCCATGCTGGGCTGCAGTAATCTTGGTGTTCTTGGTGGTGTTCAGCTCTGCTGAAAACCCAGTTCTCCACTGGCTAGTATCCTGCATTCAAGGCTATCTTGGCTCCTGTTGGCTCCTTTGTTAACCTGTTTATTTTCTGCTTGCAGGTTGATGCACCATGTAGGATAGAAAGAGCAGAAGATCCTCTGCTTCAAGATCGTGTTTTCTCCTGTGATGTGTCCCATGGCATTGTCCCTGCCAAAGGGAAGCTGGTCTTGTCCATACGATTTCAGCCTCAGATAGTAGGAGAGCACAGTACTGATTATTTCACTATCATATCTGCTGGATACCTCCTGCAGACTGTCCTGAAGGTGACTGGCTCATGTAAAGGTACAAGTGTGAAAGCCTCCCCTGTTCTTCCTGTCATCTTCTTAGCACTGCAGGGGAAGGGCTAGTGCTTGAGGAAGGACTAGGAACTGTCATAGCCCTCAGTCACAGACTTACCTTCTGCTCAGCTCCAGGCTGTCTCTGGTGCACCATTTGGGGTTTAGACTTGCTTGAAACAGATGTGAGACTGTTAGAAATGAATGTCCTACCATTTGCTGGACATTAGGACTGGTGGGTTTGCTGATGAGGTAATTCCAGTTTGGGAAGATCACTTAAGTGCAGCAGTGGCTTGTGACATGTTGATAGAAACAGCTATGACAGGTTTTGGGTCTGTCTTGCATGTCATTGTGCTAGGTCCTTCGGTGTCCATGCATCAGGATTCATTGGACTTCAACTGGATCAATCTTGGGCAATGTTTGATGCGGATGCTGGAAATCAGCAACACCTCAGATGTCCCAGCCTATTACCAATTTGATATTGGTGTCACAGGGAGCGTCTTCTCTTTGGATCGCCCCTGTGGAATCTTGGAGGGCACAACAACACTAGTGTTGAAGGTGACCTTTCGACCCACTCACCCCATCAGCTATCACCGCAGAGTGGTGTGCCTTGTCCACCATCAGGTATGAGAGGCAAAGGGTGGCTTCATCACTGTGATAGCTCAGAGGGATCTTCCAATATAACCCACTGGGGCTGGCCTCTCTCAGTAGCCCCCAGAAATCTCTTCCAACTGCATTTCCATTGATACCTATCATAGAATCATTTAAGGTGGAAAGGACCTTTAAGATCAAGTCCAACCATTAAGCTAGCACTGCCAAGTCCACCATGAAGGCATGTCCCTAAGCACCACATCTACTCATCTTTCAAATACCTCTAGGGATGGTGACTTCACTACTTAGCTGTGCAGCATGTTCCAATGCTTGACAACCCTTTCATTGAAGAAATTTTTCCTAATATCCATCCCCTGGTGCAACTTGAGGCAATTTCCTCATTTCCTATGGCTTTTTACTTGGAAGAAGAGACCAACTCCCACCTCACTACAACCTCCTTTCAGGCAGTTGTAGAGAGCAATAAGGGCTTCCCTGAACCTTCTTTTCTCTAGGCTAAACAACCCCAGTTACTTCAGCTGCTCCTCATAAGACTTGTTTTCTAGGCCCTCCACCAGTTTTATTGCCCTTATCTGGACACAATCCAGCACTCCAGCATCTCAATGTCTTTCTTGTAGTGAGGGGCCCAAACCTGAACACAGTGTTTGAGGTCTAGCCTCATCAGTGTCAAGCACAGAGGGAGAACACTTCTCTAGTCCTGCGGGACAAGCCAGCATGCTGTTTGCCTTCTTGGCCACCTGGGCACACTGCTGGCTCATGTTCAGCTGGCTACTGAACAACACTCGAGGTCCTTTTCCACGGGGCAGCTTTCCAGCCATTCTTCCCCAAGCCTGTTACATGGGGTTGTTGTGACCCAAGTGCAGGACCCAAGCTCTTGTTGAGCAGAATCCCCATGGTGCAGGTTCCTACGAGCAGTTAGGGGGCTGATGTGGACAGGCAGTCAGTAATGCTTATGGGTAGGATGAGGAGCATCCTCAGTGGTTCCTGTTTGTTGAGGTCTCTGAGTTAAATCTAGCTGCACAGCTGTGAACTCAGCATCCTCAACTTTCGCTCCAGCTTCAAGAAGGTTCTTGGGCCACATAAAATAAGCTTTTCCCAGGCATGAGAAATGAGTTGCTGGGATGGTGTAACTTTCAAAGCCATCACAGAAGGGCTGTTTATTTCTTTCTGGTGTTTTCCAAGGAACCCTTGTATGTGGACTTTTTTGGTACCTGCCATTCAGACACGGCTAAGCCAGCCATCCTTCAGGCAAGACACCTCTCGTGGTACCGAACCAACACAGTGAGAGGACTGACCTTCTATCCCCCTGATATCATGAGTGCGATGCTGAAGGATGGGCAGCTGCAGATGGATGAAAAGGGAGCCCTCATGCTGCTCCCCAAGGTATGATCTGTCCTTCCTGGAATCTAAGATTCTCCCATGCTCTTCTCTGCAGATGTTGGGCTTCTGTTGCATTGGCCAGACAGATCTAGAAGGACTTGCAGGTGCCAGAATGATTTCTTTAGTTAATGTTCCTAGCATATACCAACACTATCTTTACCAAGCTACTTTCTGGCTGTAACTCAGTCACAGAGTCTTCTTTTCCTTTGTGTAGTTTCAGATTGAGGACTGGTTTGTTTGCAAACAGGAGTCTCACTGAAGCCTAGACTTTGACCTGTCCTGGGAACTGTTACTGAAGTACATGCCCTCTTGTTGTGAGGGCAATCAGGACTGTAGTGCTTGGTGGTTCCCACAGGCACACTTTCCCTGTTCACATTCAGATGTTTCTATCCTGTAGATCCCTCAGGACATGCCTCCTAAGGAATACCTTGAAGTTGACTCTATGACTGAATATCTCTACGATGGTGAAACCAGCGACATGGCCTTGTTTCCCCCTCATGTTAGTGTCAGCCCCAGGGAGTATGATTTTGGTTGCTGCCTGCCACTTCACAAGGTAAAACCGCTTCCTCTCTGTGTGACCAATCACACCAAAGGAAGTATCACTGTTTTCTGGACTTTAAGCCATGGCAGTGCCTTCCAAGTGAGCCCTGAAATGTGCGACATCCCACCTTTGAAGTCCTCAGCCTTCCGTGTCATTTTCAAGCCCACTCAGCTCAACACTCTCTATGCAGCGGAGCTGGAAGGCTTTGCCTTCTACAAGGTCAGTAGGAATTACTAAGACCAGTTGCCAGAGAGTGCCTAGCAAGCAACTGTTTGCAGGCTAGAGGTTTTTGGGGGAGTTAAGATACAAATGGAACCTTTTATTTTGAATTTGGCAAACTGGTGTCTTCACTATCTTTTTTGGCCACTGCTTTGATACACTGGTAGGTTAGAATTTCTCCTTCTCCTGTGTCCTGGCAAAGATAAATCAGCAAAGCAGCCAGAGCTCATCTGTACAGACAAGTTATACTTGCTCTTACTCCCAGTGAATGTGAAGTAACGTACACCTCACTGAAGGAGGAATTACTGTGAATTACTGCGCTATTAGCATGGGTGGAAGCCTGCACAAAAATGGGTGTTGTGGTCTGAGTGATGAGCAGTAACTTGATTTTTGTGTCTGGCCCTCCACAAGTAAAGCTGCTGAAGGCATTGTATATGACTACAGCCTCTCCTTCTATGTGATGTGGGATTCATGTCACACAGGTTGCAATTGCAGGAGTTTTAGCACCCAGAAACATCCTGGTAGGTGAAAGAGATCTTCATTAATTTGTTGATTACTCTTCTTGCATTTTTCCCCTTCTAAGCCAGTGTGAAGGTTATCTGGGAGTAACCTTTGAGTCAGGGTTTTTTTAGGCTCAGGTAAAGGACAGCTGATTATTTTCAGTGATTCACTGTTGAGTGCTAGCTTCAGCCTCTGCAAGTGCCTCAAACTGCACTAGAGGAGCATTTCCCTTCCCTAAGGCAACCTTTATGCAAGTACCACAGAGTAGCTTGGGTGAGTCCTTCTGCTTGAAAGCCAGTGGTCTTTTGGGTCTAAAATACAGCTTCTTTGGGAAATTCCTCAGCCACAGAGAATGTCATTGAAACAAACTGCTGCTTGTGATGTTGAATGCACTTGAAAGCACCCTGCCACACTGCTTTCCTGCATGCACTCTGTTCTGTTCTTTGCATGCCTGCAGGTGCTGAGACACTACAATAACATTGAGGAAGATGCCACCATCTGTCCATCCTGGTGCCTAACTGTCAAGGTGAGAGCACACACGTTCGAAGAAGGACGGGAGCATTTCATCCCACAGTACATCCTGGATGTCCCCAAGGTGTGTTGTGAGTAACATTCAGATCTTTGCATAGATGCTCAGTGTTTACCTCTGAAGTCTTCACTTGGTGTCCATTGCACCATCCTTAGATGTGGTTTAGGTGGTTTCTGATGGTGTGAAGACTCCTGCTTTAGTACAGGAATAGGATGGTCATTATCCTGCATTAACTTCCCAGCTTCCATTTTGTCAGGATTCACTGAGCATCTCATTAGCTCTGAGAGAAAAGCTCTTGGGATCTCCTTCCTTTTTGTTTAAGTGGATATAGGCACTGACAATGGTGTTTAGTCCCTTCCCAGGAGCCTCAAATACTCTGTGTGCACATAGGCAAATAGAGGGCAGCACGCAGAACCCACACTTATGGAAAACAAGTGGTTGCAGTGTAGAGTGGAAGCTTCTCTGACTCTTCCTGATGTTTCTATAGCACAAGAAAATATTATTCCTATGATGTAAAGCTAGATCTGTCTCTCTAGGCAGGAAAAATGATCTTGAGAACCTCTTAGAAAATCTCCTCAGCTAGTCCAGGACATGCAGCCTGTATCTGATATGCATGAGCTGGAGCAAGTTTCAGTCTCCTAGAATACTTAATCCAGCAGGTCACTATCCATGTAGCTCACTTATTGGATGAACAGAATGCACTGCATAATGGAAAGTAGCTTCACTGGTTCCATAAGCCTATGAAAGAGGAAGGCAAGTGTGGGAAGAGAAAAGACCATAATTTGCATACCCTAGGGTGATTTCCTTTCTTTCTTTGAAGAGAAGCTCTCGCAAAGTTTTCCGTAGACTCAGGATAATGCTTGTTGGAACCTGGAATTTGATACAGTGAAAGCTTTTTCTTTAAGCTGTTTTCTAAACCCAGTGCAAGCAACCTTTCTTTCTTGCCTTCACCAGACTTTTCCTCCTGTGGCTCCTAACACAGATACCTACTGCAGCATGCTACTCTTGAACACTGGTACCTCTCTGATAACCTTCAGTGTGAACCAGGCTGCTTGTCCCTCTCTTTTGGTCAAGCCCTGCTCAGGATACATCATTCCAGGAAGCCATCAGATTTTCTTTCTCTCCACCCACCCAATTAACACACTTTCACAGCAGCATGTCCTGCCTTTGCAGCTGAACTCTCACCCTGGATACACCAAGGTACGTAGAGGGAAGTAGCAGATAGTGAGCAAACCCTTGTTCCCTTGTAATCTTCCCTTTTTACAGTGATACTTGTTATACCTCCTAATGGTTAGTTTAGATTTTTCCCTTTGGAAATAGGAATGAAAGAATACCTTTAAAATTTAGGGCAGAGTCAACACTGCAGATAGAAGGTGCTCATGCTGCCAGACACCCTGTACCCCTTATTCTCTTGGTTTCCATCTCCTAGAATATACTACACTGTGCTCAAGACCCTCTTTGACAGCACCACCTAAGGTCCTTCCCCTCCTCCCTCAGACCCAGTTTTGTTCTTGCTTCTCTAGGGGAAGGAGCAACATCTTTGCAAGGTGTCCCCAGAGGCTAATGTGTGATACTTTTCCCCTTAATTCTACAGGAAATTGCTCTCCAGAGTTGTGGGGAGTCCCTTCATTTGCTCTTAGAAGGTGAAGGGAATCTATACTTCAAACCTGTCTATATAGGGACCTCTTTTACACGAATGTATACCATAAAAAACTGCACAAGGCTACCCATGGTTTTTACATGGAAGATCCGTCAGTCTGACAGCAAGATCCTGTCTGTCAGTCCCACTGCAGGGATCCTCCAGCCCTATGAAGCCATGGTAAGTTCAAGTTCTGCCAAGTATTTTGTTCTCTACAATAAAGTTATGGAATATTTAGGGCAGAAATATGAGGGCTGCCAATCATTTGGTGATTAATGCTAAAGTTGGAGAATACCTGTCTGTCTTAGTGTGGGTTGCTAGGCAGTATCTGCAGTGTGCTAATTCCTATGATGTGGATCTTCCCAAACATGATGACACTGTCCTTGACTACAGAACAAAACGGGTCTTAAACAGGGTTAACAGATAATGATACACTCGAGGGGACTGGGCATTAACACAGCAGCAACTTAGTCATGCACCAGGAGACGTTAATAGAAATAAAATGAGAACACAAGAGGGTTTCTGATTTTTTTTTTTTTTCCTTCTGTTCTCCCATCTGTAAATTCAGGTTCCACACTTCTACTGTATTCCCTGAGTGCATGTTCAGAGCAGTGAGGTCTAGCACATCTCCAAAGCCTGGCTTTGGATATCTGAATGTGCATTCCCAATATGAACCTTTGACACAGGTAGTGATGGTGAAGGATTGAAGTGAGAGTGTCTCCAGAATTGTCTGTGAAGGACTAGGTGTCGTAGTTTAAACCCAGCCAGGCAGCACGTTCACTCACTCAACCCCCCCCCCCCACCCCCCCCCCCCCCCTCCCCCCCCCCCCCCCCCGGCCCCCCCCCCCCCC
>NDXB01002936.1:137756-180457 GCA_002631895.1 Agapornis roseicollis
ACCCCCCCCCCCCTTCTTGCCCCCCCTCTTTCCTCCCTGCTCCCGGAGGGGTGGAGGAGGAGAACCAAAGGGATATAACTCCCACAGGTTCAGATAACGGCAATCCAGTAACTAAGGTATAACACAAATCACTATTGCTATCACTAATAATAATAACGATAAGGAAAACAAGGGAAGAGAGTATGATACCACCCGGCGAAAACGAACCCGACCGGGAAGTTCCCTCTCCTTCCGGGTAACTCCCAGTTACCTCCTGGGCATGATGTGCTATGGTATGGGATACCTCCTTGGTCAGTTTGGGTCCTGTCCCTCCTTCCTTCCGGCCCCCCCTCCTCCCCGGCAGAGCATGAGGCTCACAGAGTCCTTGCTCAGGGCAAACATCACTCAGCAACAACCAAAAACATCGGCCTTATCAGCCTTGTTCCCGGGTTAAGTTAAAACACCAGCTACTAAAGAGAATTAAAACTGACTGCAACTGCTGAACCCAGGACACTAGGTTACCTGTAATAGAGGAAGTGACTGTGCATTGAATGCAACTGATGTGGTGTATAAGTCTGGCTCTGATCTGGAGCTCCTGTGAGCACTCTCATTCCCTTATTTGATTTCAGGCTCAAGCATGGACTTTCACACCTGACAAGGAGATCAAGTATCTGCTGCGAGCTAAGGTGTTTGTGAGGAGAAAAAACACAGACCCCATGTGTCCTGAAACTGTCCATTATGCCTTACGGATTGTTGGAGAGGGGGCACTGGGCACCATCAGGGTAAGAAACTGGGACCCACTGGATAGTATAAAGGAATACTAGGGTAGGATGGAGGTCTTGGGCTTCCCCTTTCTGTGCAATCTGTACTGGAGGCAAGTAATAAGGATTTACAGCAAAATTCCCAGTTGTTGCTTTCAGTGGAGATTACAGGACTGACTCTGGCAGGCTAATGGCAACAGCATGATGTAAATGTCCTGTCAGTTCAAATGTGACCTGCACAATTCTCTGGGATTGCTCTCAAATCCTCTGTTCCAGACTGAATCAAGCAAGCTATTTAGCTCCTTGGACTTGGAGCTCTCTCCTTTCATTCTGTCTGCTCTCCTTCTCCATTTGTTCTCCTATCAGTCTGATTTTTAAGTGTAGTGGACCTAACAGTTCAAATGGTGTAGCCAGCACACATCCACCTGGCTTGCCTCTTCAGATCTTCATTTTCAGGCAAGTTTCTTAAGGAACCAGAGCTAAATAAAATAACACTTTGTAAGTCATTACCCCATGTCAATCACATTGGAGAGATAGGTAGTAATGTCTTAGAGACACTGAGTCATTATAAATTGCATGTGAGTGGGCAACTGCCCAGAAGAGAGGGAGACTCTTCATGCAGTCATGGAGGGACAAGCAGACATATCTCAGGCCTTGTCCCACATACAGCTGGCCAGCTAGTGTCCTTACAGCCCTGAATACACTGCATCCTGTCCAGCAAGCAGCCTAAGTAACAGTAGGAGAAAGAATTTAGAGGAGGGGTTGAGCACTTACAGCCTTCTTCTGACATCTTCCAGCGGATGCCACATCCTACATAAAGCAGGGAGACCTTTGCACTGCACTGTGTGTGCCAAAGGATCGGCATGTGGTGAGATGAGTGGTGGTGACACTCAACTGCATGCTCAGTGATCATTGCATAGTGGGTTTGTATTTATTCCAGGCAGAAAAGGAACACCTGAACCTTGGAAATGTTCTGGTTGGTGACCTGCAAAGCTGCACCATTGTATTGCTAAATGATGGAATCTGTTCTCTGAAGTACATCCTAAGTGTGGAACAACTGATCACTGGGGCTTCTGACCCCGAGGCGGTCCGCAGCGATCCTCTGGGTACTGTAAGGGAATTAGCACAGGATGGGGCCTTTGCTTTCCCCTCCCTTCTGTAAAATCAATCTAGCATAAACTCAGAAGTTGGGTTGTTTGCTGCCTAGCTTGCATTGATTCTTTGAAGTACCTTAAAGTGTCTGCTCCTTTGCTGAGGGATTTACTACAGGTGACTTTTCTATCTTGCCGGCAAAAGCATAACCCAGAGCATGACAACCGAAGTTAGACCAACTTGGACCTTGAAATAAGATGTGCTTGTCCAGTAGAAAAGAAAGTTAAAGGAGTTCCCAGAAGAAATGGTGGAGTGCAACCCTTAGCTGCCTTTCTAGAGGGCCTCCTCTGGGGAAGTTCCCTGTTATTGCTGGCCAAAGGCAGGCTGGGTAGACCCAATAAGCTGCCTACAGTTGCAGTCTGGGAATCCCAACTTCAACATCTGAAGCCTTGCCTAATGGTTAGGCATGGGAGGGAAGTGGCTTAAGTGCAGGAAAGCTTAGGGATCTTTGTGCTGAACACATGTGAGCCAAGAGCTCATACAATCTCTTTTCTCCTATAGCTCTAGAACTGGAATACTCCAGAGGGACAATCCCTGCAAGGTCAAGAGCTTTTATCCGAGTAACAGTCCGGCCAGCCCGCTGGCTGCGTTACACCTGGTCAATCAAATATGTTCTTTGCAGCCCCAAAGGTGAGAGATGGGTGTTTGGAGAAAATCATTCCCTCCCAACCAAGTAGACAGGACCATAACAGGCTGAGCTGCACAGTTCCCAGTGTATGAGTTCTGCCTGAAGAAATCTGGTGGTGAGCAATTCACCAGAGCCAGATCCTACGTGCTATCTCCTTTTAGATGTGCCTTCCTTCTGCTCACAAGTTTCACTGCTTCTCTGCGTGATCATGGCTTTTTACAATATGTCCTGAGACATGTTTTGAGAGCTTCATGCAATCAGTCCCATGTAGCTGGGGTCGTTTTTTCAGATCTGGATTGGTCCCTGTATGAGAAAGAAGGAAGTTTAACTAGAAAAGGCATGGAGAGGGATAACAGGGAATGTAACAATGTGTAGCATGTAACAGGAATATCCAGAGGTGGGCAACAAGAAGACACTAGTTACACAAGGAGTTTCCAGCTTAGGAAGTGGAGCATGGCAATGCCACTTGAACGGTATGGAGAAGACAGGATGTAAACAAATGTTTATGATTTTCAGCTTGAAAACAAAGGGCACTTCATAAAATAAAATGACTAGGATGTAAGCTTAAATGAAAAAAGGGGGAGTTCACATAGTGCATAATTAACCTGTGTAAATATACTGTTGAGAAGGATCACATTCATAGTGTCAGTGATCTCTAAATGCAGGAGTCAAGGTACAACTGGAAGTCAGGAGTTTACAGGTTTTCAGAAGCTGCCAAAGTCCTGTTCTTTCTTTGGTCTGCATAGGGCCTCTCTGTTTTGCTGTCCCAGGCAACTGCCCCTTAATGGTCCATAACTACTTTTTGACATTTCTTTCTCTTCCCAGTTACAGATCTCACAAGCACAGAAGAGGAGCGGCAGCCCCTCTGCTGCATTGTAGCAACAGGTGTCTACCCAACTTTCTGCATCACAGATGCCTGTTCAGCAGGGAGTGGCAGTGGTATCAGTAAGTTGCACCTCTGGAGGCTCTTTTCGTTGGACATGCTGAATAAGTACTTGAAGCAAGACCCGACTCCCAGTGAGCTCATCTACAGAGTTCCCACTAGGCACAGGTAAGATGAGGAAATGGCTCAGAGGATCTATCAGTCCCTTGCATCAGCCAGAGATGCTGTGGCCATTGGTTTGTGTTGCAGCTCACTGCTGTGTGAAATGCTTATTCTATCCTAGCTGCTTCAGGCAGTTATTCACTTCCACTTCTCTGCTTACCCACCCTAGAAAGGAGCCACAGAAACAAAGAATAATTTAATTGCAATGGACCTCTAGAATTCTGTGGTCTAAGCCCTCGCTCAAAGCAGGGACAACTAGATCAGGTTGTTGAGGGCCTTGTCCAGTTCAGTACTGGATATCTCTAAGGGCAAAGAAACCACAGCTTGACTGGGGACCTGATTCTGGTGTTTGACCACTTCCATGGTAAAAACTTTTTTCCTAGTATCTGATCAGAATATCTTGTGTTGCAACTTGTGCAGTTGCCATCCATGAGCCCTTGCTTCATAAGGCTGAACAAACCCAGTTGCTCCTTGTAAGTAATGTGCTTCAGCCCTCAATCATCTTGGTGGTCCTTCACTGGACCAGCTTCAGTATTGTCAGTGACTTTGTTGTATGCACCAGGGAGCTGAAAAGAGACACCCTGCCTTACACCCAGTTTTCTTCCTCCCAAAGTGGCCAAGAGAATAAGGTCAGATAAGAATGACAAGGAAGACAGACAATATAGAATGACCATTTTCCTTGTCATGCCCTACTGACTCTTCCTCCTGTCTCAATTTAATCTTTTCTTTCTGTTCTGTGACCAGCACATGCTTGAGCCCTCCAGTGTACACCCCTCTCCTGCTGGATTTCAACTTTGGGGCTGCTCCAATAGGCTCAGAGCCTACCCTCGTGATGCTCCTGCTGGAGAACAAGGGTGTGGTGCCTGTGGAGTGGTAAGAAGTGCTCTGGGGAGCTCAGCCTTCCTTCTGGAGTCTGTCAGGGGGCATACAAGTGCTCACAGGGGCTATGAAACTGGCAAATTAACAGGGTGGGTTTTCTAGTTGCAGCTTGTGTTGTGGAGCTGCAACTGAGATCTGCTGGTGGGTTTGGGGGGGTAAGCAAGCAAGGAATGTCAGAGAGGTCTATAGATCAGACCTAACAAAATGTGGTGTATCTGCCAGCTATGCTGAGCCTGGATGGATTGAATATGCTGACTATTGCCCTAGGGAAGTTGTTTGTTTTTTGCTGACCAACTGACTGGTTCCCTAGGGCCTTCTTGTTTCCCTCTGATCAGAAGATGGACATGGAGCACTGGGCAGAGGACGCTGAGTTTAGCTCCTGTGAGCTGCATGAGATGAGAATTCAGGATAACCAGCTCTTCAGTGTTTCCCCAAAGTCAGGGAAATTACTTCCAGGACAGGAGAAATCTATCCATCTCTCATACAGGTAATGGCAACTACCTGTACTTCAGTGCCTCATGCTGTGTGCCAGGACAGTGTCTGCTATCACAGTCCCCTGTATTTCCATGTCGGATCATAGAATCATAGAATAATTAGGGTTGGAAAGGACCTTAAGATCATCTAGTTCAAACCCCCCTGCCATAAGCAGGGACACTCCACACTAAACCATGCCACCCAAGGCTTTGTCTAACCTGGCCTTGAACACTGCCAGGGATGGAGCACTCACAACCTTCCTCGGCAGCCCATTCCAGCACCTCACCACCCTAACAGGAAAGAACTTCTTCCTTATATCCAGTCTAAACCTCTCCTGTTTAAGTTTGAACTCATTACCCCTTGTTCTGTCACTACAGTCCCTAATGAAGAGTCCCTCCCCAGCATCCCTATAGGTCCCCTTCAGATACTGGAAGGCTGCTATGAGGTCTCCACGCAGCCTTCTCTTCCCCAGGCTGAACAGTCCCAACTTTCCCAGCCTGTCTTTGTATGGGAGATGCTCCAGTCCCCTGATCATCCTTGTGGCCCTCCTCTGGACTTGTTCCAACAGCTCCATGTCCTTTTTATGTTGAGGACACCAGAACTGCACACAATACCCCAGGTGAGGTCTGATGAGAGCAGAGTAGAGGGGCAGGATCACCTCCCTTGACTTGCTGGTCACGCTGCTTTTGATGCAGCCCAGGATAGGGTTGGCTTTCTGGGCTGCAAGCGCACACTGAAGCTGGCTCATGTTCATTTCCTCATTGGCCAACACCCCCAAGTCCTTCTCTGCAGGGATGCTCTGAATCTCTTCTTTGCCCAACCTGTAGCTGTGCCTGGGATTGCTCCAACCCAGGTGTAGAACCTTGCACTTGTTATGGTTATACTACAATGAATCCTATTTTTGTGATCCACCTTCTCCATTTTAGAAATACTTTGTCATAATTTGTGACTACTACTAGACCTTTCTGAGTTAGTCACTGTTTGACTATACAGGGTTAGTTTAATTTCAGGCTGTTAAAACTACATGCCCCTTGCCCGGCAGAGATTGGACAAGTAAAAATTCCCTGAGCATGTCCAGTTTCTGAATCGCACAAAGCTTATCTTCCTCGGGGGATGTTGTTAGTGTCCTTTAACACTGCAGTGCAAGAGATGTTTAATCTGACTTGCTGGGAACACTGATCTGCCTTGACCTGACAGTTGAGGAGACAAACAAGATGCTGCACTTCCTGTGGCATAGGTCAGTGATATTTTTGTCATCAGCTAGAGCTGCTAGCCCTTTTATGCCTGTGGAGGGTATGAAGAAAGCTGACACATCTCCTTTCACAGCAGACCTAATCTGTGAAGTACTGGCATTTCAAATGGCATTAGCCTAGAAACTTGGGTCCCTAAGTGGGTGTATGACTAAAATCAACATTGCATCACTCCCACCCTAACCACAACGGTTCTCCTCCTCTCTGTGGCCCTTACGCAACAGCAATTCTTTAGCTGGGAAGTGAATTGTCTCTAATGTACTGTGTGACCCTGATTCTATCACCCTGGGCACAAGGTTGGTTTCTAATATTTTCCTCTGTCTCTTCTTTCACTGTTAGACATGATTTCACTGGCATTGATCGCCTCCCTGTCCTGCTGAAGGTTTCCTATGGCCATGAGATTCTGGTAAGATAGCAGGTATCTGCTGCTTCTGTTTGCGGAACAGCAGCAGGTAGGAGCCAAATTAAAATCCCCAGAAGCTGCATGACATGTAGGAGGCTGTGGCCTTCCCCTGTAATTTGCACTGGCCAAGTGGTAACAGATGGACAAGCAGAGACATAAAACCAACATCCTGACTAACTCATGGTATCAGCACAGTGTGATGTGCCAGTGCACTGGCAAAATGGCTCTTGGTGTAGCATCTGCTGTTTTTTCCAGTAAAAGGATAATTATTATTATTATTGTCATTGTTGTTCATTATTGTTGCAGCTATTTTTAGTGTTATTACTATCATTATGTTTATTTGTTTGTTTCTTAACCTTTGTATTTTATTGGTGGTGTTAGTACAGAATTGCTTCCTCTTCCAAGCCAGCTTGAAGCCCAAACCAGCCTTTCTGGGTTTTACAGTCTATGCATGCTTTTCACACTTGAGCATTTCTTTGCTTGGTTCCACTAGTTTCATCTGTCTCACCATGAGCTCTTCCATGCAGTGATCGTGGAGCTCAGATCTTCAGCCCATCATACTTCTCTCCTACACAGCCTTCTCCCCATCTAATCATCTCTGTGCTCTACAACCTCCCCTGGAATGTGCTTTTCTCCAAAAGAACCACCAGCAGTGGCTGCAGTTTGGGCACACACAGGCCCTTTTCTCAAACTGTCATGTGGAGTCAAAGTCACCTTGTGCCCTGTGAGGCATAGCTCATGCCTGGCTGAGCCTCACTCTCTGTCTCTGAAGTTTCCTATGAGAACACTGTGTTCACACATCTCTTCTATTTTTCTTTTCTTTCAGGATTGTTGTCAGCTGAAAATCCAACCCTTTGACCAAGCTGTTCAAACAGTGGCTTAACTGTGCCTTCCCCCAAAGCCCTTGGACAGCCTCCCTATGCTCTGTCTGCCTGGCTGTGAGCATTTCACCAGCTGGCCAGTGAAGGAATAGGCTTTGAAGCACACAGAAGCCTGTAGGGCACACATCCTCTCTTGCCACATAGCCAGTTGCTTTGGTGGCTACTAGAGGCCACCACCCTACCTCATGCTGTCACTGCAGAGGGGTCTGAAAAAGCATGAGAGGCTCTGGGGATGATAAAAGATCCCTGAGTGCCAGTACTTAACTGCTAATATCAGAAAGTGGGAGTAGAAAATGTTCCTCCATCTGCAGAGAGGGCAGTTGAGGGGGCTGAACAGTGTGCCTTCTGTCCTTTCAGTCATGGCATGAAAGGCACGGGGTTGCCAGGTGCCACGGCAGAGACTGCCCTAAGGAAGCTCACATGCATAGCAGATCCTCACCTGGGAATCTGGTGAAATATGCAGAACATAAACTAACGTTAAGGGAAGGTAACCTCAGGGTGACATTTTGGGTATTGTCAAGCCAAAAGTTAAGCTTTGGAAAGTTGAGAAAACAACAATAGGTGAGGTAGAGGTCATTGGGCTGGGGTACTGCTTGGTTATTCTGTCAAATTCCAAATTGCTTGACTTCAGAGCAGTGATGTTAGCCAGCTGCAAGCCAATGCCTCATTTTTTGGAGGTCCAAATTCATTTCTGTTATAGTTCTAACCATGTGGTCAGATTTTGACCTCCCATTCCTCTGCTTCCCTGACAGAACCTGTCTGCTTCATCTTCAGGAGGAGCTCCTTCTTTATTACTCCTTCCCCTCCCTGTGCCCAACTTTCAGTCTTGTGTTGTAGCTGGATTTATAGGTGCTCTGAGGGATTCAAACTGATTTCCCATTGGCAATTTCTTCTGGCTGCAGGATGAAACTTCTATGGGACTTACGTGTTACCCAATCCCTTGCACGGTAGGGAAACAGGGCCTCTTGCTGCCTAATGCTCTCACAGGTTGTCCTTTGCCTCACTGCCATAGCCTGCCTGTAAGAGTGCAGATGTGACCTTGTTCTCAGAGCTCCAGGATCATTTGGCCAGGCAGAACCTGCAGCTCTCAGCACTTTAGGTAGGAAAAGCTCAGCCAGCTGCAGGTCTGCAAGATGAGGTAGGCTGGTTCCCAGAACTCACTGGAGAGAAAGCTTGGATTCCCAGGGAGAATCCCCAAGCACAGAGCATCCATCAATTGAAAGTGTTTGTGCTTTGCCTCAGAGCTGCTAATTAGGTTTTGTGAGATGCTGTCACCTGCACCACATGTTCTCCAGGCTTCCTGGGGAATCTGGCATCCCTGCCCCTCTCATGTAGTAAGTCAATGCTGTGAGACAAAATCTCCGCACTGTGGAAGGAGAACTGATTGCAGCAGGTCTTTACTTTTCTCTATTTGTCTCCCCTTTAACTGACAGTCCTCTGAATGTTGCATCTTCTGTCTATGAAAATTGGTGGCAGTTTTTCCTTGGTAGTTCTGGTCTAGTGGAATCCAAGAGAAGTTTTTTTTTTTGACCAAAGTAATACAAATGGGTGTTTTACTCCCAAAGCTCAGGAAGATTCCTGACCCTTTTTCCCTTGCAGTTTGAAAGCATCAGCTTTGGTCCTCTTCCTGTTTGCACTTCATCTAGCTTGCTGAGGCTCTCAGGAGGCTGAAGGGTCATGTAGCGCTTTGAAAAGATCCCATGTGAGACCTTGTTAGCATTATATTTCTAATCCCTTCTCCCTCCTCACTTCGCTTATGGAGGTAAAACAGAATGGGTTGTTTTAGAGGAACTGGCATTCTCTGCTCTTTTTTAAGCAGCTGATACAGTATCTCCTGCAGGGGTCTGTCCACGGCATCCACCTGCCATCGCAAACATCCTCTCCATCTTCTGCATATGCACTTGAAAAATAGCCATGCTTTAGCTAATTATGAGCTGCAGCAACTTATATTTTCATGGGCCAAAGGGATATATTACTAGCTCTGTGACTGCCTTGCAGCCTCTGCCTCAAGGCAGATAGCTTGAGGGAGCTTTGGGTGATCCTGCAGGAAAATCATGCATCATGGCTCATCTCCAGGCTGACTGCAGTTTTCTCAAAATGCAGGATGCGGTGTCTCTTCCTTTCCATTAAATAGCTCTGCAAATCTCCCTGCTTTGCTTGAAGTGCCTGGTGGCTGCTTTGCTGTTGATCGTTACTTGATTGCTTAAAATTCAGCTGGGACCTTCTTGCAGCTTTTGGACTGTTAGACGTATTCTTGGAGCAGGATGGCCTCCAGAGTGAAGACATCCAGATGGTCCTTTCCAAAAGGAAACCATTACTTTCCTAAAATCCTGTGTTTCCAAAGGATTTGTTTGCCAGAGCTGCACACTGTCTTATGTACAGTACAGACACTTTCATTCATGGAGCATTTCTACCATATACTTGCACAGAGAAATGCCGAGGCTAGTGCCTGACACAGCAGAGAGAAAAGTACCTTCTCTCCAAAGCAAGATGCAAAAACCTGTTAGAGGAGAGCCAACTGTTGAGTAGGCTCTCTGTCTCCTTGCTTTTTTCTTTGGACAACTTAAATCTGTAACTGTTGACCTCAACTTGCAAAGTCCTTCAGAATCCTTGTGCAGTTGTTCATGATGGGACCAAGCCCCTGTAAGAAAGTGACTGTGTTTGTTTCCACTGTAGCTGAACTTCAGTGGTGTGACAGTGGAAGAGGGCCAGGAGTACATTCATTTTACATCCTCAGAGCACCTCTTCACACCCATTGCTATTGGAACCTCCCACCCCCCCCCACAGGTGAGCATCCTGAGACCAATCCCAGCAGCAAGTGGGGGGAAGGAGCTAGTGTTACTGTGTCCCAGGGACAAACAGTATCCAAGGCATTTCTCAGAAAACAGAACGGCCTCCAAAGGAAAGCATTACAGCAGAGCTTTGAGACTAGCAGAGTCTGGAAATGGCTCCTGGGATGGCAGCAGGGAAAGTACCTTTCACCATCTCCAGTTTGACAAGATTTTGCTTTCACTCTAGCCAGAATGCTTATGAGGTGTGTTAGGCCATCTCTTTATTCTCTTGCACTGGATCCAAGTGAAAACTTGTCTAGCTGCTCCAAGCACTCTGGAAATAAATCCTGGTCAGCTTTTTAGTAAATAAATTAAACTTCCTTAAGCACTTATTCAACAAAAAGGCAGCTTTGATTCTGTTCTACCTAATTTACTTGAGAAATGAACAAGTCTGAATTGAATTAAGATCACTTCAATATGAGTGGTTTTGCATTCCAAGTAATCCGCTTTACAGTGATCCCTTTAGCTAATTTGTATTAATTTTCTCCTAGACTGAATTTGCATAGCACCACTTGGAGAGGCACTGTAGTTATCAATGTACCTGGGTGGTGATAAACCCTCAGCACAGTCTCCTATTAGAGCCTGAGTGATAAATCTTGATACTATGAGGTCTCCTCATTCTTAGGAGACAAGTTGCCTAATTAATTATTAATGCTTATCAGAGTCCTCTGAGGAAGTGCTAACTAGCTGAACTTGTGCATGGTGTAAGAAGCTCTGCTCTCTCTCACTCACTTTAGATTTACGAACTCTACAATGGTGGCTCTGTGCCAGTGATATTTGAAGTTCAGTTGGATGAGGTTATGAAGATCCAGAAGGAGAATTTTCAGCATCCTGTGTTTGTCTGCCTAACTCCTAGAGGTGAAATCCCCCCTGGCATAACAGGCCACATTGAGTGGATCTTTTCACCACTGGAAGCTAGAACATATGAGGTATGACCTTCCTCCTCATGATTGCCAGAAACCATTTCTTTCTGTTGTTGTGTGCCTAAAACTCTTTAGATCTCTTAAT
This sequence comes from Agapornis roseicollis, assembly GCA_002631895.1. Taxonomy (NCBI): domain Eukaryota; kingdom Metazoa; phylum Chordata; class Aves; order Psittaciformes; family Psittacidae; genus Agapornis; species Agapornis roseicollis. The sequence goes on from NDXB01002936.1 coordinate 149,048, forward strand.
GATGGTTGGTCTTTGTCATGCTACAGCTGAATTGAGCTCGATTCATTCAAGAAGCAAAGAGTCTTAAAAGGTAATGACTGGCTAGTCTGTTCAGGAAATGGAACAGATAGATTGCTATCTCACAAGTTTCTTCTTCCCAAAGAACAGGTTTCTTCCACAACCAAAGTCATCCTATTTTTCAGGGCTCAAACAGTGACTGAGGACAACAACAGTAGCTGATCAGATTTTTGGTTCATTCTTGGCCTCCAGTAACTTCACCAAAGAGACTGAAATTGGTGTCTTTTGTCAATGTGGTGTACATTGCTGCAGACCTCTGCAAACAGTGTTCTCAAAGACCTTTGTCCCAGGCTGCAGCAGGCAGGCAGGGCCAGAGCTGGAGCACCATAAGTTGCCCCACTCTGCAGTGGATACATGGAAAAATAAATCTAAATCATAATCTAAATCTAAAACTCCAACTTTTGCTCCAAGAGGGACTCTCTTCTCATCTCATAGTTAGCAGGGAAGGGCAAGGCCTGAAAGAGCAAAAGACTGGATTTCTTTTCATCCATTCATGTGTTGTATTTAAACTAGTCCATTAGCAAATACATTAACTTATTGCACATCTCTGACCCCAGACTTAAAACTCTGTTCTTGTCCAAGGCAGGTTGATGTTCCCATCCACATCCTGGGAGGTGAATCATCTGTGATCACTTTCAAGGGAGAAGGGTACTATCCAAACACCATAGAAGAGACTGCTTCATCCAGTAAAGTTTTGCCTCCTTCAGTCTTTTCAGGTTCTACCAAGCTAACTGTGCTTGGGCAGGTAAGTCCAGGCATGCTGATATGGGCAGTATGAACAATCCGGAAATGTGTGTGAGAGACTGAAATTTGCAAGTGGCCCCATCTAGCAATAGTCTTTGTTGCAGAAGTGTTCATTTGCCATGAGATAGAGCTAGATATTTCCCCTCCAGCATGTCATCTAGAGCTTAACTCATAAAAAGCAGTTGTTCTTGAAAGGTGCTGTCTTTCCAGCTTGCTGCTTCCATTGCCATTAGAACAAAAAAGGCTTTAGGCTTTGTTCATGTTCTGAATTTTCTATTGAAAATTACCCCTCCATCACAGCTAGCTTTTCCATTGGCAGCTACAGCACCTTTTTCTTTAGCAATTCATTCACAAAAAAAGCATTATGCTCCTGACATATCCCACCAGGGCTTGGTGGCTGCCATTTCACAGCTAAACTCAGATGATTCATAACCTGAATGCAGACTGCATAGTTACTCATTCAGGCACATCCTGAGGAGTGCACGTGTTTAACCTGTCACTGGCTCAGCAGGAGCTTGTTTGGCCTGGTCTGAGCCGGCCTGCCAGCCTGGAAAAATCGGTTGTTAAATTCACCCACAGATTTGTTCATTACCCACAATGTAATGACTCAGCATTAAACAGCATCAGCAGAGGCATAGTCCGGGCAGGTAAAGGATTCATCCTTGGTGACATTAGTGTGTCTAGCTTGGAGTGCAGCCATAGCTACATATGCTCTTTGGCTTCCAGCAGGGTGATTGCATTTCTAGGTGAAATAAATGATTTTATCTAAACAGGATCTTAAATAAAATAACAAATTTATGAAGCAAATAAAGGCAAGCAAACAGCGCTGGGTGCATGGGGAGCCTCTGCTCTACCAACACACACACGCCCCCCATTCCTGTGTCCCCCAGGTGGTTCTGGCAAAGCCCATCCCAGTGATTCACACCTTCTCCAAGCCTGACATTCCAGAGACTCCTTAATTTACAATTCCATAGTTTAATCAACCCCATTCTTCAATCCCACCTTTTACTTGTCCAGTTGCAAATCATTTTGCAACTGAATTATTTGACTTTTATTTAAAGTTTCCTGAAGTATTTCCCTGTTTGTTCTTAATGCTTAATTTTGTTTTCTTCACAAACGTTTCTATACACAATACCAATAGTGAAAGCAGTAACAGAATTGATACAGATAAAAAGCAAAAACTATGTTCATGTTCTGTCAAAAATTCCATGGTTTAAGAGGGTTATATCTTATTACTTCACATTGACACGAATCACATATTTCACACTAGGTATAGCAAAGAGATGGTTAAAAACCTGTCTCAGGCTGGCAACAAAGATATCATTCCGTACCATTCCATATCATTCTGTAACCAAGAGTCATTAGCTTCTCTAATGATCAATGTAATTAATAGGAATTTGCCTGGAGAATAGGACAGACTAGTAGCAAGGTGTGGTAGGGAGCAGTTTCCCAAAACTCACATTCAAGTTGATGATGATTTGGACAAGGACACACCTCCTGCATTTGCCAACTTAAGTAGGAAAAGGCCTGGACTGAAGGTGTTGCGGAGGGAATCTGAGCGCTGCTGGTCCCTGCCCCAGCCCTTGTGTTATGTTCTATTCATTGCTCATTCAATCCCACTGCAACGGGGCTGTCCTCTTGATGTAAAGAGTCATTGTAACCAGAGCAAAAATGAGAGAAATGTAACATTCCCTCAAGTTGTTATGGTAAAGGTAACTGGCAAATATCATCCATGAATTGCTGGAGAACTTCAAGGTGACTATGATTGCCCTTCCCCAGTGGCCACATCCCATCTTCCTTTCCTTCTATTTCTCCTGGTTTCACCTTGCTTCCTGCAGGCAGTGACCTTGTCCCACAGAAGGATTTGTTTTGGAAATATCCCAGACTGTGCTAAAGCCAGTCGACTTGTCTTTCTCAACAACATCTCAGAGAGCAAGACTGTTGTGTTTGCCTGGCAGATAAGCACCTGCAAAGACAAGAGGGTAAGTCCTTCTCTTTCCTCTACAGCCTTCTTGCCCATCTCTGTTGTGTCCTGAAAGCACCTTACAACTCCATTTTCAACCAGACATTCAGAAACAGTCCTAAAGAACTGGCTTTTGTACTAGCTGTTGAAAGGAAAGGGCAGACAAGAGTGAAGGCAAGGGTCAGGACAGGGGGGAAACACAGGAATTCAGAGGGAAATCTGAAGACTTCAGTGAGGATACATGAACCCGGAACTACATGGTGCAATAATGAACCCCAGGACCACGTCTACCAGCAAAGTCCATGGTTGTTCTTGCACTATATCATCTGTACCTCACTCATGTCATATACCTGTGAGAGCGGGGGGGGGGGGGGGGGGGGGGGGGGGGGGGGGGGGGGGGGGGGGGGGGGGGGGGGGGGGGGGGGGAGAATTCCCACAGACCTGTGTTTCCTACAAAGAGAAAGCACATAGGAAGGTCCCAGGACAATGAAACAGCTCCTCTGTGGCTTGGGTTTGTTGTTTGTTTTTTTCCCCAGGTGTTACAGATTTCTCCAGAAGTAGGAGTTGTGGAGCCTGGAGAAAGCATCCCCTGCTTTGTCACACTGCAACCTTTAGGGACTGCTTCCTTCTGCAGCACAGATCTGGTGTGTGAGGTGAGACCCAAGAGGTGCCTGTGTATTACCATCACCTGGGCATGTCACTACAGTTCCCAAATGGCTGCCCTCAGCAGTCAGCAAGCTGAAGGAATCCTACTTTGCTCCATAATGCTGGCCAGTCCTTCTCATTCCTGAAGATACTGAACTTCATCTCTTCTGGTGATTTAAGTGTCTGTGTGGCTCACTAGATGAGGTGTAATTGTGAATCGTGGCTTTGTGACTTGAACACAGCAACAAGAGGTCACAGTTTGAATGGAAGTGGTTTTCAGTGGATGCCAGAGACTTTAAATATCTGTAAAAAGCAAGTCTTGCTTCTGTAATATTAGTGAGGACACAGACTTGCAGTAGTGTCTCTCTGGACACTTGTTCTTTGGCAGGAGATTTTGTTTTCTCTGTATCAGTCTTACAATAATGTTTTTTTCCCTTTCTGCTACTGGAAGACATGGGTAGGCTTCTGGCTGGGATCTCTTGGAAGGGAGGAATTGGTGACAGGCATGGATTTGAGCCAGAGTCTGTATTATTTACAGCTCCTTTCTAGTCCTGCTCACTCCAAACATGGCTTGTTTCATAGCTACACATCCAGGAGTCCCTGGCTCAGTACAAGAGGAAGCTGAGGGAGTGGGAAAAAGAAAAGGTGAGGCAGGCTGTGGAATTCACCATCACAGAGAAGGACTTGGGGAAGCAAAAGTCACCTGCAGGGGTAAGTACTGCCAGAACTTTACACCAACTTAGCTCAGCTCAGAAGCAGCAACCCATGTTAACAAGAAATGTTGTTCAAGAGAATCTATGCAAATTGATAAGAGGACACGAGACTCTGATATATTCAAGATCCCATAGCTGGTCTGTGGATACCAGAAAAGGAGATGCTGGTCTTTAGACAAGAATCACCAACTCTGAAATTGCTAATGATTGTCTGAAGTTTGGAAGTGCATGAGAAGCCTTAGGGGAAACAAAGCCAGTGGCTCTGGAAACTGATGACTGGATTTTTAACTATGAATAAACACTGGAGATAAATGTGTAACTGCCAGTAAGAATGTGGCCTGAGTGAAGAATGGGAGGATGAGGTCATTGACTCAGCTGGGACAAAGTAAACCAAAATCCTGGAGTCTTGTTCTGCTCCATATCTTTCCTGTAAGACAATTTCTCTTCCTTCTCCCTGCCATCTCCCTTTCTTTCCAGAAGTCATCAGATTCTGCTGAAACAGAAATTCTTCCTGAATCCTCAGCTGTGATGAGGAGATACAAGGTAAGTCAGACCTGTCTCACCCATAGTAGAATCAAACTGACTGCTTTAGAAAAGAGGCAGATGCTGATATCACAGCGTGGGATCCTGGACAGAGAGCACAGCATGATTTGTAGCTTCAAGGCTTTGGGAGACAGACTGTTTGGAGAAGCCAGAAGTAGCAGACTGACTGTGCCATGTTGGCAGTAACTGTCCAGCTGAGGTGAACAGGAAGTGAAACTGGCACCAAATGTGCACCCATGACTGGAGAAAGGTGGAAAGGTTTTGAATAAGCAGGAAACATGCACACAGGGCAGTCAGTGCCTGGGCTGGTTTCATGCTGTGGCCACAATGGAATGTATGCCATGACAGAAAGCATCAGGACCTTGGCATGACGTGGAGCAGACTTTGTCCTCACTGCTAAAAGAGCTGTGCTCTGTGCCTCAGGAGAAACTGCAGGCTGGAACTGCCTGGAGTTAAGTGCACAAAAACTTTAAATCTCGATTTCTCCCTCAAGTTTGCACAGCTGTGACAGCTTCTCTAGCAGTTGTGGCAAGGTGTGAGACAAGGTCCCACCGAATGCTCTGCAGAACTGCTTGAGCCCAAAGGTAGAGCCACGCTGTCTGTACAGCCATCTGCAGTACATGCTGTGGGAATGACAGGGCTTGTGGATAACCAGCTAACCCAAGAGGTGGAAGGGTCAAGGGGAGCTTGTGTGAGGCTGGGCCTGAGCAGATTGACTCAGCTTGAAGACACAGCTTGTTATCTCAGGATTCCCATCATAGTAAGGCTGTAGCAGTGCTCCTGGGACCCTGCAGAGTGCCTCTGTGTCTCCTCAACTGTACTGTGTGAAGATATCATCTGAGGGCAGCTCTAGCTTTGGACTGTCTGCCCTGTGCTGTTACATGTAATCAGTGATGCAGGTTGAGGCAAAGTAAAAGCAGTTTTGTTTAGTCCTATAGGTTTTTTCTCCTAGTGTTAATTTGGAGCCTGCAAACACCTGTTCTGTGTCTGGAGCAGTGAAGGCCTCTGGCCTCATTCTCAGAGGCTGGACAGTTATGTCTCAAAGGTTACTGAAGTCTTGAGATGTGTGAGGGCTTCTCCAAAACTTCTGATCTACTCCTCCTCTAAGAAACCTCTCCCAGATGAACTGCTGGTAATGCAAACCTGAACTGGCCCATGTAGTATGGCTGGAGTCAGTTACTGGTTCCATTCTAGGCTTGGGAGACTATTTTTGCATGCATTTCTGCACATCTTGGAGTGCCAAAATGGATGGATAGGAATACGACACCCCCAAGTACCTTGGGGAGACCTTGAAGTCCTGCTAACCCTCAGGGATAGCACACTAGGCAGGGAGAATAGAATGGACCTGATTTCCAGCATGGCCACTTGTGTCTGATGGGAGAACTGCAGTGCCAAGACCATTCTGACACTCTCTCTTGTCCAGGGTCTTGGTGCTGGCTGTGGGGCTTCCCAGTACTCAGGCCTGTGCTCACACCTACACCAGCCTATCTGTGGCCGAAAGAGCAGCTCACTACCTGCCGTTTTTTTCTCTCTAACAGACATTACCCCCTATTAAAAACCACCCTACACCAAATCAGCCAGCTGGACACATTGACAGGAGGCGGCTGTTAGACAAAGAATCTAGCCGGGTGTGGGTCAAGCCAGAGCCTCCTAAGCCCATCCTCTTACACCTTGGTGTGACAGCCACAGCCTACTCTATTGAGGACTTCTTCAACAAATTCCCCTCTGAACTCCACAAGTACTTCTTGTCCTGGTAAGTTTTTCAGATTTGCATCTTCATCTGAGCCTGGGCTGCCCATGCTGTGGTATGCACAGAACTTTGAGCTCTGCTCTGTTCCTCTCCAGTGCCACAGTATTAGGCAAGTGGTGCCTTGCTTTCCCCAGCATTAGCTAACATGACCTGTTTGTCTCTTTCCCACAAAAAGAAGATCCTGTCAGAGCTCAGTGACATGACAATGTCCCTGCTGCTTTCACAAATGCAACAGCTCCCACCCCTGCGCTGCTCCCTACTTGCCTGCAGTGCTGCTGCTCAAACAGGGGGATGCAGGTCTTTGGCAGTTTGGTTCTGCCACTGACAGAATAATTCCTTCTTTCCCAGGCCCTTCAGCTACCAGCCCTTGGAAAACAAATTTGTGGATGGGAGAAGGGACAAAGACAGAATGGGAATGGAGCCCAAAAGGCTGTCCCTGGCTGCTGCTTCCAAACAGGAATTGCAGATAGTGACTGACATACTCGCAGGTGTCATCAGGTGTGTATCCTTTTACCCCCACCCAGTTTGGAGGGGAATGTGTGCAGCATGGCCAGCCCTTTGCTAATCCCAGAGGAATCTGTGCACTCCTGATGGACCAGAATGGGAGATGCAGCCTGGAAAAGGCTGCACTGGGAACTAGAGCTCAGAAGCCCTGGTGTGATAGCCAGAGGCAGGATCTTGCTCTCTAGCTAGAGGCTGAACCCATCTCTGTTTAGTGAATGGTGTTAATGCCCAGGACAGCAGGGCACTTTGCTGCCATGAGCTTGGAACAGGCTGCATTGGGATTCACCTGTTCTTTCTGTCACCTGCAAAAATGTAAAGAACCAGTGCTGGGGACGGAGAGGAAGTTTCTTTAGTTCAAGCCATCTTTATGGCTCTCTCAGGCCCAGAAAGCAAGTAGGGGCAGAGTAAACATTGATATCGATCATCTGATTTCCTGGGACTCATCCTTTATGTTTGTTCTCCCAGAGGCCTCTTGGAGAACACCCAGCTCCATAATGCAATGAAAAGCACCCTGGATGAGCCCATTCCATATTTCTCCCAGTTTTGGTGTGCAGAATCAGCAGAACTCCAGGACAGGAGACAGTGCTCCAGAGTCCCCTCTGGGATCTCTGCTTCACCAGATCTTTACCCCGAGAACGGTGGAGACAGGAAAGAAATGAGGCAGGAAACCTCTCCCACTAATGATTGGCTGGAGATTTCCCACCATGAGCAGCTGTGGGAGCAGAAGGAGATGATAAGCAGGTGAGGAAGCTGCACAGGCAAGAGAGCCATGGCAGTGCACTGCCTGGCCAGAAACTCATTTCTCCTTCTGTGGCACTTCTGAGTTGTTCTGTGTGTCCTGGGTGGAAATCAACACTAGCCCACTTAGCCACCCTCTCCTGAGTGTGGTTTATGAAGAGTGCAGGTTTGCTGTGTCTTGGGGTCAAGCTGTGGGCAGTGCCAGGACACTGTTAGAGAGTGATGTCTGCTTTACCTTCAGACAGTCCTGGATGCATTGAACATTAGAGTGCAGTGTGTGCTAACCTTACCTTTTCCTTTCACTGTAGTATTTCATCACCTTGGATTTGCTGTGGCTACACACTGCTACAGGCTACAAGCATATGCATAAATATTAACTACAGCACAACTTGGAGGGAGGAACCACTAAGACCACAGTCACCCAGCTCTGTCTGAAGTCAGGGCCTGGCACCAGCTGGTGGCAGCTCTGGGAGGGGGGTCAGCACCCCCTTGCTTAAGCTTTTGGTTCATTGGCCTCAGTGTGTAGCATACAGCGTGTCCTGGGAGGAGTCACAGCAAGCAGCCTGCCTTATCTGCTTTCTGATAGCTGTCCTCTGCCTGTACATTTGTCCCTCCAGGCAGCCAGCCTTTAGAAGCCTGCTGGAGCCGGTGCTGGAGAACACCCTGCAGAATATCCTGATTGAAGCCAGCCGTGGGGAAGTGGTGCTGACAGCCCAGCCCAGGGTCATTGCTCTACCCTCCAGGCCTTCCCAAAGGTAGCAGAGTGTATCTATGCTTTGGCAGGGGTTGGGACCTGTCCTTAATATGTCAAGCTGAAGTACAGCTCATTTTCTAGACCACATGGATTAGCTGGATCGCTGGCTGTCAATGTCAAGGCTGCCTGTGCAAAACAGGGAATCTGCTCCCAAAGCCCCTGCCCCTTTGCTTGTTCTAAGCCACAGAGCAGAGGCAATAATGGTACAGCCTTTCTGTAGACCCAAGACCATCATGCAGTTCAGGGCCCTCTAAGTGAACAGCTAGCAGTAGAATCTGAGGCACTAGAAAGCCCAGCACAAGGAGGGTTTCTTAGGTACAGGAATCAAGGAGCTGGCAGCACAGCCTCTGACAGCAGAAAAGGGGGCAAAGCTTTCATAGTCTAAGATAGTCTAGGATTTAGTTAGGGTAAAGGAATAGCCACTGGTAGGGAGGCAGATCTGGGGCTGAGGGCAAAACATGAGGCTTTGTTCCAGCTTGGAGAGAACTGCAGGCAGATTGAACTGGGGGAGGATAGGAGATGGCTGCTGGGTGGAAATGTCATCTCCAGAGCTGCAGGAGTCTTGTCTAGATAGATGCAGGATGTTTCCCGTGATCACTGGGGGAGTGATGATTGCCTGGGAGGAGGCAGCAGCAGGCTGTATTCTCCCCAACCCAAAACCAATCTCTTCTTCAGAATTGCCAGTCCTTCATCGCCACCATCCTCAAGAGCATAGCTGCTGGGCACTGGGCTGCTTGAGCTTGTTATGTGCATCAACTCCACAGCTCTACAACCTGTTCCTGTGATGTCCAGTGCAGCTCCGATCCTCCCACCCCCCGTGACCGGACCCCAGCATGCTGTCTGCCTCTGAGGGCCTATGTCCTGATTATGTCCTCATTTCCAATTTGAATCCTCTGGCAACTCCCCAGCAGAGCTAATGAGATCTTGCCTGTCTGTAGCTGGTCGCATCATCAGAGAAGAACCTCCTTCTGCTACAGGGAGCACGTGGACAACCTCTGTGACTGTTACCACTGCCCCCAGTCTGTATGAACTGGGAGAGGAATCTTCTTTGAAATGTGGCAGAGGATGGACTGACAGCTGGGCACTGAGGTGCTGAGCCCCTTACAACATCAGTAGGATGCAGGTACTGAATCCTCCTCTCTTCCTTGCTCCAGAGGCTGCTGCAGGTCCCACATACAGCAACCCAGCCTGCAGCACCATCCAGCACATTCAATAAAAGCAGCTTGGCCTCTGGGCACACAGACACCGGTGTGTAACATACGTAATCGATGCATCTGGGTTTGGGAGCACCTAGACAAGCTCTTCACTTTTCAAACTGGGGAAGGGGGTGCTTTGAGCCTTGGCCTGGCTGAAGGGTCCCGCGGGGCTCCGGGCTGGTGTCGCTGCGCAGAGCAGGTTTGTCACAGCTCAGCCGGGAGGTGGCAGTGTTAGTTGTGAGAAATGCCAGGTACCCGCGCAGGGCTGAGGACAGTACCGGGCACCGGCTGCCTGCTTCCCGGCAGAGCCTGCAGCGGGGCCTGCCAGGCAGCCGGGCTGGGTTGGCAGCATCTCCCCTCTTCTGCAGCCCCGCTACGGGCTCTGTGACGTTGCGGGTCTCTCAGCCATCCTGCGCCGGTGGGAACACAGCTGGTGTTCCCCTCCGAACCCTCCTGCCTTATGTTCCCAGTTCCAGCGCCCAGCCAAGACCAGAGCTGCACCTTCTCGTCTTGCAGCCCAAGAGAAGAGCATGCTCCAGAGGGCTTTTGCCCACAGCTGCCTGCTGTTCCCAGGGAGCCGCAGCCCACCCAGCACCACCCTAGCGCTCTGTTCTGTACAAGGGCCCTATCTGCGTAACGGTTACTAAGCCCCAGGGCTGAGCTGTTCCTGTTGTCAGAGATACAGCAAAAGTGCTGCCAGCTCCTGTGCTCAGCCTGGGTGCCTGGGGCCTTCACTTGTGTCCTGGATCCCTCTCATGTGAAGTGCAGATCCTCTCTTCCCTCCCAAGCACCCTGGGTGCCAGGTCTTTCTGTCTTCTGCTGGTGTGGAAAGGGTGATGGGCTCCTACCTCTTTTCTCCCCAGCTCCAGATTACAGCAGGGCCAGGCTGTTGGGGTGACTCTGCCCAGTCTAGGCTTCTCACTACACATGCTCTGTAGTCCTGTGTCAGGGTTCCTAAGTGGGTAACACTTGCAAAGGCAGAAGCATCACTTTTGTCCTAAAGCAATCTGAATCCAGCTATATGGAGCAGCAGACAGGGTCCTCAGACCTCCTGTGTGATCTGGTGCTCTCTGAGCTGAATCACCATTTAACTTCTCTGCCTTGTGGGACAGATGGGTCAGCATGAGAAATGCTGTGTGTTAGTCTGGTGTTAATGCCCAAGAGCGAATGGATGGAGCCTGACTGCAGACACGTGTGCAAGGAAGTATTTTTTTTGGCACTAAAGCTCCTGTTCTCCCCCCTCTCCTGTGCTGAACGTGGTCTGGGCCTGAAGGAAACACTACTCACACTTTACCTGCCTGTTGAAGCACAACCAGAGGTAAATTCACTTCTCTGATTGGCATCTCTCTAGTAGGATTGAGCCCTAAGACATGCCTTCAGCAACAGGTAAGTCAGGGAACAAGAGGTCTGAAAGCAACCCCTGCCTCTGAGAGAGAGGTCTTTTTTCCCCTCTGCTCTTTGCAAGGTGTGTGAGATGGTGGTGTGTCACCTGTGTTCTCGGTCTCTTCTGGTGCCTGTCAACCAGAAACACTCAGCATGCACTAAGCAAAGCCCTTAGCAGCTGTCACACTTTTCATCTTTTATTCTCATCCTAAGTTAAAAATACACCAGGGCCAGCCCCCTTCCCAGGCTGGGGTAATTCCTGCTTCCCCTTCCTAAAATGGGAACTAGGCCCTGGCCCTGGTTTTGGAAAACACTCCACATGTGACCAGGCGACACTGCTGTCCACATCATTGGAGAAGTGGAGCCTTCCCACCAGTGGGCATTCCCTCAACCTAACTGAATCCCACACCACCTTAGACTATGAAAGCTTTGCCCCCTTTCTGCTGTTAGAGGCTGTGCTACCAGCTCCTTGGCCCTTTCACCCAGGTGATGTGATGGAGATGTGCAATGCTGGCAGGGAAGACTTGTACCTTAGTAAGAGGCCCTCTGCCACTGCAGAGGGTGAAGGCAATGAACTGTGGGACTGTAGTGAGCCAGACCCACAGCCCAGCTCCCAGAAGCGGGGAGAAACCCCATCTCCACTAGCTGCATTTGGGTCTCAGGCAGGAAGAAGTCTGAGGTTGTACTGGCTCGATTTGGCCCCTGCCCCAACACCAGTCACTTTCGTAATGCACATCTTTCCAACAGAGATATCAAAGATACAGGACCTGCTCCTTCCCAATGGTGTCAGGGTGGTGAAGGGGGGTGGTGTTCCCATGATGCTGGGGCTGGTGGCCAGGACAGGCTGCTGGCAGGTAACCATACAGCTAGCATGAGTGTGAGCTTGGCAAACCTAATGGGGTTCCCCTCCTCCTTCTGCTGGTTATCAGGAGTGCTCAGTCATCATCCAGTTAGTGCAACACACAACAGGCTTTTTCTTCTTTGCTGTTAGTTCTGGTTTCTAGGGAGGGGTGAAATGGCCTTGGGGCAGGTGGGCAACAGAAGCTATCCAGAATCCCATTAAAACATTTAACACCTGCTGAATGTGACATTGTCTGGGAGATAAAGGGAAGGGAACAAAGCTGCTTTTGGTCTTCCCTGCCAGGGTGTCTGCAAGGCTCTGCTGTCCCATTACAGCTGGGGATCCTGAATCCTCTGCAAAGACCCACTTGGCATCCTCTGCATCTATGTGGGAAGGGGGCAGTGTTAGCAGACAGTCCCTGGTCCCCCTGTTGCAGGGACAGTGCAGGAATCAGCCACTTCTCTTCCCCTTGTACTGCATATTAGGTAGGAACCTGGCAAGTTCCTGCCCTGACTAGCCTGCAGTATCTGCACAGGCACGGCAAAGCCTGGAGAGCAAAAACATGAAGATGATGCTCCCAAAACCCTTAGCAGAGATGGGCAGAGGCCCTTACCCCTGGCCTCCCATGTCTAAGATAGCAGGGTTTTGTTGGTTCAGCTGTGTTGCTTTGGTGTCAGGGAATGGGATAGTTGTCCAGTACAGGGCCCTCTCCAAGCTTGAGGGACCTGCTGATTCTCCCATTATCCATAGAGCAGACCTGCAAGGGCCATCTTTGCTGTGAGGCACTGGAATGGGTCGCCCACAGAAGTTGTAAATGCTCCATCCCTGGCAGTGTTTGAGGCCAGGTTGGACAGGGCCTTGGGGTGGCATGGTTTAGTGTGAGGTGTCCCTGCCCATGGCAGGGGTGTTGGAACTAAATGATCTTAAGGTCCTTTCCAACACAAACCATTCTATGACTCTATTGTGGGGCCCTGCCCTAGCAAGAGAGAGGTTGGGTGAAGAGATGGTCTTTAACATAGTACATAGGCTTGGAGATGTCTTCTGGAACCACAGCAGCACCAGTGTGATGTTTTTCATGGCTCCTTTTGAAAGGTGGGGATCAGCCAGGCAGCCTACATATGCCAGGAGCTGCTGCTCTGCAGGGAGAGGTGAGAGTCCTGCCTAGCATGTTCCTCACACCAGGAAAGGAGAAGTGTCGGGGTCTGATAGCATCAAAACAAGGGGGAACATCACATTCCATCTTAGCACCACAGCCCAGGGCAGCAGTGGTTCCACATATCCTTGGCTGGCAAAACTACTGGAAATGAGGATCAGGATGAGCAAGGCCAGCAGGTTGACATTGCTCCAGCTCCTACCCATGGCAGGCTTGGGGGACCCCATCCTGCAGAGGCAGCAATAGGCAGGAGGGATGGAGCCTGCCTTTCAAAATCCTGACTCTGAGAGGGACAAGACTCCAAGGAAGAAGGGTTGGGTGGCGGTGGCTAAGGATCTCCACTGTCCACTCACGTTTGGAAATCATCTACTGCAACCTGCAAGCACGCTTCAGCTCTGGAAAGAGCAATGATGGCTGTTTCTAAAGCACACCCAGGACCAGGATACCTGCAGGTTTCCGCTGTGGGGGTTAAAGCAGTGTTACACCCATCTACACAAACAAACAGGCCAGTGCACTTGGACAAAGAAGCTTCTGCCACTGCAGCTCCACTTCATGCTCTGTTATCCAGGAGCTGTGGGTGCCAGAGAAACCTAGAGAGATAGCACAGCTCCTACTGGCTCCGGCCAAGAAGAAAGCTGGAGAGGGACTTCTTACAAGGGCATATAGGGATAGAACAATGGGGGAATGGCTTTCAACTGCCAGAGAGTAGAGTTAGATTAGACATTAGGAAGAAATACTTTGAGGATGGTGAAGCACTGGCACAGGGTGCCCAGAGAAGCTGTGGCTGCCCCATTCCCGGCAGTGTTCAAGGCTAGGTTGGATAGGGCTTTGAGCAAACTGGTCTGATAGAAGGTGTCCCTGCCCATGGCAGGGGGTTGGGACTAGATGAGCTTTAATGTCCCTTCAACCCAAACTGTTCTATGATTCTATAACTGTCAGGGCTGGGTAATGTGGCTGGCTGCTGCAGGAGTGTGCTTAAACTTTTCTCAATACCCCCTCCCCCTGCTCTCTGCACATTGTCCCCAGAGCCAGCATGGAGGTGCCTGCATCCATTACCCTGCTGGGTAGTGACACAGCTGGGATGCGGGAGAGTACTGTGACTCTGGGATGCAGTGACCCCACTGGGAAGCATGTGCACATGGAGTGAAACACATCCTGTTCTCGTGGCTGCAATGGGACAGCTGGCTCCTGGCCCATGCGGCCATGCTGGAAACACTCCCAAACGGAGTGAGCAGAGGTGGTTTTGTCAAGCTCTGCTTTGCTGCCTGACTCAGAGGTCTGTGGGCTCCTCTAAATGTAGTGTGCATCGTCCTTGTGTGCCCAGCAGGGTTTCAGCATGAGCTGGAGGATTGTGGAGGGGGCAAGAGAGCCTATCACTGCCGCTCAGTGTCAGGCACTAGCTTTGCTTTCCTGCCCTGGGACCTTACTGCAAGCAAGCAGTCCCCATCCCAGAGCTACCCAGGTAGGGATCCCAATGCCTGCCTGCCTGCCCCGGCTCTCCGCTCTCCCCTCACCCCGGGCTGCAAAGTGAGCCGGGCAGGTGGGCGGAAAAGTGACAGCTGGTGTTGTTCCAGCGCAGGTTAATGGATGTCTCCTCCTCTCTCCCCCTCACCTCCTCCTCCTTCCCATCGCCCCAGCACCCGGGCTCCTGGCTCCTATCAGCCCATCAGGCTCCCATTAACAAAGGCAGCGCTGCAGAGTTTGCATAGAGACCTGCTCTGCCTCTAATCTAGGTGGGCTAATCGCCTCCCTTGCCCAGCCTGCCTTCCCTGGGTCAATATTTGCTCTGAGCAAACACAGAGCCGTGACAGGTGTGCTGGGAGAAGGCTCCGCCGCCGCCAGCCCAGCCCTCTCGCCTGTCTCTGCTCAGTCACATCTCTCCGGCCCCCGATCGCCGGCCAGGCAGCGCTATTTTTATCAGGGCTATAAAAGCCCCATCCAGCCGCCGTCACCCTCATTTCTGCCATGAGCCGGCGGGGGAAGGCGAAGCCGCTCACCTGCCAGCTGCCAGCGTGTCACCGGAGCCAGGTGAGCTGCTGCACCCGCACAGACGTGGGCCGGGGTCCTGCCTGCCTCGCTGCAGGCCGGGCGCTGAGCATGGACAACAGCCTGGGGGCCCCTGGGATGAGCAATGGGACGCTGGTGGCACCCCGAGCTCCCAGGAGGGAATGGGATGGACTCTGGGGACACTGTCCTGGCTGTCCCTTTCCCCGAACTCTTCCCTTCTTTCTCACCTGTATTTTACAATGCTTTCTGTTCCCTCCCCACCTTCATTTACTTTCTTTCTTCCTTCCTCTCCCGTTTTCCCACCCTGCCTCCCCATCCTGCTGTGCCAGTTTAACCCGCCCCTGCTCTGTTTGGCTTTCCCAGGCAGCAGGTGTCAAGCATCCACCTTCCGGACTTTACCCCCAGAGGAGCTCATTTGGAGCTGGTTCAGAGCAGCGGGTGCAGCAAGGACACCGGCTCCCAGCCTGGAGGCACCCGGCTCGGGAGGAAGGATGGGGAAGCGGCTGCCAGCAGCCCCCAGAAGAGCACCCCCAGAGCCCACGCTGGCCCTGCCTGGAGCACCTCTGCACTTGCCTGGCGTCGAGCCCCACGTGCAAGACCTGACCTGAACGTTTTGTTCGTTCGGCTCGCGTTAGGCAGGTCCAGCCCATCTGCAAGTGTGCGGCACAGGTACCACAGCACCCGCACATCACTGACCTGCAGCCTGCATAGGGAGCACATGCTTGCTTGCAGCACGTGTGCCAGAATGAGCATACATCCCATTTGCGGAGAGTGCAAGGGACATGCACAACATGAAGGCTTCACCCAAACACGTGCACGTAGTGTTTGACCTGTGTGTGGCACATGTATGAAGCGATGGACCCGCAGCGCACACAAGGCAATGCGATCCACAAGCACCATGCACGACCACCACAGGAGCCACACATGTGTGGGACAGGGCATCCACGTGGCATTAGTAAACATGGCATCTCTGACACAGCTTTGCAGGCTGTGACCTGCAGGACCCATGGGTTCCCATGGCATTACGAGCATGTGTAACACTAACACACTAGGGACACACACCTGCCTGTGTGGCTGACCACTGCCTGCTGCAGCCTGCTGGGGAAGGAAGGGCAGCCTGCCCCTTGCACCCCAGCAGCACTGTGGCAGGCACGGGGAGCCCTGGCAGTGCTTCACAGCGCTGGCTCAGGGTGCAGCTCACCAGGCTCTGCCAAACACTCGGGTAGGTCTCAACGGTCTGCTGGCACCAAGGAGCTTTCTCTGCTGATGCTGACACAGGCAGCAGGAGGGAGGGCAGGAGCAGGCACGGGGGAGCAGGGCAAAGGATGAGGGGTGCTGTATCCTTTCCCACACACTCTGCTCTGGCTCACCCCCAGAAGCCCTTCCAGGGTCTGTCTGCCCGTGTGCTGGGCTGTCCAGAGTAGGTGTTACCTGCCGCTCACCCTTGCCCTGCAGGCCAGGTACCAGCTCCTGCAGTGGCAATCCCTCTGCCTATGCTTGCTGTGAAAGGATATATGGTGGGATAGCTCCGGCAAACCAGCAGGTCTGCTCCAGGACAGCCCTGCCCACTGCCTGCCCCACTCACAAAGCGCAGTGCAGTGTTTGACCTGCACTCCTGTTTCCATCCCATGTCCTGTCTCTGTCACCTTGCAGCCAGTGCAGTGACATTCAGAGCCTGGGACTGCTCCTAAGTGCTGTGGAAACAGCAGGGAGTCCTGTAGAGCTGGGAGATGGGACAGCAATGGATCTGCTTTCCTCCCATCACAGGATGCTGTGTGGGGATGACAACAGCCCCACACCTCCCTGACTGGCCACACTGGTCTCTGTTCACAGTTTCTCTGGAAGCTCTGAGTGTGCTCCTGCTGCCCTAGGGAACAGGCATCTCTCTTGTGGCACATGATCCAGCTCTGGCCCCACTGTGCTCAGGGATGCTCTGAGTTTACAGGTGGGTCCTGAGTCCTTCCTGCAGCCTCTCTGCAAACACTGTGAAGGCTGAGCGCAGCCCCGTGTTGTGGATGGAGGAGAGAGAGGCTGAAGGCAAAGGATCCCAGGAGTGTGACAATGAACAGGATGATTCCTGCTGCTTCCCCTCACCCCCACGCAACACGACACGGCTCAGCCTCAGAACCCCTGCTCCCTCCTGGGCACCCTGAAAGGGATGGAAATAAGGCAGCTCCTGGACAGATGCTTGGAAAGCTTCCAACAGGTGGTGATGGAAAGCACCAAAATCAAAGAGCATCCCCACACTTTTCCAGGGGAAAGTGTTCATCCTTGCCTTGGCACAGCCACCAAACGGTGCAGTGACTGGCCATGGCAGTGGCCACTGGCTCCTTTGGGCTCTGTCTTCAGGCTCTGTCTCCTGTCACCAAGCCTGGCAAAGTTGAAAAGCCAAGAAAGCACAACACATCCCCCAGTATGCACACTCCCTGCAATTGCCCCGCTCGGTTGGGATCAAACAGAGCATGGTTAATAACTGTGAGCAAAGCCAGACCCTGCTGCCGGTGCTGCTCCTGCTGCCACACGTGCGTCCCGTGGGGGCTGAACCCAGCAGAGATGGTATCTGTCACAGCAGGGCTCTGGAGGTGCTGCCTTGCTCTCCCTCAGTGACTCCACGCATCGCTGGCCTGCCTTGTGCCCTGGCAGAACCTGGGCCCCATGGGTCCCATGCTGCACCTTCTGTATAGCCTGGATGCTCTAGAAGAGCGCCTCTGGTGTTTTTTTTGGCTTTTCAGACCCAACCGATCAGGAAGCCGGGGCCCTCATGTGTGTCCCTGCAGGAGAAGGAAATAGCTGCAAGAGGCAGTACTGGGAATTGCCCCCCTGCCATCTTCCCATCCTGCTCCCCCTGTCCTGGCTCTGCCAGTCCAGTGGCACTGGGAAGCTGTGATGTGCTTCAGAGCTGGGGGTGACCCCTGGAAGCCTGTTGCCCTGCAGGTGGTGTTGGCTGGGGAATGGCCCTCTGGCAGGGTTAGCACCCAAGGGTGAGCCTATCCCCAGTCAGGTAGAGCTGGGATCTTTGAACACCATCTTCTTCCATGTCAGAGCCAGCACTGGTGCCAAGGGCTGTGCCAGGCTGGCAGGGGACAAGTTGCAAGGGGGTGCTGCTGCCTGCACTGTGCGGTGCTGTGGCCCCTTGATCCCTGCATGGCCATTTGCCTGGCTTTGAGGACCTGGGAAGCTGGGATTGTCATGGTGCAGCTCTGCACAGGGAGGATTTGCATGGGGAGGGCAGGGTGCAGGAGGCTGCTGAGGAGGCACGTGTGCCCGGGGCTGCATTTGCATACAAGTGTAGCTGCACACAGGTGTATGTGCATGCATGCACGCGTGTGTGTTTGCATAGATGTTTTTATGTGTGTGCATGGCTGTCTATGCATCTGTGTGTGCCCTCCCTGGGTCAGGCAGGCAACCCAGAGCTGGTGTATCTTGCTGCTGCCCTACATCTGCATGTGTATGTGCGTGCACATGTGCATGTGTGTGTGCTCCTGCTGAGCTAAACACATGGCACTGGCCATGGCCCTGCCACACTCACTGCTCTGCATCCTGGTGTGCACCAGATGAAGGTGTGGGTATGAGCAGAGGTGAGCATTGCTGCAGGCTGGGTGTCCTGCCCAGCCCAGATGGAGTGTGCTTTGCTGCAGGAGGTGCCAGAGGCACCTGGTTGCCCGCTGCACCCCAGCACCCTGTGGGGATCAGCCCAGGGAGCTGCCACCGCACACCAGGAGCTGAGCACCAGGGCTGCGTGGGCACCCCTAGGTCCCAGCTGTCCCCCACCCAGCCTGCACCACGGCTTTGTTGTGCCTGGAGGAGATGCCCATGCTCTCTGCCACTGAAGGTCACTCCGTCCCAGTGCCGCTGCGGGTCCCCAGCCAGCTTGCACAAGGAACCAGGCTGCTTGTGTCCCTGGGGCTGGGCTGATGTCAGAGATCAGGGTGTTGCTGAACATCCACTGGCTGTCTCCAGCCCCCCAGTCTGTTCTTGGCCGAAGGCAGAACTGCAGCAGGGAACATAAGGGACTGTCCTGGCTCTGTGCGTGGGTCCTGCACTGGCTGTGCCAGGCTGTAGCTTCAGATACAATCCCCAGGCGATGGGTTTCTACCACACACTCCCCCTCTCACTCAAGACCACGGAGAGAGGCAGCCTTCAACCCGGCTGCAAGTGGGACGAGCTAATTGCTATCTGAAAGGCAGGGTGGAGGGGAGAGGTGGTACCAGGCATGGAGATGCATCCTGACATAGTGAAACAAGAGGCAGCTCTGCCCACCCCTAGCCCGTTCCTGGTTGCGTGGAGCATTGAGCAAGGGTGGGTACAGCCTGGCATCCTCTCCCTACACCCACAGGTGAAGTGGTGACATTCCAGAGGGATGAAGAGACACTTCTTTCATTTCCCTTGTAGAGGGCTCTAAACCTCCATGAGCAAAGGGGATAAGGGGGGATCCTTGCTGGAGCACTCAAGGTGCTGGGGGGAAAACCCCAGAGCATGCACAAGTCCTACATCTCCAAGTGCATCCAGTCTGTCCTCCAATGGCTGTTCTGGGAAAGGGGTGAGTGGTGGGGGCCCCTCTGGCAGGCCAGCTAGTGTCCCCATTGCATGGGCAGCCCGCTCAGGGTGGCTGTGTGTAGAGCAGGGTGCCAGGACAGCTGCTCCTGTCCCAGCTGTTGCCAGCTTTGGGAGCCTTCAGGCAGGATGTTCTGTTCCTGCCACAGTGCCTGGCTCAGTCCCCGCCTGCGCAGCTTCCTCAGAGTGGCTGGAGGAGGGGAGACACCGCTGCCGGGCTTTACCTCTGCCTCCTGGATGAGCCTCACCGTGGCTCAGGGTGCTGGCACTGCAGAGTGCCAACAGGGAGTGGAGGAGCACCAGGGTGGATGGGACCTTGGCTGGGTGCTGCTGGCTGAGCTGCCATCCCCTGACTGTGGGGTTGAGGGAGCTGGGGAAGGGAGATCCAAGGACCACCCCCTTTACCCCCATGGCAATGTGATAGGTGATATAGGTAAAGCTGAGACTTGGGAAGCTCTGTCTCTCCAAATACAATAGGATATACTGAAGCAGATGCACCTGCACTGAGGATGGGCTGGGTGTGGGATTGGACCATACCCCTGTCTCCATCAGTGGTCCCCTGGGACTGGTGTGCATTGGGCACTTTGCAGGGACCAGAATGTTTCTCCAGGACACTGTAACTATGGGATGTCAGGGGGTGCCAGGCTGGGGTCGTCTGTGGCATTAGGGAGGAGGTTGCAGTGGCTGGCACCATCAGGCTCCATTTCAGGTCAGGATCTGGACCTGAGGACCAGATACCAGCTTCTCTGCCCCAGGACCTGGCATGTCCATCTGGGTAGGGTATGACAGATGTTGGGGGACACCTAAGGCTGAAGGAACCTGCCACCCCTGGGACCTTCTTGGAGCAGTCCAGCTGAGTTTTGTCCTACTGTCAGCCTCACACCAGGGCCAGGCCAGGCTGGAGATGCAGCAGTTGCCACCTGCTCACACCGGGGCTGTAATCCACAGGCAGGAGGTGAGCAGCTGGCGGAGCCTCCCTGACCTTCAAGTGGGATTAATCCCCATGGGAACAAGTGGGGAGCAGGCAGGTGAGGCCTCCACTCCCCCGGCAGCTCTTTGGGGCTGAGCAAGGCTGGCAGAGCCGGGGCACTGAGCCCACTCCCATGCGGGGGCAGCTGAAGGCCAGGGCCAGGCAGGGGCTGGGCAGTCCCTGATGAGTGGCAGGGGGTGAGTACGTGTTCCTGGGAGAACCCTTGTCTTGGTGGGTCCTTGTGGGTGCACTTCAGGAGCTGTGGGTGCCATGGGGCAGGGTGGGCACTGTGGTCCCACAGGGAGGGGGTGAGCAGCATGCCTGGGGGTGCCCAAGGTGCCAGTGTGGGTACCAGGTGGACAGGTCTGGAGAGCTGTTCCCACCATGTACTGGTGGCTGGCTGGGCCCATGGGTACATGGGGAGAACAGAGGCTGCAACAAGGGGTGTTGTGTGGAAGACCACTTGGGAGGCTGTTTGCAAGACCCAGCTGTGAGCATGAACGCGTGGGTACCCCTTGTGCTGCGAGTGTCTGGGCCCTTCACCACATCCCTGCCCTACGGCTGTTGGTGACCAGTCAGCATCTGGCTTCCCAGTTCCTATTGGGGTTCCTCTCCCCCTGCCTGCCCATCCTGCAGACTCACCCTGCCCAGGGTGCATCAGGAGCTAAGGCAGGTACCTGCTGAGCTCTGCCCTGGGGGATCCCAAGCGCCTGGGCCCTGTGTGGGCACGGAACAGCTGGCAGTGGAGTGCGTGTGCGCCTGTGTGGGAGCTAATCCTGGCAACATCTGCCAGGCAACACGTCCTGGGAGTTCCGGCTGCGGTGCACAGGGCACACGTGTGCGGGTGGCTGGTGAGTGCCAGGGCTCCCCTGGCAAGGCAGCGCCTCTGCAAGGGCAGGTATGTTCCTGCATGTATGTGTCTGATGTGGTCAGCAAGGGCCCAGGAGGGGACAAGTGGCAGTGGGGACCCCAACGAGCCCCTCAGCTCTGGGATCTGGGGACCCAGCAAGTGGAAGTAGGGGGTTTGGCTTGGGTTTACCAAACCTGGTGTGGCCATATTCAGAGCAACCCCAAAGGGGAGATGCTTTGAGAGGAAAGGGGGGTATTTGTGTCCTTGCCAAGGACAATTTACCCAGGGAAATGGGGCTGGGGGACAAAGGGGAGAAAAAAGGAGTGGTGGGGCTGGCTGGGGGGAACAACACACTGCCCCTGATCTTATCAGCCAGATCCTGCAAATAAAAGCCACCTGTTTAGGCCCTGGCAGCAGGAAGCCATCCCCAAAACAAACAGAGCACCAAGCAACTGAGAGAAAGACAAATAGGGGCTGGCACCAGCTCCATCTGCTCCTGCTTGGCCCAGCCCCTGGACCTCCATCCCCATGGGGTAACAATACAGCCCACAGCAGGGTTGGGGGCATGGAGAGAGGGGCTACCTGGGCTTGGGAGGGGTACCCAGGACTCAGCCCATGGCATCAGCTAGATGAAGGACTGTGCACAGCTGTGCTCTCCTGGACAGCTAGCCCAGGTACTCAAAATAGCAGTGGGAAAGAAAACATGCTGCCATGAGCAGCCCCAGATGTGTCATCAGCATCACTATGCCCATCAGCACCTGCCTTACCTCCCGTGGGGCTCCCCAACCCATGCACTGTGCCTGGAGCAGCACCTGCACAAGGCACAGAGTATACCCACGTGTCTGGGGGCCACGAGCAGCATGGTCTGGGCTTGTCACGGGGCACTTGGGTGATCTGGTTTCCCCACCGTGCCCCAGGGCTGCCGGCCACCTACGCTGTGCCTGGTGGCACGGAGAAACCGGATCTGTTTTGCTAGCACAGGGAACAGGCTGAGCCGGGAGCGACGTGGGGTCCTTATTAAATTAGCCTATGCAGGAGGCCCTGGGCAGTGCTAACCAGCTCGCAGAGCCAGTATCAGCAGCTGCCCTTGAGCAGAGTCACTGCCTGCCCCAGCACCTGTTCCCAGCTGGGCAGATGTGGATGGGGGCTGGCAGGTGACACAGCCATGGGGGTGCTGGCTGGTGGCAGGGAGTGTGTGGAGATGCTGGGAGATGATGCCCAGGGAGGCCAGGCTGCATCAGCATGCTGGGGTGCAGTGGGGAGGCACCTGATCCACTGTCCCTGGACATGGCTGTGGCTCCCATATGGCTGACCCAGATGTGCTGAGCAGGGGTTGAGGCACATCCCAGTGTGGGACACACTGAGAAGAGAGGAGGTGGCACAGCCTGCATCCATGGTTTTATCCAAAGGGTTGGAAGGGAGTGACTTAGCTGCTTGTGTGCCCGTCCTGGTACACCATCAGTGCCCCATAAATTCTGTAGCACATTACACAGTACCTCACACACCCCATAACAGCCCACAACATTCCACATATCCTACAGTGTCTCAGCCCTGGGATCTGTAATGTACTATGCAGTGTGCTGCACCTCATAACCCCAGACTGCCCTCACACCCCATAGCACCCCAAAGTAAGCAGTGCCCTACACCTCTGCTCACACAGCTGAGGTGCGGGGGGACCCTGAGGTGTGCTAATTCTGCATCTCATCCAGGGTGTTGGCATCCCTAAGCAGTGCCCAAACCTGTCCGCCGGCACTCAGAGGGATATCCTAGGCCACTGGGCTGCATCCCAGGGGTCTGCTTACCTCCAAGCACCCCCTTCCCTTCCCTGGGATCATCCTCATCCCTCCCTCCATCCTCTGCTCCCCACACAGCTCCCAGGCGGCCTCTCCCCACCCTGCTACGCACACCCAGGGCGTCGCAATCTGAGGGTCTCCTCCCCAGCGCTGTCCCCGGCCGAGAGGCAGCGGCGTCCCTTGGCCGGAGCCAGCTTCAACTGCTGCCAGGCTGCACCCTCTGCTGGGACCTGCAGGCATCGCGCAGCTCGCAGCAGCCTCGGAGCAGGAAACACGGAGAGGAGCTGCCCCCAGCCCCGCCCTGCTATCACCCCACAGTCCCCAGTTCCTGATGAGAACGGGACAGAGATGCCAGGAGTCCTCCCACCACCCCCAGCTGCCCGTGCTGCACCACCATCCATCACCAGCGCTGCTGGGCGTCCTTGGGATGCTGACCCTGCGCACAGGATCTCCAGGGGGCCCGGGGTTTTCCTGGGAAGGTTTGGGGTGCTCTGGGCCAGTCCTTGCCCTTCCTGCCTATCTGAAGGTGGCGAGTGCCCGGCCGCACCACAGGCTATGCAGGGATGCTGCAAGAAACGCCAGTGCCAAGAGACCCAGGATTTCACAGTACAGGAGGGCATCCTTCTCCCATTCCTTTCCAGCCTATGTTGGCCTCATCCACCCCAGGTCATTATGGGAGGCTCTGGAGATGTCTGCATGGCAAGGTACAGTCCCAGGCAGGGCTTCTGCTGCCCAGGTGAAGGACTCGGCTCTGCCCCAGTGTTGGTCTCCTCCTGTTCTTTATAGTGTCCCTTGCCTCAGCAGGAGGGATGTGGGGAGCACAGGCAGCCCTTTGCCAGGCCTGAGGCCATGTCCAGAGCATTGCAAGTGAGTAGCATGTAACCAGCATCCACCAGTGCTCTGTCCAGAACCTCTGCAGGGTGTTGTTATCTCCTAGAGCATGGATAGACCAAGCTGTGGCTGTGCCAACACCTCCTCCACCATCCCTCTCACTCATCCTAACCTCATGCCCCACACAGAGCCCTGCCTGTGTGGGCTGAGTCCCTGCCCTGCTCTGTGAGCTCAGGACATGCAGGGCAGAGACTGGATGGAGGAGGAATCTGTGGTGGCAGAGGGAAAAATACAGCCTCAAGCAGCCCCACACCCATTGTGAGGACATCAGTGCCCCTCAGCTCCCCGGTGGGAAATCCCTGTATCATCCTGGCACCTCCTTCCCACCAGCCTCAACCTTGCCAAGGTCTGCTGGTGCCCTGGGAAAGGTTGGGTCCCTAATCCCAGGCGAAGCAGAGACATTGTCCGGAGGCAGAAAGGAAAGCATCACATCAGGCCCTTTTCCCATTGTGCCCTGAGTCCTGCACAAACACAGCCCAGCACTTTCATTGTCACCCTGCGGGACGCGGGGGGGCCGCTCTCGCCACACTGCCTAAGTGGAATGGACAGCCAGAGCCAGGGGTGGGTGCGCACCCCGTCCCCTGCCTGCTGACACAGCGCCCTGCCCGCCTGCACTATCGGCACTTCGGCGCCCGCCTATAAAGGGTGAGGGGAAAAGCCAGCGCCGGCACCGCCACCTTCGCCTCTGTGCCCTGCCCCGCCGACCAAGTAAGTACCAGGCTGTGAGCCCCCGAGCCCCCCCATTGCACAGGCGCTGTCACGCTCCATTCACCCCCACACCCAGCCCCCCACCTAGCGCACACCTGGGGAAGGGCAAGCCACGGGGTGCTGCGGGACAGAGCAGGGGACCCTGCACAGGCAGGAGGGATGCCGGCGCTCACCTTTACAAGAGCTGGGCTGCCCCACGCCAGGGCTGTAACCCACACCCACGTCTGAGCTGGGGTCACTGCCACCCCCTGCACTGGGTACAATGCCACCGCACCCGGCTCACCCCTAGGAGTCATTGCAGGGAGCTTGGGAGTGGAGAAACTGAGGCAGCCCTAGGTTCATCACATGGATATATGGGGCATCGCAAGTGCACCCTACATCTTGGGGACCATTTCACTGGACAGCACCAAGGGATGGGGAATGGGAAGCATCTCCTGTGTAAGCCGGGGGGGGGGGGGGGGGGGGGGGGGGGGGGCAGGGGGATGGCCGGGGGGGGTCAGGGAGGTCTGTGCCCCCCCCAGCCCCCCCCCAGCCTCACCCTCGCTGCAGCGCAGGGCGTAGACATCNCACCCCCAAGTTCAGTGGTAGGTAGTGGGGTGGTTGATGGGGGCACCTGCCTGGAGTGATGTGGGGGGCTTTGCCAGCAGCTGAGTGACCTGCATGACCAGCAGTGAAGCCATGGACACCTTGGGGCAGTACAAGATCACCGTGTGGGAGGAGGAGAGCTTCCAGGGCAAGCGCTGTGAGTTCCTCATGGAGTGCCCCAGCATCATGGAGCGCGGCTTCCGCAAGATCCGCTCCATCAAGGTGGAGTCTGGCCCGTAAGTGCCCCCCAGCACTGTAGCCCCTTGGCACACCCTGCTTCGGCAAAGCCCCTGCTCCCAGTGGATTGTCAGGAGCTGCCAGGGAGCCAGAACACCCGGCTTCCTCATCTCCGACACAGCCTCATCCTGCAATCTCCCTCCTTATGTTCCCTGCACCATGCCTCAGTTTCCCCATTTGCAAAGCAGGGAGACCCTACTGAGCCGAGGCACAGGTCAGAGGCAGTGGTGTGGCCCTGGTTATACAGGTGCCTCTCTCAAAAGTCTGGAATGTTTTCCGCTAGCAAGGACCCCAAATCACACCCTGGCAAGACATCCCCATCCCCTGCACAGGAGGGAGAAGCTAACCCTGGGCTGAACCCGGGTGCTGCGATGCACATCTCTGAGGGATTTCCTCCTCTCCCCTTCAGCTGGGTGGGTTTCGAGTACCCTGAGTACCAGGGGCAGCAGTTTATCCTGGAGAAGGGTGACTATCCCCGGTGGGAGGCCTGGAGCGGGAACAGCGGCTACCGGACCGAGCACCTCCTCTCCTTCCGGCCCGTCAAGTGCGCAGTGAGTTGTGGGGACATCACCGCAGTGTGCTGGGGCAGACAGAGCCTCCCCCCGGCAGCCCAGCAGGGAGGGAGATGAAGGATAGACAGGAGGATGGGTTAGGTGGGATACGGGATGGAGGGGTGAGGCGTACACAAAGGTGCCATGGGGTGAAGGGGTGGCTGCACCCACTGGCACCTGCCTCCCTGCAAGGATCCTGGGATGGGGTAAGCAGAGAGGATCTGGCAGGACTGCAGGGATGCTGCGGCTTTGGGTGCGGGCTCTGTCCCCCCTCCCGCTGGGGTACCCGAGCCAAGCTGAGCCGAGCCGTGCCCAGGCAGCTGCAGTCTCTATCGCACCATCTGCAGAGACACTGGTGCTTGCAATAGCGGCACGTCTGCGCCTCTGAGCGGGGGTCCCCCCCCCCAACTTTTAATAATCACCAGGCAGATATGCTTGGGCTTTAATAAAGGGGATGCGATAAGATCACTCCTTACTGGCAGGACTGCTCCTCGGTGCAGATAGATGCGTGAGGGGGCTGGGCACGGGGGACTGTGCCGCATCTCAGTGTCCCAGCAATTAACCCCTCGATGCCCAGGACCCAGCACAGCCCCACAGAGCTGGGGGATTGCTCTCAGCAGCCTGTCTTGCCCTGCAATCCTCCTGCAGCCTCAGAGAGCATGAGGATGCTAAGGGCAGGAGCTCAGGTGGGTGCAGAGGATGTGGCCACTGTCGCCCTCGCTGTCAGTTGTGCATTGGGATCACAGGGACATGAGAGCAGCATCCTCAGGGCAGCCCTAGGGTGTTCTGGTGAGGGGTTGCCAAGCTGAAGGACATCCCCATGCTTTGTACTGAAGCTGGTCATGGTACCAGGCTTCCCACGGTGCCTTGGTGTATACCCACATGACACCACATCCTCTGTCTCTGCACAAGCCATCCCATTCCTGCTGACCCTCAGCTCTCTCCCTCTGCAGAACCACAATGACAGCAAAGTCATCCTCTACGAGGCTGAGAACTTCCAGGGGCACAAGTTTGAGCTGAGCGATGACTACCCCTCGCTGCAGGCCATGGGCTGGGGCAACAAGGAGGTGGCATCCATTAAAGTGAATGCTGGAGCGTGAGTCTCACTGGTGAAAGGGCAAGAGCAGGAGTTAAGCAAGCACCTCCCTTCTGCATAGCCCCAGGGATGGAGAAGGGGGAACCCCAAAAGGAGGAAATCCTAGCCATGGGATGTTTTCTGTCCCTCCACTCCCAGAGAAAGGATAGGGGTGGGGTGGGATGGGATGGGATTGGGTGGGATGGGATGGGATGGGATGGGAGGATTTGGCCCAGGGCTCTGAGCCAGGGGTCTGCCCACAGGTGGGTGGCATACCAGTACCCGGGATACAGGGGCTACCAGTACGTGCTGGAGCGGGACAGACAGAACGGCGAGTTCAAGAAATACAATGAATACAGCAGCCAGGCCCACACCAACCAGATCCAATCCATCCGCCGTGTCCAGCACTGAGCAGGGGCAGGGTCTTGCACCCCACAGCCTCCAGGCTGCTGTGCAATAGACCTCTATCCAGTAGCAAATAAAGGCATTTGTCAAAAAAAGGGTGCTTCTGCCTCTGCTTTGCTCCCTGGGGGGCTGCCGGGCCCAGGGGACCCCCTGTGCAGTGGGAGGCAGGGAACCTGCCCAGCTCTGCTGCCCCCAGATCTTAGCAGATGGAAGGGATTTCTCCTTCCCCAGCTGTTTATGGACAGTTGGACACCTCCACCCTGGGCTGAGCTCTCTGCTCTCCACCTCTGGTCCATGCACAGCAAGTGGAGGGGATGCAGAATTTCTCACCTGCATGGTGCTCCATGGTGAAATGAGAACTTCCTGGCCTTACTGGGCAAAGGAGAGCCTGGATCTGGCGCATCCAGGGGGGTTGTGCCCTGGGTCCTCCCCCCAGGCTCAGCGCCAGGGAAGGTGATTGCTACAAAGACTGTGAACACGAGCATCCCTCTCTCTGCACCCCGGTTTGGAAGAGTGGGGGGTCTCTCCCTGCTGTGAGGAGGAGCATTGGGGTTACCTGGGGGGCAGCTGCCACAAATGGGATGGCCACAGTTGGGTCAGGGTTGCGGGCACTGGTTTATACAGGGGATGTACAGGGATTGTGTGCAGGTGCAGGGAACAGGGGCAGTGTGCCACAGCTGGCAGGAGCTCCCAGCACCCTTATGGTCAGGGACCCTCCCGCCCAGCCTGGCCATGCCGGCACATCCGTGCCAGCATCCGGATCCGGCTCCGCCCGGGCACGCCGGGAGTCCCACCCAGCCTCCTTCTCCTCCTCCAGCACCCTTTCCCTGCCTCCTCTTCTTCTCCCACCCCAGACCCCTCCTGGGGCACAGGCCTCTGCTCCCAAGGTGCTCCCAGCACCCAGGATATCCTCTCTAAAGCCTCAGGACGGTGGAACAGTGGTGGGTGTCTTGGACACCTGAGTCCCCAGATGCCCACCTTGCTGCAAGCACACTTGGCTTTGGAGCTGTGGGGGTCCCAGAAGGGTGCTGGAGACTGGGAAAGATGGCTGGGGGTCAGTGTGTGCACAGCCTGCACCCAGGGCAGCACAGAGACACCAGCTCTGCCCTGTGTTTGCATGCATGTGTGTATAAGCATGTGCACTGCACACATGAGCTTGCCCACAAGCATGCCCATGCATGTTCCTGCTCCCTCTCCCCTGACCCCCCAGTGTGCACCATACCAAGGCCACAGCACTCGGTGTGTCCCCGCTGCTGGGTGCCCCCATCCCTCCCCTGTCCTCCCCGTATCCCCGCTGGCCCCACCCCGCCAGGCCCCACGGTAGCGGCCTCTCCCCCTGCACAAACATTCCTGCACACCCGGCCGGCCGGGCTGCAGCCCCACAAGGCCACGTCAGCTCTGCTCTGCTCTGCTCCGCTCCACGACACCCGCACGCAGGTGAAGTCTTCCCGGGCACCTGAGCATAGGGCAGGGAAGGGGGGGGATCTTCGAGGGTCACAGCAAAATGGGGGTTCCTTAGTGCTCCATCCCGGGGTAGGGGAGAGTGCTGGGTTGGGGGTGGGGGGCAAACTGCCTGCTTGCGGCCAGGGGGACCTGCTGCTGCTGCCAGCTGCGTGCTCCATGTGCCTGGGCTCTGTCCCATGAAGCCCCACAGACCTGAACCCACATCTCCCAGATCTCCCATGAACCCAAAGCTCTGTCTCCTGGGTTCCCCATGGTCGCCTGTGTCCTTGGATTCCTCGTGTACCCTGTCCCGCCCCCCCCACCCCCCATGAGTCTGCCCCAGCTCCCCCATGTGCCAGCTCTCCCATGAACCTGGGGTCGTATTGCTCAGTGCTACCCAGCCCCTGGGACCCTACACTCCTTGTTCCTTGACCCCCCAGGTCACCCAAAGCATCCAGTCCTCTCACACTGTAACCCCTCTCCTCTGGCTCTCTCAGGGAACCAATAGTCCCCATCTCCAGTGCCCCCTACAGCCTCCCCACCCTCAGCTCCTGCTTCTCAGGCTGATCCCAAACTGCTTCCCCAGCTCTGGGATGATGTGGTGTCCCGCAGCCCAGACTCCCCCTTCCATGCCCTCTGCCATGGTTTGCTGGAGGAAGATCCTGGTCACTGGCACTGCCAGGAGAGAGGGGCTCGGTGGGTCTGGCCCCCTCCCCACCTCCCGCCGCTGTCTCCGGGGCTTGTTTTCCGTTGCCTGCGTTTTGTTGCAGTGACTCAGGCAGCGAAAGCAAGTCTGGGAGGCTGCGGAGCCACTGCTGGGGGAGAGCTGCACTTGGGGGGCTGGGGAGGAGAGGGATGGGGGGAGCAGCCAGGGCTGCTGGGCTGTGCAGAGCTGGAACACCCACTGCAGGGGTCAGGGGAGCTCAGGGCGCAAGCGGGGGGAAGAAAATCTTTTTAAGGGCTATTGCACACAAACGGGACTGGTGGGGGAGTACCATGGGCTCTGCTGATGCATCCCCTTGCCAGCATCTGCTCTCTGCTCCCCATGAAGATGAGCAGCAGGGGTGGAGCACCAGGAGCCCACCTCAGCACCCATGGGGCACCCTGTTTCCTAAACCCTTTGGACACCCCCACCAAGGAGTAGTCACCAGCCTCGCTGGACTGTGGTACCCTGTCTGAATATTGCTCCCTATGGGATGCGGCTTCTTCATATGCAAGGCACATTTGGGCTGCAGTATAAACTATAACTGTGGGTCTGACATGGCCATATCCTGGTTTCCATTGGATTCATGTCTCACGATGACCGCTTTCAAGAAATTAATCTAAGTACATCATAAGTGCTCATCCTTTTACTAGACGTCTACAAAACACTGCAGGAGAGGTCATGGGCTGATGGGTGGCTTGTCTGTACAGCATTGGACTCATGGCACAAAGCTGGTGCCCACTGCTGGCACGCTGCCTGGCTGCTTCAAGCTGTGAGGTGCTGGCAGGGGTCTTGGCTGGGGGTGCAGAAGCTCCACTGCGTCCCTACAGCTGATGTAGCAGCTGGAGCCATGTGTGGTGGGGCAAAACCTGGCCAGATGTGTCTTTTGGAAGCCAAGATCACCCCAGACCCTTTCCGTGTTACAAGTTTCTCCCTGAGTTGTCCTCCCATCTTCACAACACCCAGGGCTGCCCAGGACAAGCTGGTGGAGATGTGGCCATGAAGGTTTGGGTGGGTGTGGAGAGTCACCCAGTTTCTACAAGTCCTAATAAAGATGGGCAAGAGTTTGGGACAGGGCTGTGGATCCTAGGATGGCAGAGGGTGTCCAGAAGAGCATGGAGAAGCCAAGGAGGTTGCAGAGCTGGTGCCACCAACTGCTGGAGATGCACTTAACCCACACTGGAGCTCTGGGCACCGCAAAGGAATCCCATCCCCAGTGTCTCAGAGATGGAGGGACATGGTGGGGACCCAACTGACCCAACCCAGGGCTCTGGGACCTGCAAGGAGACCCCAGGACTGTGCTGAGGACCCCAGAGCTGGAGAAGGGGCAGGCACAGAGCCCTGTGGCAGGCAGCATGGGTGACTTGGAGGGATGGAAGCAAGTGGGATGATGTAAATGCTGAGCAGTGAGATGTGGAGGGCAGTGTGGGGATCACCGTGCCCACCGGCCGGCCTTGTGGACTGGGGGGCGGGATGCTGGTGGGAGTCTAGGCCCGAGCGGTCTCCAGGCAGTGTCCGAGCCCCGCTCCCATCTGGGATGGCAGAGCCGTGTTTGCGAAGAGTTAAGGAGGCGGAAGATGCAGGAAGCGGCCCGAGCCGCTCTCCATAGAAACCCGCGGCCGTGATTAAAGTCTGATGCGGGCCCGATAGCGGG
>NDXB01002941.1:0-56248 GCA_002631895.1 Agapornis roseicollis
AGACCCCCAGCGCTGACTGACTTTCACCCACCCTCACTCCTACACCAACACCCTCCTGCACGTCTACCTCATTGACTCTGCAGCGTCTGCACAATCAGCAACGGCTCAGTTCATCTCCATCTCTGGAGATCATACTCAGTTCTTCCTGTACATCCCCATCACCTAGCAATTCTCACTTTACACACACGCATCACTTACAATGAAGCACCAATGCACTCGGAAATGGGTTTTCCACCTACTTAATCACCTGCACAATTCATTTTAAGCCCTGGAAAGTCAGCATAAAAGGCTGGGTTTCTAAGTGTTGTGGTTTAACCCCAGACAGCACCTAAGTACCACACAGCCACTCACCCACTTCCCCTGCTGGGATGGGGAGAATTGCAAGAAAGTAAAACCTGTGGGCTGAGATAAGCACAGGTTCATAATTTAAGCAAAGTACATAAAATGTTATTACTAGTGCTAATAATGTAACATAAAGGGAAATAAGTTAATAATCATACAAGAGATGAGATAGGTAAAAAACCCAACAACAAACAAATCAAAACCCCCATCACCAGCAACAAAAAAACCCAAAACACCAAACCAAACTGAAGTGATGCACAATGCAGTTGATCACCACCCACTGACTGATACCCAGCCCAAACCAAGCAGCAATCAGTCCCCTCCAGGTAACTGTGCACAGTTTATCTACTCGGCAGGACGTGCTGTGGTGTGGAATACCCCTTTGGCTAGTTTGGGTCAGGTGCCCTGTCTCTGCTTCCTCTTGGCTTCCCATGACCCGCATCAATGGCAGAGCATGAGACTGAAAAAGTCTTCCATCACAGGACACATTAGAATCATAGAATAATTCAGGTTGGAAAGGACCTTAAGATCATCTAGTTCCAACCACTCTGCCAGAAGCAGGGACACCCCACGCTAAACCATGTCATAGAATCATAGAATAGTAAGGGTTGGAAGGGACCTTAAGATCATCTAGTTCCAAACCCCCTGCCAGAAGCAGGGACACCCCACGCTAAACCATGTCACCCAAGGCTCCGTCCAACCTGGCCTTAAACACTCCCAGGGATGGAGCACTCACAACCTCCCTGGCCAACCCATTCCAGTGCCTCACCACCCTAACAGGAAAGAATTTCTTCCTTAGATCCAATCTAAATTTCCCCTGTTTAAGTTTGAACCCATTACCCCTTGTCCTGTCACTACAGTTCCTAATGAAGAGTCCCACCCCAGCAGCCCTAGAGGCTCACTTCAGATACTGGAAGGCTGCTATGAGGTCTCCACGCAGCCTTCTCTTCTCCAAGATGAACAGTCCCAACTCTCTCAGCCTGTCTTCATATGGGAGATGCTCCAGTCCCCTGATCATCCTGGGGGCCCTCCTCTGGACTTGTTCCAACAGCTCCATGTCCTTTTGATGTTGAGGACACCAGAACTGCACACAATACTGCAGGTGAGGTCTCACGAGAGCAGAGTAGAGGGGCAGGATCACCTCCCTTGACCTGCTGGTCACGCTCCTTTTGATGCAGCCCAGGATACTGTTGGCTTTCTGGGCTGCAAGCACACTGCAGTCGACTCATGTTCATGTTCTCATCGACCACCACCCCCAAGTCCTCCTCAGGGCTGTTCTGAATCTCTTCTCTGCCCAACCTGTAGCTGTGCCTGGGATTGCTCCAACCCAGGTGTAGGACGTTGCACTTGGTATGGTTAAACTCCATGAGGTTGGCATCAGCCCACCTCACAAGCGTGTCAAGGTCCCTCTGGATGGCATTCCTTCCCTCCAGCGTATCCACCGAACCACACAGCTTGGTGTCATTGGCAAACTTGCTGAGGGTGCGTTCAATCCCACTGTCCATGTCAGCGACAAAGATATTAAACAAGACTGGTCCCAACACCGATCCCTGAGGGACACCGCTCATCACTGGCCTCCAGCTTAGCAATAACTAAAAACACTGGTGTGCT
The DNA here is from genome assembly GCA_002631895.1 of Agapornis roseicollis. Taxonomy (NCBI): domain Eukaryota; kingdom Metazoa; phylum Chordata; class Aves; order Psittaciformes; family Psittacidae; genus Agapornis; species Agapornis roseicollis. The sequence continues at coordinate 1,954 of NDXB01002941.1, forward strand.
ATCAGTGTTGTTCTCAGACTAAAGCCAAAACACAGCACTGCAGCAGCTACTGGGAAGAAAAATAACTTTCGCAGCTGAAACCAGGACAGCAATTTATCAACTGTCTTCAGCTTCTTACCACCTTGAAAGCAGGGGGAGAAGGCTGAGGCGACAAATCTTCTAGTTTATCACAATTCGTTGCAGAGAAGCTGACATCCAAGGACTTCACATGAAGCTCACAGCATGCTGCAGGAGTTACATGCTTAGACTCAAATCATGTGGCAAAAGAACCTGCAGCAGGAGCACAGCTGTGAGCAGGCCCCAAACCTCAGGCTTATTTAAGGAAAGAAATCAAACACACAACAAACAAAAGCCAAACTACAGTGTTTTTATTAAAAACTGAGGAAAAGATCAAGACCCTTGTCAGTCAGTCGGTATTTCTCCTTCTCCAACAGTAACTTTATCCCAGGCAGGACACTTGACACAGAAGGAATGAAACAAATACGTAACATTTTGAACAAAACCACAGAATAAACAAGAACTGTTACTTCTTTACTCACTCTGACAATTCCACCCTCNCATGTGGCAAAAGAACCTGCAGCAGGAGCACAGCTGTCAGCAGGCCCCAAACCTCAGGCTTATTTAAGGAAAGAAATCAAACACACAACTCAACAAACAAAAGCCAAACTACAGTGTTTTTATTAAAAACTGAGGAAAAGATCAAGACCCTTGTCAGTCAGTCGGTATTTCTCCTTCTCCAACAGTAACTTTATCCCAGGCAGGACACTTGACACAGAAGGAATGAAACAAATACGTAACATTTTGAACAAAACCACAGAATAAACAAGAACTGTTACTTCTTTACTCACTCTGACAATTCCACCCTCTCCTTCCACATAAATTCAAACTTTCTTTCAGCTGGTATCTTTTCCTCACATTATGGAACATCCTACTCATACCAACAGCCTTATTACACACAGAGACACCGTGGAAGAGGGTTTTCCAGCTTAGTTTCTTTCTTTCTTTTTTTTGCTAACATTGTGGCACTGACACAATACTTTAAGGAACAAACTCTGGATTACAGAGGTGAATGAGCTCACTTGCCAGGTTCCTTTCCTTCCAGCGCTCATTATTACATGTTACAAAATGTAAACAGCAGAGGTATCTTCTCCTCACATTATGGAACATCCTACTCATACCAACAGCCTTATTACCCACAGAGACACCGTGGAAGCGGGTTTTCCAGCTTAGTTTCTTTCTTTTTTTGCTAACATTGTGGCACTGACACAATACTTTAAAGAACAAACTCTGGATTACAGAGGTGAATGAGCCCACTTGCCAGGTTCCTTTCCTTCCAGCGCTCATTATTACATGTTACAAAATGTAAACAGCAGAATTCTAAAAACATTTTATGTAAAGATGCTGCTAAATATGAAAGCACAAAGTAGCAGGTTATGTGTGATAAATCCTCAGATATGCTGCTGCTCCAGGCTGCAGTATAATGAAGCCCTACATCTTTTCCATACATGCACTGCACACTGAGCCAGCACAGTAAAACACTTGCCATACCCCGCTCAGTCTTGACACAAAACCTTTCCAGCTTCAGCTGGAATTTGCTGGAGTCTTGAGTAAAGGCTACCAGTGCTGCCATTATACTCAGCTCATTTTCTGCCCCCTAAGTTAAGACTAGCAGAGGGGATTCTGCATATCAAGATTATTACATTTGGTTTTTTGGTTTTTTTTTCCTAAATAAAGGCTTTAATCTGGGAAAGGAGGAGATATGCAGAAGAGAGTACTACCACTTCTCTACTTTTCCTGNTCCCCCTAAGTTAAGACTAGCAGAGGGGATTCTGCATATCAAGGCTATTACATTTGGTTTTTTGGTTTTTTTTTCCTAAATAAAGGCTTTAATCTGGGAAAGGAGGAGATATGCAGAAGAGAGTACTACCACTTCTCTACTTTTCCTGGTCTTTTCACTTGACTGACCAAAACCTGAATGCTATAGTCAAGGAAAATCACCAAATCACCACAGGGCTGATACAGGCTCAGACATCACAAGCCATGTTCAGATTTATCCTGTGTTAATTTCAGCAGGTGGAGTAGCCTCCCTCCTCAATGGGGAGACTCAGATGTCTCCAGAAGGCAGCTAAGTTCTCAAGTGAGCCAAATTTCTCTTAACATGATTCTCACCATTAGTTTAGAGTCAGCTCACAACACGGGAGCTTGTGTTTAGGCAGCATGAATCCAAGCCCGAGCATTTTAATGACTTTTCCATCTCCCACTTCCTGTAGTAGGAATCAAGTGTATGGAGCAGACTAGTTACATTGCCTACTTGGGTCTAGGGATACTTAGGATAATGTTTCCTTTTGAGAGAGTGATAAAATAAATTAGATGTTATCTAGATATAGATATATTTATTTCTGCCAAGAAAAACAACTCTTTCCAGTTCTAACACAAATATAAATATTTCCTTTTCCACTTACCAAAAAACACTAGCAGTGTGTGCTTCAGAAATTAAAGGGCTGCTCTGTTTTACTGCTATGCATGGCACCACTGCTTTGGAAGCAGCCAGGTATGGCCTAGAGTTAGCACTTACATGAACAAATAAGGAGTAGCTGGACACTCAGCTCCTTCAGAATGGCCGGACGCTGAGAACCATGCCTGCTCCGATCCCTTCAGACTGGATTTAAGTCTCATAAATATACCATTTGCCTGATCTATTCATAAGATGAGCTCAGAAAGGTGAGCATTCCTGTACACTGCTGCAGGAAGATCCATTTTTAGAGCACATGTCAGCTTTGGTGCTGCTGTTCCACAACTCAGCTATGGAAGATGTTCTTCCACAGCACTGTACTGTTTTATCTTCCTTGTGTGGAAGGAAGTGCTGGAACTGCCAAATGCTGCCTGTGATCTAAATAAATCTGTTGCTCATGGCTGGACTCTGGCACACCTTCCCATTACAGAATTAAAACTGGACTATGTGGCTATTCTCTTTTCTGTATAACCTCATAACTTATTTGCTCTTACAAACTAAGTTAAACTGTTCTTCAAAGGGCTGTATCAGTTTCTGTGAAATCAACTACAAATTCAGAATGGTTTTTAGCAGGACCAGGTAAGGTCCCATTTTTTTCAGTACAGCCTTGTGCCTGACTTATGGAAGCTGACATATTCTTGACATTGTAAGTGAAGATGTATTGAAGAGAGGAAGAACTGAAGTAAGCTTGAACTGACTCATTTCCTCTGGATTATTTTTCCCAAAAGTGATTTAGAATAGTTGTGAATGTTAAGTCAGCTGCATAGATACTGCTTGCTTAAACTCTGCTACCAGTGTTACCACTAATACTTTGTTACTTGGAAACCAGCATTATAGTTGTCAATACCATCCTAAATAGGCCTTCAAATCCTATATTAACAACAACAAAAAAATAGAATCTGATTTTTCTGCTTAGAAATCATTAGAACATTTAAATGAATTTAACAGAGGTAGGTCCACCTTCTACTTCCTGGTGAACAATGCCAAGAAGCTACTCTGAAAGCTGGACAAAAGCATGCTGTGTTCGACAACAGATCTACAGAAGGGTGTTCACCCTTCACCAAACAAGATTCCTCAAATTTGGTAAAATAAAAGAATGGAGCTGGACAGCAGTCCAACAGAACCTTTCAGAGGCAAAAATACATTAAAAAAGAAGCCTTCCACTGACTTTTGGCAGTCTCTCAGTGACTGCAAAGGAGTTTAGACTGTTAGTTACTCACTCCTTTGATGTCAGCACAAACCAAATGAGTAAAGGACAACAGGATGTGGCATCAGTGAAATTATACAGCCTCATTTAGCACATAAACTTCAGGAAATATCTAATTAATGCCCCTTCCTCAGTACTTCTCTTCCACTGCAATATTGCACCGTTTTGCTTTTTTTAATCCACTTTTATAAAAAAAGTTGAATCTAATAAAGGAAAAGTGAAATTTTTAAAGAGTTTTTTATAAAAATTTATAGTATAAAAATGCCAAAACCCCTAAGCCATATATACAAAATGTATCAGATTTATGAAAATAACTGGACCCAATTATATAACAATTTTATACAAAAAAGTTACAAGTTTGCATTCAAGTGAATACAAATAAGAGTAAAAAAAAACAACCTTCAAAATGTCATGTTCATAGAGGATCTGTTTCTTTTTGATGTAGAGGTACATAAAACAATACCAAATTGTCTCGTGATAGCCACCATTTCATGAGAAATGCACTGGTTTAGACAGTATTTCCACACTTCACCGGTGAGCACCGTACTTTGCAGACCAGTCAACGCGCCCGTGGATCGGCTGAGCTGGTGGTGGGAAAGGCATTAACCTTGGTGTGCTTTTAGTAGGTGAACTGAACGATGGCTGTCCAAGATGCGGTCTTACTGACTTCACGGAAGTGTAATCTAAGGGAGAAGAGAAAATTCCATGAGATAAAGGTTCAGTTAGTAGCTGCCCACATTGAATAGCAACTGGATGCAGGTCCAGGTCCTTTTTTCAGGTTGGACAGAGCCTTGGGTGACATGGTCTAGTGTGAGGTATCCTTGACCATGGCAGGGGGATTGGAACTGGATGATCGTAAGGTCCTTTCCAACCCCAACCATTCTATGATTCTATGACTCTAGGAAAGAAGCCTCCTTTTAAAATACAGTTTGATGATGTGAAACAATAGTGGATCCAATCCCTAAAGTCTCATCAAACAAGGAGCACTTATTGATTTCACAAGTGTGAATTCTGTACCAGTTCTCACACCAACCTCAAGGTTCCACTATATGCTGTGGATAAAACCACATACTTCACAAAGTAAATACAAATCAAATCCTTCTCCATATGAAATTCTGCAGAGTTACAAACTGTAGTTCCACTCAATCAAATATTTACAAATGCAGTAAAGCAAAGTTATGTAGTTCAGCACTACATACATACATCATACAGTACATACAGCATTATCAGAGTAATGAGAAGAGACCGAGACAACCTTGGTACTATACTTACTAGAAGATGATTCCACAGCTGGTGCTAACTGAACCCTCTGCCCAGCAGAGCCTATTTCCTTCTTCAGAAATGCAGGGATATAACCACTTGATCCTATGGACCCTGAAAGAAATGGCAAGGAACACTTAAGCCCTACACAATGGACCTCCCATACTATCAACAGATGATCAGTGTGCACTGATTATGGATTGATGAAAACAAGAACTTCCTTGAAGACACTAGGAATCCACAGAACCTATATATTCAGGAGACTGTCAGCATCAGACTGCATTGAAGACGAATGGCAAATGGGCACAAATTGTACTCGTACAAAGGCAATTTCTGCTTCTTCCCGACAACTCAGCTTTCTTCAAGGTTTCTTACAGCTGTCAAAACTTAGCATTTCAGCTGGAATTATTTTGTTTCATTTTCAGCAACTGGGTCCTATGAATATACTCACTCTTGATTTTTATACAGCTATTTTGGGGCTGTGGTGCTACACAAGGCTTCAGTAAGAGGGCAACTTAGTAAATTGGGTCAGATTTGTGTTCCAGATTTGTAAAGCCAGCTACAAAACTTGTCCCTAAGATGAGCATGAACAGATCTGACTGACCTGTAGGATAAGCCATAGAAAATGGGACAAAAATAGTTACAAATAAAGCAGCCCAGAGACATAATGAAGATGGAAACTAAACAAAGTTAGCACGTACAGAACGGATCCATTGCACATATGTCTATAATATACTAAAGCAGTAGAGCAGTGGCAAAAGCATGTTGTGGGAAATGATGGTATTAAGTAAAAAAAGGGAAAAACTAATGATATCCTATTCAGCTACCAAAGAAGCAAAAACTCACAGAAGAGCCAGGAATTACATTACATCCAACATGTAAAGGTTTTTACTTTTTAAGTCAGAGTCTCTGAAAGCCCAGAATGTTTCTCTGCACCAAGATTCAACATAAATTTTCTCAATCAAATGTTTTCATAACAACATACGCAAAACAAGTACTGTACAGCAGAACTGTAACATCACATGAAAACCTGAAGCCAAGAAAGATTTAGGGAGGAAATACATAGATACAATCTAGGAACATCAACATGTTTAAATGCATCTGGAAAAATCTACAAATTAATGACTTCAAATCAAACAAATCAAACAATACAGATGAAATACCTGAAATACCAAATGCCCCAAAAACCTGAAGAAGAAAAATCAGAGAGTTTCTCTTTTTGTTTGAATTCTTTTTAAAGCTACAATTATTTCACTATTTAAACCAGCACTGATTAAAAGACATGATGATAGATTTTGCTTTATTTATATAGCAAGAGTGGTGTGTACAGCTAGTTCAATTCAGATCAGCTTCATCCTCTATGACAGTCATTTAAGCACCAGATGGGCTAAAATAATTTGGAAACCTGAAAAATATGACTTACAAAACCTGTCAATGGACCCTGAAGGCAAGATGAGGTATTTCAGATTGAACAGACCTAAGCTGTCCAGCCTTCTATGCATGGGGTACTTCAAACCAGACTTTTGGCGATTCATTAGAGAAAATTATCATGTTTCAGTTTAAGGTAATCTCCAAGTCCAGTAGAGAACAGTGGTCATAACTGGTTTTGACAGGAAGAACAGACACAGTAGCAAATACCATTGGACCTAACAATGTATTAGAAGTGGGTGACCCCAAAATACAGCTGTCTGGAATTGTAGAGATGTTACCTATCATCTTCTCTCAGAGTGTTAATTAAGCACAGCTTCTTACCTGAATTCATCCTGTTAGTACTTCCTCCCAGACCAGAAGCTTTCCCAGGCAAGCCAGAACTGGGCCAGGGATTAGATGGAACAGACTCTTTGTCTGAAGCAGAGACTATGCTATTCCTTGTGCTTATTCCTATTGCAAAACAGCAAAAAATTACCAAGCTGAAATCTCTGTTGTTACACAGGCTCACATTCATTCCATCTGATGCACAATCTTACAGCACCGGTCCAGTTCAGTGAACGTAACCAAAATTTTTTTACTCTTAACATGCCTTTGGGTTACTTCCCATCCTCTCATTTGGGAATGCTGTGACCATGGCCTGCAAAGACAACAGTTAAGTAGTTCCACTAGCATCAATGGCTCTTTTATGTCAAGGGACAGGATCCTTACATCAAGGCCACAAATATTTTCAAGTCACATAAGGCAAATTTTGCTACGTAAATGAAATCTATGCTTCATAGCAAACACAACATTTTACAGCGTTTAGCCTAACAGTGACAAGATAACCTGAGTGCGAGTAACAGTAAGACTGCACTTCTCATAGTACTGTACTCCTGCGGCGTATCTACTGAAACCAAAGATTGTGCAAACAGTTTGCAGTAGAGTTCATATGTCACATACTATTTGTATTTACTATACATCCCATACTTAAGCAGGACACCTAACATGCAAGGATGTGTTCACAATTTATGGTAAATCAAAACCAGGCTTGTAGTTTGTATCATGACCACACACATTAGCAAAGGTCCTGCTCTCATGTTTTTTAAGCAGTAGCCCACCTCCACATGTCTAAAGATAAAGCCTGATGTACCAATGACTACTTCATACTGCCATTGGAATTAGAGGAAGAAAAGGAAATAGTGTCTTTTACTAACCAGGTAGGTACCTAGAATGTCTCAAGTAGTGTTGCTTTGCTGCAGAAACTCGCAACGTGGGAGTGTCCTGCCGTGAAAAGGTCACGTGGGAAGGTGCACTGCTGCCAGAGCCTACAGCATCTGAAGGCTTTAAGTCCAAAATGCTTTCAAATCTATAAACCAAAATTTGTTACACTTAGTCCAATCCTTACAGCTTATGTTCATCCACAGAAGGCCATATGTTGGCCTTCTCATCTCCATCCCATCTCCCTTAATCACTTCCGCATACTGTGCTTGCTACAGCATAAACATACAGACAACAGGGAATATTTCAGCCTGAAACCATACACGTGCCCCTGAAAACCTTATTTGTGCTTCTAGTTCTCTTATATATTGCTTTTAAAGTTTTTAGAAATTATTCAGTAAGTTTCTCTCTACTGTGTATGATCCATGCAAACTGCAGCTTAAAGTCACCCAAGTTTACATGTGTGGAATATGTCAGAATGGTTTATATGTGAAATAGAAAGCATACATTCAAAGAATAACTTGGGAAGATTTAAGCTAAGCATCATTTTCAGTGGGGAAAAATGAACAAGGAATTGTACAGAAGAGTGCATTGTCCATAAAAAATGTGCTTCACTTCAAAGGTCAGTATTCAACAAGTAGCCAAGGCAAAGCCAGAGAGACACAAGCTGCGTGTCTTTTACCTACTTGGATATGTTTCTGGATCCATAGAAAGCAACATTACGAAAAAAGAGGTAAAGCCTAAAGAAGTAAGACCAAATAACACACAGACATAAGAAAATTCAACTTGCCTACAAAGAGTATCATCACTCTGCCTCTTCTTGTTTTTCAAGTCGATTCTTGTGACAGAAGAACTGAAATCAAGGTCTTCCAAGTCATCCCAGTCTTCAGAATTCTTCACTGTTGTAGCAAGATGTCCCCATCGCCGCCTAGGTTTTGGTTTAAGTTCACCATTTACAGTCTCAGTTCCAGCACATGTTTTCTGTTATAAAGATTGAAAAGAAACAAATCCACACACTTACAGCATAAACCAGGTGACAGGAACAAAGAGGGTTTTTCTGTCTGTCTCAAAGAGTAACAGTGGCAGTAGAGCTGTAATAACATAATCCCAGAATTTAATTAAACATGCAAAGAAAACACTCTGTAGCCTGTAGACATTATTACATATCTCCTGTATTTCATCCTGTAATAATGTATTTTGCACTGATGGATAAATTTCTTAGGTCTTAATTCCAATTCTACTTATATTTCACTATATGCCTCCCAAACAATTAGCTCACACTCAGTTTTTATTTTTTGACTCATCTTGTGAGCACTAAATTGCATGCACATGCATAGTTCCAGAAGCCTGTTCCTAGCCATTTATAAGAAGTCTTTTTCTTGCAGGACAGCATAGGTACAAATTTGTGCGTCTTCAGCCATTCAAGCTCATCAGTATATTTCAACCTTGTGCAATACTGATCTCTTAGCAGCAGCATTCGCATTGTCTGCTCTTGTCATCTATCTTACGAATCCAGCCTCCTTGCATAATCAACATAAATGGTAGTTCCTTATGCTGGAAGAAGAATCTGTTGTTTTCCATGGCAAGTATAGAAGCCCAAAGGGATTTTTATTCCTAGTGACACAAATTAGATGTCTTAAGTGGATAAAGGCAGTAATCTCACTCATTTCAATACATTTTATTTAGCTTAATATGTTTCTCTGTGGCATCAATCCTATTAATATTCTAGCCACTGTACTTTCTTTTTACTCATATGAAATCTCAGTGTCATCCTTTAAGCAGTGCTTTTACAACAAAGGGAAGCAAAAACTGGCTTTGAAAAGAGAAATTTGCTTGTTTTATAGGAACTAGCTTTAGATGGCAACATAGCAACTTTTAGTTTCTAGCAGAAAGTTATAACTCTTCCTTTTTCCCATTTCCTGTCCTTTTAGTAAAGTATTAACAACCTTAAAAGAGAACAAAAAAAAAGAAACACAATGAAGGAAAAATCAGCAGTATATCAGGAAGTGTATCTTATGCTAGGTAGACCTTTACCTGCTGAGGCACCTTATTGTGAATGGCTGGCAGAAGAACCTGGTTAGACTTGTCCTCCTTTAAGTAGTTACTGTGCTCAGCCCCAGTGTTGTCTTTCTTATGTGCGTACACCAAGTGCTGGGAAGACTGGTTTTGTTGAAAAGACCTTGATGAAATGTGTGCATGAGGTTTTGGAGGGGGTTGTGCTGGAGGGACAGGCTTAATATGCAGAGATGATTTATTATGCAGTTCCTTTTGTTTCCCCAGTGCCTGAATGCCCAGGGCATGCCCGACCTGGAAGTACGGATATCGAAGTGCCTAAAACATAATGAACATGTTAGGATGCAACTTAGGAAACCAAAGTTTTAAACTTATCCTAGCTCTATGTGATGGTACAAATGTACAAAAGACTCATCTCTCAACACGAGATTCCAGTAAGCACAGTCCACGTCAGAATAATGCTGTAATAGTAGAAAAGTTTTAACAGGTGACAAGTTATCTTGTTATTATCAGATAACAAGTCATCCTCCATGGACTTGCACAAAAGGAAAAGGTTCTGCAGAAGTAAAATATTTAACCAGGTATACAGCATCTAGAGGCATGCTTCATTATGTGGTCTCTTGCTTGTGTTGCGTGCATGTGCATGTGGAAACACATGTGCACCTGTCATCACAGATTCAGCTATCAAGACCTGAATGACTCCAGAGACATCCCATTTCTTCTATTCTCCAGTTCCAAGACTGAATCAAATAAAAGAAATATAATACTTCTGAAAATTAGCCTTTTCCTTTTCTTGAAAGATGGGTTGGTAAAAATATCATTATCCTGCCTTACAAGTAATTACAGAATTGTCAGTGAAGACAATTCATCGCTGTCCACCTTGCTGTTTTAAGGTATATTCATCTTCCCTTCCCAATGATCTCTCATTCAAATAGATTCTCAGATTCCTCACGACATTCGTAACTTACTGTAAAATATTTGTTAATGGCTCTTAATACCAAGTTACAGTCAGTAATTTTTAATTTGTAATACCTTTGAGAGTTCTTAATCTATTTTACCTTTTAACTGTTTTAATTACCTTGAAAGGTTTTTTCATTACAATTTGTACTGAAGGTCTTACATAATCACAAACGTTTGGCTATGATCCTATTGAAGTCAAGTCAGATTTGAATCCAGAATCACAACTGTTTTTTAACTGCTTATTTCATTAGTTGGGCACTACCACTACAGTACTGAAATGTGAAATCAGTGGCTATTGTCAATAACATCAACTGGACTAGGTGCAATACTGATGACCTGGGCTATGTTTATGTGCAAGATGTCAGGACACACTTACAGTGAAGTTGAGCTGAGACTGCCCTGCAAGCTGCCTTGCATAAGCTAGGTTTATCCACGCAACACTGGGCTGGATGAACAGGCAGAGAGATGAACTAAAAGCTGGCTGAATGGCCAGGCCCAGAGGCTGGTGGTCCATAGAACAAAGCCTGGCTAAAAGCCAGTAGTTATTAGTGTACCCCAGATGTCAATACTTGGGCACATACTGTTCAGCACTTCCATTAACGATGTTGATGGTGCTGCAGAGCGCACCCTCAGCAAGTTTGCTGATGACACAAAACTGGAAGGAGTGTTGATATACTGTAGGGTTGTGAGAAACCACGACAGGCTGGAGAAATGAGCTGACAGAAACCTCATCAAGCTCAACAAGGGTAAATACCCTGGGGAGGAACAGCTCCATGCACCATTACATGCTAGGGTCAACCACCTGGAAAGCAGCTTTCCAGAAAAGGACCTGGTAGACACCAAGTTGAACATGAGCTACAAATATACCTTTGATGCCAAGAAGGCTAACAGTATCCTGGGCTGCATGAGCATGAGTGTTGCCAGGTCAACGGCATTGATCTTTCTCCCCTGCCTAGCACTGGTGAGATCACATCTGGACAGCTGCGTCCAGTTTTGGGCTTCCCAACAGAGGAGAAAGATGGACGTAACGGAGAAAGTAGATCAAAGGGCCACAAATTTGAATAAGGGACTGGAGTATCTCACATCAAGACAGCTGCAAAGGAGATGGAGCGAGGCTCTTTTCAGTAGTGCCTATTGACAGGTCCAGAGGCAATGGGCATCAACTGAAACAGGAGGTTCCCCATGAAAGTCAGGAAAACCTTTTTCACCCTGAGGGTGGCTGAGCACTGGTGCATGTTGCCTAGGGCAGGGGTGTTGGACCAGACAAACTCTAGAGGCACTTTCCAACCTCAACCATTCAGTGACTCTATGGCTCACATCAGTTGCAATGAAAGACATCCTTCTGCCACACATCCCACCTTTACTCTGCTGCTACTCACAGTGACTAGACTATACTTAATTCAGGTGTACTTATACACACTGCAGTAACACAACTGACCATTGAGCACACACCCCAGGCAGTTCATGTTGCATGCAAAAGACTGATTACTCTCCTTTAATTACTTCCCTTTGTCCTACAAATTGTTTTTGGCTTCTGCTCTTCTCTCTTTTAAGAACACCTGAGCAACTGTTAAATGAAGGCCTATAAAAGGTACTTTGAGGTGAAAGGAAGCATCATATGCAGATATGAGAAAAATAAACAAAAACCAAACCTGACTAGCTGTTGGGCGCTTTTTGGGGTCCCACTGCAGCATGTCTCTCATGAGCTGCACTGCTTCACTGCTAGCATTAGGTATGAGAGTTTTCAGGTTGTTAGGTACACATTGAGGCCAGCGAAAATTCATGGAAGCTGAGAGCTGGTAGCCTTCAAGCCAGTCATTCTGGAAGAATATTTCCAATCACAAAGAAAGTTCCACTGTAAAAATACCATAGTGCTAAGTACACTAGTGTATATTCCCTTACCAGTAATAGATTGTGTCAAGCTTGTTCTAAACTGTATTAAAGATTTCACTAGAAATTTTCACCTAAAACCTGTGGTGAGAAGTAAGTCCTGTTTCACATCTGACAAAATCAAAGGCACAAATGGAATCAGGAGATAGGAGTCTTTCCATGATTCCAATATCTAGCCTCTTAAACCATAAGTTCATATGGAACAGTATGCAAGAAAAAATTAAATTCCCACCTAATGAAGATACAGGCTAAGGACTCTGTTCACTGTTCAGGGGTCTACTTCTCCTTCTCTAAACGTCAGATTTTATAGCACACTTGCATAATTCTTACCTCACAGAAAGTAAGCTTGAATTTAGTTTACTATGTCTGAGATCAATACCATACAATGGCAGTAAGAGCGAAAATGGATTATTTTTATGCGTACTGCTATTATGCCATTCTATACTGCAGAACACCTCTACTACTACTGCAGTGTGGATTGTCACTTTAGTTACCTTCTTTGGCGTTCCCAACACTTGGCAAATTTTGAATATAGTATCAATTTCACTGGCACCTGGGAAGAGAGGCCTCAGTGTGTAAACTTCTGCCATTATACAACCAACAGCCCAAATATCTATTGGAGAACTATAGCTGGTGGATCTGAGAAGGACTTCAGGAGCCCTGTACCTGTAAGAGAAGAAAAACAGATCTGAACAATCAACACAATTCAGATACATGAAACCATTCAGCTCTTCATTCTTCGCTGTTAAGAGCAAACATCCCTTAAAATGTTCCTATCCTCTCCTATCCCATACATAAGACTTCATTTTTAACCTTAAAATGAAGAATTAAAACCTACGTAAGATCTTGTAAGCTCTCTCATGCCTTCTTGCCATGCAGCAAGACCAGCATGCCCCACCTGCCTATCAGGCTCTCTCTTTGCTCCTGTGCTGATCCCATCTGTAAATTATCTTCTGTTAACTGCAGCATTTTAAGTAATGCCAAGCTTAAGTAAAAGTTCCATAAAGAGAAGGCATCAAAAATTGTGTTACATCCAGCAGAAACTTCATACTTTACTTCCTTAAAGGCTCAATTATAAGTTTCACATGATGCAGGCAAATACTAGCACTTACCATCTTGTGGATACATAATCGGTGTAAGGAGGTCTGGATCGGATTTCTCTGGCTAAGCCAAAGTCTGCTATTTTCACAAGTTCTGGTCCCATGCAAAGGAGGTTTTCAGGCTTCAAGTCTCTGTGAAAGAACCCTAAAATTCAAATGAAATATTGATGTCCACAGCAATGCCACCCCAACTGTATATGACCCCTTTTTCAGAGACCTTCCGACATGCTTAGTACATGCTAAATTTTTTCGACAGCTTTGAGTATGCTCCTACACAGAAGAGAATAAACCTTCACATAGAATGTATCCACATTTTCCAGTATATTAAATTTTGTTTCCTAGATTAATGCATGACAGCATTGAAGACATAGTGCCAAACAACCAGCAGATTACGTCCTTCCTAGGGATATTAAGTACCTACTCTGGTGCCTGCTTGAGCTGCTGCCTCTTTATGGAAAGTACCAGACAGAGCAGTCAAGGTAATTTTTAGCATTTAATACAGTCACTTCTCTATCTTTCTGTGCAGACATGAAATGCACTGGCAGAATGCTTCTGAGGCAATCTATTTCACAGGAAACTTGCCACTGATTTTAGCTGTCTTTTAATAACCCCATGAGCTGATGAGCAGTGTACACTATATTTAGCAGGCAGAATTGCAAAGGGCAGGAAAACATGATGAGGAAGTTAATATTAAAATCAGTATTTTTTTTTAATTAGTTAAGTGGGTCGCGTTACTACAGGCTGATACATAACAGCTTCAGCTTTTAGCATTGTTATACAAATGAGCTGGAAGGCCATGCAATGAAAGCTCTTTGTCACTCAGATTTTTTTACTTCAAGTGTACATTATGGAGAATGTGTGTTTTATTCAGGTATCTCTCTGTACATTGAGAAAAGAGTAATTCTTAGTTTGTACTCAATCTCAGGAGACCTCTTCCAGGAAATGTGCCCATTAATATCAGAGTTTTAGAAAATGTAGAGTTGCCAGTTTGAGAAAGTAGAAACGTACAGAAAAGGAACTGAGCAAAACTCCTAACTAAAATATCAGGCAACTATAAAACAAGGATAGTAAAATAAGGACAGTCAGTAATCTGAATCTGTCATACAGTATTGCTCACTTGATCACTCCCTTCATAGAATCAGATAATACAGACACTATCTTGATCTAATTCAAAATTTTTACAGCTAAAACATAACCTACCATGCTTATGGATAAATGCAAGTCCTTGCAGGATCTGATACATAATATTCCTAACTGTAGACTCAGGAAACAGTTTGCTTCTGTAGAATAAAAGAAAAGAAAAAGATATTAATTACTATTAATTATTGCTATTGGGCTCATGCTATCTAATGAACTAAAGATAAAACAGAACAATTAGAGTAAAACTGATAAATGTATTTTAACCACACTCTGCATTCATTTTACACAGTATTTGCTGAATTACCATATTACATTATTTTAAAACTATGTAGTATCATGTCAAGTCTATGCAGTGAATTAAAAAAGGGGGGAAAATGAAAAAAAGAAAAATGGAAAATTGGCCAAACTGAACAAAACACAGAGTCACAGAAAAAGATGGTTTGAGTAGTAAGCGGACTTAAAGATCATCTAGTTGCAAGCCCCCTGCCATGGGCAGGGACACCTGAACTTCCCCTGTTTAAGTTTGAACATGCTACCCCTTGTCCTGTCACTACAGTCCCTAATGAAGAACCCCTCCCCAACATCCCTATAGGCCTCCTTAAGATACTGGAAGGCTGCTAGGAGGTCTCCACACAGCCTCCTCCAGGCTGAAGTCCCAACTCTCTCAGCCTGTCTTCATATGGGAGATGCTCCAGTCCCCTGATCATCTTTCATGNAAGATACTGGAAGGCTGCTAGGAGGTCTCCACACAGCCTCCTCTTCTCCAGGCTGAACAGTCCCAACTCTCTCAGCCTGTCTTCATATGGGAGATGCTCCACTCCCCTGATCATCCTTGTGGCCCTCCTCTGGACTTGTTCCAACAGCTCCATGTCCTTTTGATGTTGAGGACACCAGAACTGCACACAATACTGCAAGTGAGGTCTCACGAGAGCAGAGTAGAGGGGCAGGATCACCTCCTTTGACCTGCTGGTCATGCTCTTTTTGATGCAGCCCAGGATACGGTTGGCTTTCTGGGCTGTGAGCGCACACTTAAGCCAGCTTACATTCATGTTCTCATCGACCACCACCCCAAGTCCTCCTCCTCAGGGCTACTCTGAATTTCCTCTTTGCCCAGCCTGTAGCTGTGCCTGGGATTGCTCTGATATGGTTGGCTTTCTGGGCTGTAAGGACACATTGCTTGCTTGTGTTGAGCTTCCTGTCAACAAATACCTCAAATCTTTTATTCAGGGCTGCTCTCAATACATTTTCTACAAAGCCTGTATCGGTGCTTGTATTTTGCTTCATGACAAGTACAGGTTATGAGGTATGCTTCTCCAGACAGCAAGTGTTCAGGTTAATTTAGTCCCTTCCATGCAGTTTCTTCTAGCCTCTCTTCTGGAGCACAAACAAGCCATACTTTTGACTTTCCGTTGTTATTATCTAACAGCTAATGTGCTACTTCTTTATCTTCTGTTACCTGAAAAAAAAGTCTCATCTGCTACAGGAGGCTCTTCTCACAATATTCAGGCAAGATCAGCCATGGCATGCAGTTTAATGATACCCACTCTTACCAAGAGAGGACTCGGATCAAACATCTCTACACCAGGCCAAAACACAGTAGAGATGGCTTAGGGTGGAAATCAGTACGAGTTTTATTCAGAAAAAGCCTGTGAGTGAATGAGGAAGATGACCTGGGCCTTATTCAAGTTTCTAAGCTTGAGTCCTCTTAAAAAAACTGACCATCACACATTTCAGAAGTGAGATCACCTATCAGAGTCAGACTTTCATATTTGCTTGCTTATTTTCTTACTTAAAGCAGAAAGAGAGCCATATATCCTCTAAAGTCTCTTCCAGCAAGACTGGCAATTTTAACTAAGACTTAAGCAAATAAATTACATTCTTAAAAGGTTGGAGTTAATACACTATCCAGTCCAAGGCCTAGCTAAACCATAGAGAGCATGACATGTAGCATGCTTTTACAGACATCTGCCCTTTTTGTTTTCGTAAGGATGTAAGATATATCAAGCATTTCTAAGAAATTTAACAATAATTAGTTTGTGTGTTATGCACTTGAACCATTTCATATAATTAAAAATCAACATCCATATATGTGTGCCAAATTTAGTTATTCTATACCTGTGCATGCCTAGTAAGTATTTTTATGCTTGGAAATGTATTTTATGTAATATTTACAGAGATATGTTTTAACAATAACTTTACTTTGTTAAATCAAGTAAAAAAGAATACTGTCATCTCCCAAGCTCCTTCTATGGTCCACAGAGAGAAAACAGCGTCTTCAGAGAACAACTCGAAGCATGGAGCTACTTTGTCCCTAAATATCCTCTGGAGGATGCTATCATGGCCCGAAGGCTAAAATTAAAACTTTATTAATGCTCCAACAAATATCAGAAGGCTAGATTTTACTGACAATGCTGACAAATAAAATAGGCATTCTTTGGACATCTCAGTTCAAACTGCAAAGAAAAAAACTTCTGAATCCTAAAAGCAATCCAGAATTTGGTCGCTCATGACTGCTGTTTCAACCACTTTTTATTTGTTCATTTATTCAAGGAAGCCGTAACAGAAGAGATGGTGATACTATTATCTAATAGAAGAAGTATTGATGGTTGCAGCACTTACCTATCAGAAGTTCTAAGTTCAATGCCTCCTTAGGAGAAGGGCTGTTAGAAGTCCACAGTTCCAACTCTCAAAAAAGTGTCTACTCTAGACACTTTTGACACTACTTATCTGCCAGGCTAATCTGGGAAAGACACTGGAAACTGTCAATAAACTGTTTGGAATACACCCAAGCATGACAGCCACAGCTCCTACTGCAGCACACAGCTTTAAGCCATAGTGATCTGAGCCTAAACAAATGATCCAAAGCCCTCTGAAAAGTAACAGAGATGTTAAAGGCACATTCTGCAAATAACTCATTTTTATCAGGAATACCTGATGATGTTACATACCTTTCTTTCATTAACTGATAAAGATTTTCCTTCATGTATTCAAACACAAAATACAGATGATCATTTTCCCTGATAACTTCTTTCAGCTTTACTACATTGGCATGGTTTAATTTCTTCAGAGACTAGGAAAAGAAAATATGAACAGGAATTCAGAAAGGTCTTACTCTAATGAAAAAGAAAAAACATTTTTCAGTAATGCAGAGAACTTGATTTTAAAAACTCTACAATATTTTAAATAATCAGACAGCTCTGAGAAGAAAGACCAAATCTCCAAGTATTAGTAGATACATATAAAGTAGATGTATCAATTTAACATGATGGTCATTCAAAAACCAGCAATATGGCATCATAGTAGGCACCAAAATAATTGTGTTTTCTCTGCAAGTAGCTTCCTACTGGCAGAATTCACACTTTTCTTGTACTTGCACTGGCAACGGCCAGGTGACAGTCCAGACTGAACACAACCCTGAAAATTCTTCCTTGGTATTGTGGATTAGCCCTGGTGAGCAGCTGAGCTCACTCATCCCCTGCCATGGGATAGGAGAATCAGAAGGGCAGAAAGTGAGAAAATTAGTGGGTGGAGATGAAGACAGTTTAACAGGTCAAGCAAAAGCCCTGCACACAAGCAAAGCAAAACAATGAATTCATTCACTGCTTCCCACTGGCAGGTGTTCAGTCATCTCCAGAAAAGCAGCGCTCCATCAGGCGTAACAGTTACTTGGGAATACATATGCCATTATTACAAACGTTCCTCCCTTCTTCACCATTTCCTCCAGCTTTTATTGCTGAGTGTAACAGTGTATGGGATTTCCCTCTGGTCATCTGGGGTCAGCCATCCTGGCTGTGTCCCCTCCCAGCCTCTTGCTCGCCCTCAGTGTGCTCACTGGTCGGGAAGCATGAAAAACAGAGGCAGCTTGACGTTATTTGCTCAGCAATAACTAAAACACATCACATATCCAAAACACAGACCCATACAAGCTGCTGAGAACAAAATCAACTCTATTCCAGGCAAAACCAGCACACCTGGGTCTGTCTTCCTTCTGCCTACTGTTTAAATTTTCAGTGTATTCTATATTCACTCTTGCTGTAGCAGCACAGTACCAACGTGTAGTACTGTAGGAAAAGAAAAGTCACCTATGTTTTCTGAATGTTTGCAACAGTGATGGCAAGGACTAGAAATTAAAGGAGGTCTTTAGAACAACCCCTAAAACTTTGTTGGTGTCAGAATTTCATGCTATATGCCTTCCCCTGAACCAACTATCCAGAAACAACTGCATGTACAAAGGTTATTGCTGTGGAAAGGGCATGTGTTCTCAAGCTCTGAAAATCAAACACCAATTGCCTCCAGGTTTTGTGACAAGAAAGCCTGCTCACTCACACACCACTCACTGTAAGGAGGAAGCAGCTCTCTACAGCCAGATGATTTTTTGGTAAGAATTGTAATAAGAATTTTCATAGAGCTACAGATACCCTGTTCAAATGAACAGGAAACAAAACCGTACTGCCATATGTCACAGCTCATGCTGGGGGGAGTTCCTGATAAAAGGAGTGGAAAGAATTTGATGTCACCCCAAAACGTGACATCTAATAACCTAATTTAAAGTTAACCATTGAATGAAACAAGTACCTTAACCTCTCGAAGGTTCATGCATTCCTCCCAGGAATAAAACTTCCTCTTCATTCTACAACAGTAGAGTGAAAAAAAAAAAAACAAACCACAATTAATACATGGTTAACATCACCTGGCCTTGGACCCATTAAGTGTCATTACTCTCTCCTTTGTCAAAAAAATTCACATCTCTGGACAACATACACTCTAATAGAATTCAAAAGCATTACTATTACACAGGATTGCCTTTTTCCATATATGTATTTTGATACAAAAATTTCAGAGCCTTTAACAAGTTAAGGTATGCTATTTTTCTTTCCAGCATACAGTGAAGTGGAGTAGATTCTAACTGTAAAAAGAACAAGAGTTACGGCAGTTATGAACAACTTAAACTGTTTTGAAGCAAATCTAATTAAGAGCAAATTAAATCATTTCACTGGGTCTCTAATTTTTACATATTTTTCTTGCTTTTCTTCTCTGTATTTTGATTTCTTGGTAATTTCAATTCCTTGTTTCTGTTATGTGTTTCCTCCTAAACCAGAATGTAACCCTGAACACAGTATTGGTGTGTAACATACAGTACTATTTGTTGATATGCATTTTGATTATGGCTCCGTGTTGTGGTTTAACCCCAGGCAGTAAAATCTGTGGGTTAAGAACAGTTTAATAATTGGAATAAACTAAAATATAATAACACTAAACAGTGTTTTTGCAGTTCCTGTCTTGTGCATTCAGCTACCACACCATTTCTGTTCCTAATGGATTGGCATTAATGTGTATGTTAAGAGGGTACCATTTTCTGTTTTGTTCTGAAACATTTCAGTTTCTACCATGTTGCAAAATGAAAATCAAAGGTGCCTCTGGCGAGTTCTAATATAGGAAAAATACCCTCAGCACAGAAGGTTTAGAAAGTTGCTGAAGCCAGCTATTGACTGCTCATACAAAACAGCATTGTACTGAAAGCTCTTTCGATGAGCATGTCCCTGGGTCATGGTCAGTATTTCAGGAAGATGCCTGCAATGTTTTACAGCTGCCTCTTACCACAGCTAAGACAAATAAGCCATTTACAAACTGAGGTCACTGCTGAAGCAGCACAGAAAATGAAGTGAACTTCTCAAGGAATTTTAAGAAAATCTTGACCTGAAAAGACAAATATGTCTTATCATGCATATAAAGATAACACACAATGGACAATGAGATCCATTGTGTTAATTATCACTGCAGTATTAACACTACACTGGGAAACTTGACCATGAAATGTATGTCCCATGTAAGCAGCAGGAAAGGGGCTTCAGATTCCAAAGCAGCATTGCAAACTACTAGAACATGTCTGACATAGTAGCAGAGGACTTTTACAGTAAGCCTGTATCTCACCCTCTTTATCTTCTGCTGGGACTTTGGCAGGACACAAGGAACTTAAGTATTGCACACTACACAAATACAACTCCAAAAACAAATGTTGCATGGAATATGAAGCACTCAAGCCAGCACAAGCAAGTGATGTGGACCACAGAATGGAAAAACCTGGATCATCCACTATTAAGTAACAAACAAAATTACTTACTTTTTAATAGCTATTAGCTCTCCAGATTCAATGCTTCTCCCTAGGAGAACAGAGCCGTAGGTCCCATCACCAAGCTGTCTGATAGTAGTGTACCTATTCATGATGAGGATACTTTAGCTGCAAACACATTTCAGTCCTTAGTGTTTCTTGTATTTCTCCTTCGAGTGTAACCAGTTCTTTCTGTGGCAGCATAAATACAGAGCACTCAGGACAGTGTGAACAGTTGCAGGAATCATGTTTTCAAGACTTAGCCTTTGGTCTGAAAGCACAGAACATAATCCGTTTGATTTCTGTACCCTTCTGAGATTGCTTGTTTGCAGACTCCATTCCCCAAGAAATATTCCTCATAAGCTAGACACAAACACTTGGTCTCTCATCAGAAAGGGCCAACCGGTATCTGGCTGTAACTGGGTATGTTCCCCAAATCCACTCTTACAGTACAGATAGAGGTACTTTACAGCAACCTTGCAGGCAGCCCTAATGAGAGAAACTATTATTAAAAGCAGAGGATAAACTCTCAAAGCTTGGAGAAAATAGTTTGCTATCAGAAAAACAAAGTATTACATAAGATAGAAAGGAACCTGTTCTAGTCAAATTATCAGGCAGGTAAGTTAACATCTCCCAAGTCGTACTGCTATAAGTTAAACCAATTTCCTGATTTTTCATAAGGTTCTATGCTATAGATACAGCCATACGTATTCCCTTAAACAAAATCTTCAGAGGAAGAATATTAATGTCAGATAAAACCACATGTGACTCACTACAGTAGCCCTAAGTGTGAATCAGTCTCTAGTAGTGGCTACATCACATTATCAAGCTGACCTTCTGTCCTAACACTGTTTGAACAAGAGAATGCTAGATAATAAAGCAAAAAAGTTATTATTCCCTCATTTAATCTACTTGCTAGTATTTCCTACATTTTAGTTTTGAACAAATGTGATCTATTCTATGTAAACTAATACAGTATTCCAAACTAAACATTATTAGTGTTCCAAACATGTTTAATATGCCAAACTAAACATTTGGAATAAAACAGAATTGTCCTGCAGTGAGGCTTTGGTCCCTGCGGTCTCCTTTTCTCCAGCTCTAAGAGGACAGCAATACTCATGGCTGCTGACTTCTGCCTACTGTAACCTGCATTTAAACTACATTTCCACAATTTATTTTTGCTTTGGTGGCAGCCTTCAGTCTTTTCTCCATCTTGCCTTATTTCACAAAGCCAATTTATGAGTTTAAAAGTAATGGGATTATGTTGCTTGAACTCTGAACTGACATCAATATTCTAAAAACACTGTCATCCTTTCCTGCCCAACTCATCCTCACCTTAACCAAACCGTTATTGTGGGGAAGAAAAAGAGAAAACAGGTTTCAGTGAGAACTGAANGCCAATTTATGAGTTTAAAAGTAATGGGATTATGTTGCTTGAACTCTGAACTGACATCAGTGCAGAGTCACAATCTGGCGGATACAATACCCTGTGAAGATCCTTTGTTTTCAGTCTTCTAAGCCCATTAACCCCACTAATACTGATATAGAACAAGCAAAAATTAGGAAATATGATGTTAAAACCCCTTTTGACAATTTTACACATTGTGCATGAAAAAGAAACAGCATGTCTCTAACACCACCCTGGACACTGAATGGTGTCTCAGGCAGAAGGAATTGCCCTTCAGCAGTACCCATTTCTCTCCACAAATGACTACAGAGAACTACAACTGAAAACCTTAGATTAGAGACCTAATCTCACATTTTGTGCTACCTGCCAAGGAACACCAAGCCTGACCATCAGAACAGCACTCTGGAGCACTGGTTTCCTTCTGGCTGGTTTTCAGGCTGTGTACCTGCTTAGCATAAAGCTACACCTAGGCATGGTGGTGCCTCCGGGTTAAAAAGCTTTGTACTGCAGCTCATCAACGACCTAATGGCAACTCAATGCCTTGGCTCCCAGGCCTTTATTCAGATCCCTGGTGAAAATTTCAGACAAAGCCTTACATGATCTAGACTGAAAATACAGTATTTACTTGTAGCCAAACAAATGATTTTATACAGTGACTTCAGACTGAAACAGATGAAATTTGTGGATTATTCAGCACATACTCCCCTAATGACAGACTTCTGAAATTGTAACCATAACCAATGTGACGGCTCACAATTCATGGACCATTAAGCTGCCCAGGCTTACCATTAACATATCCCTTTCTAAGGGACTGTGAAGTAGATGAGCATCTGTGCCTCATGCTTGATAACCACAGTAAACCAAAAGATGCATAACACTGCTAGCATGACATCACTAGTAATAAACACCAACGGTTACCCTGGATAGACTGTCTGTCTGATGTGGCAATGAGCTGGTGACCATAACTGCCTATTCCTTACTAGGGATACAACTTTAGCCTCTCACCTTTCTACACCCACCAATTTTTACAAAACTTGCAAAAAAATTATCTTTGTGATTCCAGCTCTGCTGTCAAACATGACCAAAGCAGACAAAAAAATTGAAATACTTTGCGGCATAAAAGGGAAGCAAAGCACCTAGAGAGGAAACAAGAGTCAGAAAATACAGATTTCAGCAAGGAATGCATGCTAAAAAGTGTGCGCATTCCAGAATGCACAAAAGTTAATATGGCTCCTATGGAAGCACAAACACAGTTGTATGAAAATCCGTTGAGCGAAGCCTAAAGTCTTCTTTGGATAATTAAATCGGTGCTATTTCTTTTGGAGCTTAATAGTTAAGTTGTTTTAAAATATTTACTTTACTTTTTAAGATGTTCTGTCCTTATCATCTTCTGCTATCTCTCACCTTCAACTATGGCAATAAACTAAACCTTAGCCCACAGACTGTTCCACCTAAGTAGAGTCCCACTGAAAAGAACTCACGAGTCTCTAGGGAGCAGCTTGCAGAGCTACAATATCAACAATATAGTCTAGATTCTAGTCTGGAACTACAGTTTAGGCAAATTCACATCACTAGAGGATGTAAACACAAGCTGCAGGACCACCGCAGAGTAAAAGAGTATGTTGATATTTAATGGCAGAAGTAATAGCCTTATTTTCACCATATTCTAAACATGGTGCTCAGGCTCCACCTCACCCATCAACATTCTGTCCCACACGTATTGACCAGCAAAAATACTCTAAAAGCATGCCTAATTTATCAAGACCACTTTCTGACTCTAACTCAAATTATTTCGCTTATGTACGCTTTATTTGCTCCTGTTTTGGAGGGCTGCAGCGCTAAGAACTGAAAGTGAAACTGTCTCTCTGCCAAAACTGAGAAACAATCAAGAAGTGCCTCTTAAAGCCTGTTCTGTGCTTTAGCAACAACCCGAAGGTGTTACTAGCATAGTCCACGGAGACAGGCGTGGTTTAACTCCCGGGTTCCAATCGATGCTGTCACAGCAGCCGCTGTTGACGTTTTTCAGTGAAGGGTTTGGGGTTACCCCAGGACCTGAAATCCAAGGAAGACCCCAGCCACTTGTGAGATGGCGGGAGGTGAACTACTGGCCCCTACGCCTATCCGACACAACGCGGCTCCGCCCCGGCCTCCGCGCTGAGGCGGGGATCATTTCCAGCCTCGGCCCCGATAACCCCGCTCTCTTACTAACACACCGCTCACCGCTCTCCCCATTACGGGTCGCGTCCCCAGTGGGCCGCGAGTCCCCCAGCCGCGCCCAGCGCTACTCACGGCGGCCTGGCCTCCTTCCTTCCTGCCTCCCCTCGTCCGGACAAGCCCCAGCCCGCGGAAGACGCGCGAGAAGCCCCTAATGGTGGTGCTGCGGCCGCCACAGCGGCTCTTCCGCGCAACCTGCGCCCTCACGGCCGACCTGCAGCCCACGGCGGCCGCGGGCCTCGCTTAAGCCGCCGCTGGCCGCCGAGCCCATGGTGCGGCCCGCCGCGCCCCCCGCCCCGGCCCTCCCCGCCCGGCGGCGGGGCTCCCCGCGGGGGTACAACGCTCCACGACAACGGCGGCTGCCGGCCCCTCGCAGGAGGGTGGGCAGCGGGGCCCGCTAACGCGGCCTTAGGGGTGCCCCGAAAGCAGGCGGCTGTCGGGGGAACAGGCGAAGGGCAGCGGAGCGACACCACACCACCGCGGCCGGGGAGGAGACTGCGGCTGAGCCGGGCTTTAACGTAACCAGAAAATAAAAACATGCCCCGATGACTGGCCTCTCGCACATCCCCGAGCGGAGCTTAAGTAACAAAACAGGAACGCCGAAATACCGGATCGTGAGCACAGGGCAGGAATATCGACATGTTGGCCGCTGCTGCGGGGCCCTGGCCTGGGCAAGAGGAGTTTTCCCTGGCGTTGACAGGGTCAGGGTAAGGTGTAGTGGGAGAAAGAGGGAAACTGGGAAGAAAAAATTGGCCTCAAGCAATTGGTCGTCGGATCTGGCTGTAGTAATGATTCAGTAAGTCTTAGCTTCTTTTTACAGTTCTTCATTTAGGTTTTAAAAGTAAAGCATAGAGTTACTTCACGGAGTTTGCAAGTCTGGGTGAGCTAGTATTGTAATTCAGGAGTGCGGTGCATCCAGCTGCTCCCTGCAGGGAGGATTTTACATCAGCAGTTTTACCAAGACATTCATTTGTTAATAAAAGACATGAAGGAACTCCAAGAAGCTCTGGATTCCTAGCTTCTCCCCTCCACAACAGAGGGTAGGCATTAAATTTATATTTGTTGGACTGATAAAAGAATAATAAACATAAAAAGAGTTAAAATTCTCTCATATGGACATGTGTGACTCTCAGCAAAGCCAACAGGAGCAGCACACATTTACTCAGATTTCTGCTTTAAGCCACCCTTATTACATCTCACACACATAAACACGTGTTAGTACCTAGCCCTGTGACAGCTGTGGTACCGAATGTGGTACCTGAATGTCTGTTGTAAGAGACAGGGCTTCAGCATGTATGGATATGTTGGAGCAAGTCCAGAGGAGGCCACGAAGATGCTCAGAGGGCTGGAGTACCTCTGATATGACCACAGGCTGAGAGAGTTGGGCTTGTTCAGCCTGCAGAAGGCTCAGGGGAGATGATATAGAAGCCTTCCAGTACCTAAGGGGGCTTACAAGAAATCAGGGGAGGGACTTTTTACATGGGCATGTAGGGATAGGACAAGGTTGAATGTTTTTAAACTGAAAGAGGGTAGATTTGGACTAGATATTAGGAAGCTGTTGTTTACTGTGAGGGTGGTGAAGCAC
Organism: Agapornis roseicollis; assembly: GCA_002631895.1. Taxonomy (NCBI): domain Eukaryota; kingdom Metazoa; phylum Chordata; class Aves; order Psittaciformes; family Psittacidae; genus Agapornis; species Agapornis roseicollis. The sequence goes on from NDXB01002941.1 coordinate 27,980, forward strand.
TAGCACAGGTTGCCCAGAGAAGTTGTGGCTGCCTCATCCTTTAAGCATTCAGTGCCAGGTTGGATGGGGCTTTGAGAAACCTGATCTAGTGGAAGGTGTCGCTTCCCATGGCAGGGGGGCTGGAACAAGATGATCTTTCAGGTCCTGTCCAACACAACCACCTTTTTCTATGATTCCCAAAAGACAGGACATTCCAGGCAGGAGAAAAGCCTGGCAGCTTTGACTCTTGACACCAAATGAGAAGCAGCATTAAGGATCTCTAGTTGTATTCATGATGACCTCACCTCAAAAACTCAGCTGCCCTGCTGTCGCCTCAGCTATTGACACAAGGGTGCGCACAGTGGTTTCCCTCAACCCCTCTCCTCTAGCCAGCCAGCCAGGGATTGCCAGAAGAGACCAGGGATTGCCAGAAGAGACACATGCCTTTGGCTCCCGACAACATTCAGGGTTGTGAACACACGAGGGTTCACAGGTCCAATGTAAAGACCCAAACATTGGTCTTCCTATAGAACAGGATTGGAATACAGGTTATAAAACAACAGGCTTAGTCCTATTTTAGAAAACCTGACGAAGTGTACTGACAGCACCTAGTAACTCTGTGCACAGACCTGGATGGACAGAGAACAAGGGGCTGTGAGCCCAACTGTACCTCAGCAACACTGCTGCCACACAGGAGGAGCACTCACCGCCCCCCGGCCAACGTGTTTAGCTGCTTTACAACGAGGCCCCGGTCTGACCACAGTCACCGCGGAAACGGCGGCTCTCACAGCAAGCTCTGCACCTGCTGACATCTGGCTGAGGGGCCATGCCGAGGGGGCAACATGCTGCGCAGGTGGCACGGCCGTCGCCACTGTCCCGCATCGGGGCGGCGGCGGCGCAGTGCTGGCCCGGGCTCGCCTTCCGAAGCACTACGCTTCCCAGCAGCCTCTGCCCCGCCGCCGGGCGCGGTCGGCCTGGGGACGCGCCACTTCCCAAGGGGGTGCCGCCGGAGGACTACGTTTCCCGACAGGCCCCGCGGCGCTCTGGTGTAGATGAGAGAGTCGCCGCGGGCTGCGGTGTGCATTGGGACGGGTAGTGCGAGGGGTCGGTGGCCGTGCCTCGGAGAGGCCCGCGCGTCAGGCGGCGCTCTGACCTTGCGGGTTTGTCTGGTTCTGTGTCTCTGCTGCTCCCGGCCCGCCTGCCATCACTCGCCGGGAAGATGGCTGCCGTACGCAGGGCCCGCAGTTACTCCCGCTGTGTGGTGCGCTTCTCCGACCGAGAACTCTGCTAATTTCCCCCCGCGGGGACGACACAGGGACCGAGCAGAGGGGGAGAGACCCCCGGACGGTACAGCGCCGTTGACAGCATGGTGAGCGGGCCCCGGCCAGGCAGTGCGGCCTGCGGCGGGGCGTGTGCGGGCTGTGGCTCGGCTGTGGCGGTGAGGCTCGGCCGCCGTGGCAGGTGCGGGCGAAGGTCGGCCCTGCCCCGCCGCCGGAAAGCCGGGGAGTCGCTGACAGCGACAAAGGGTGTGTGCCCGTGGGGCGGGAGGAGCGGCCCGCCAAGCCGAGCAGCGCTGCCCTGTCCGCCCGCCCGGGCACAGGGAGATGCCTGTGGGCAGTGTGCCGTGCTCCTGACCATGATTCCACCCCGGGTAACTGCGCCGCAAGGAGGCACGGCCGCCTTCCGCAGAGCGTTTTGGGCTCATGAGGGGGGCTGCTTGGCTCAGGACCCACCTAGCTGTCTGTAGAAATCTCTGGACAAATCACGGTGTCATTTCCGACGAGCGTGCCCCGTCTTTCTCATTTTTCCATCAAAGAAGAGATGGCATAAAGTCTCTTCATAATTTTAGCAGCTCCATGGGCCCGGCACTCTACTTAACTCGAGTTTGTGAGTTACTGTTGGGGTTCAGTATTGCTTTCCTGACTGTACCTTAATAGGGACACAAGTACCCACGATGAAAACTTGATCATTCAAAGTTAAACCATTTCTGGCATTCAGGAGGTCCTAAAATGCCTTTCCACCATGATCAAAACAGGTATTTTTTGAACACAGTGTTGCTTTTACCACATTGACAGGAAAATCGAGGCATTTCCTTGCTTTCATATCAACCCCCCAGTAGGACATTTGCTGTTCATCACTGTTTAGCTATGCCATGCTTGCCTCCCCCTTAGTTCTGTACAGCTCACGTGTAGGCATGTTCAACTGGTGACAGTCACCTTGGAACTCTTTCTGATCTTGACTTTAGTTTCTTGAAACAAAAGATCTGAACTATTAAAGGACTTGGCATTACAGACAGTTTAGTAAGTGATTGTTGTGCTCTGAGGAAAACAGCATGGTTGCAAAACACTTAGATCTAAGCTGCGCAAGTAGCATTTGCAATTGGCAAATGATCATTTGCATTTGGCAAATGATTTTGAAAGCTTTGCAAACAGAATCAAATCTACCAAGCTGTTTACTTCTGACATATTCAGATGTTTACTTCTGACATACATGTCAATCTTTTGGCTGCTTGACCGCCCCTTTTCTCATGTAAAATTACCTGGGCTGGTCAGTACACACTAAGAATATCTCAATCAGCATAAAGTCCATGTGCCATATGACAGCTGACTTGTAGCAGAGGGAAGGCCAGCAGCATAAAGATGAACAGCCCAGATTGATGCACTCAGTAGTGGTTACAGTGCAAAGTTCTGTGGACTTTAGAAACTACCGTTTAAGTATCATCAGAGCTAGGGTGAAGAGTCATCTTTAGAAGTTATGAGGTGCTTTGTAGGTGTGGTCTCATGAGCTGCCTGCTGGTGAAGACCCTTGCTTCAGTGAGACCTGTGTTTACTCCTTTGTTCTCACTCTAGCAAAACCATATGGATTAGCAGATCAAATACATAGTGGAAAGGTTTTTAATAGAGGTGAGTTTTCCAGTCCATTTAGCCGTGCAGTAGTAATGTTAATGAATTGCTTACTGGTAAATTTAGGGGGATGGCCACTTATACTGCCACTGCTGCCACGAGACAAACCTTTGGTATGAAAGACTTCAGATCACACATGCACTCACTATAGAGGAGGTGGTGATGAAAGTCAAAACTTTGGTTGTAATCAACTTCATGATATTTTTTTTTGACAGCTTTTAGGCTGTGGACTAGGTCTTCATAATATGGTGTATTTTTTGTTTGGATTGAGAGGACATTTAAGTTTTAAAGAGCATTGAATGACATTTTGGAAGCAGTTGGTCCAGAACCATGACTGTCTGTGCCTCAGAAATGAAGGAGAAGGAGGGCAGTTGAACAGAGACAAAGGGAGGAAAATCAAGACTCTTGAACAGATTACTGAAACAACAAGTTTTGAACATGAGGTAAACATCAGTCAACTTCATAACCTTCTAAATAATTTTAACTCATACTCTTAAATTAGTTATTTACAGGCTTCATGAGTTAAATATTTTAATGGGCGTGCCCTTATGTACAAGATCATGTGTTGATTTGATTTAGAAGTTGCTAGTTTCTGCAATTTGCAGATAAAACCAGGCTTGTTTTGCCCAGAGAGCTGACCAGACATAATTCAGCTGAAACCAGAAGCCTTAATCTCTGTGCAGACTTTGTGTCAGTCCAGTGCCGTAATAATGCACTTATGGACACCCATGTCAGTGCTAGCTCGTTCCTAAGCTATCTCCTTTTGGCTAGCATAGATACAATCCCTGGATGCTGAAATAATGTGGTAGGATTGCTGTAACTCGTAGGGCATTAGCTGCCTGTGACAAAATTCTGGAATCAAGCCCCATGAAATTCCCAAATTATTTACTCCCTGCTCAGAGTTAATGCTGCTTCAGGCTTTGAAGCTTAAGCTTCCCTGTTTTTTCCACTGAGAAATTAAAAACGTACAGCTTTCAAATCATAATGTAGAAACAGATGCAACATGTTTACTTCAGCCAAGCAACACTGGCCACCTTATCAATTGTAAAAGGTAAATTGACTGAGACATCAGTAAAAATGTGTTTACAGATGACAAGCCAATAAGTTTGTGGTGGTTTGGGGAATCAGAGACAAGTACTGCAGGTGAATTGTGAGGAGGTGCTTGTCACCAAGACAGAAAGAACAAACATTGCATTCCCACCAGATTTTTCAGTATTTTGTACTTTGATCATGAACTTCTAGGTGCTAGGAAAGTTTTATCCATTTTCTGAATACAAGAATGCTTTGATTTCTGCATTTTGTGCAGGAAATAGAGATTTCTGCATGAGAGCTTGGAAGAATCCTGCTGGCAGAATGTCACTTGAAGTCTTTGAGCACTATCTATGATAGGAATGAGTGGGAACCAAAACTTCTGTAAGCAGTTATGGTAATCATAATGCCAGGTTTACCTTTTTATAACCTCACTTTGCATTTGTGCTCACAGAACTACAGATGTGAAACAGTGCAGAAAGGTAGAAAACGAGGGGTACTTCAGCTGCAGGAAGAACTGTAAACAAATGTCTTAGTACTGGCATCTTGCTGCTGTTGTCATTGTAGTGGCTGTCACTGATGCTCAGAATTTGTTTTCCTTTGGTTAGTATAGATTCCACAAATCTGAGTATATTTCCCAAGGAGAATTTATTGCATCTTTTTGAATTTTGCTCTTAAATTAGCTGTAATTCCTCTGTAGAGCTCTGTCAAGTTTTCTGAAAGATCTTATGTAAGGTCTTATTTGTTTAACCTATCTCACAGCAGTACTGTAAATAAAACCAGCTGTCAAGCTCTCATGCTAGCTTTTTGTTTTCTTTTACCATACATTTCTTGTTTAGTTGCATATGTATTTGTTGAGATTCCTGTATTGACCTGTAATTCTCACAAACTATTTATTGTTACTCAAGGCACTGGTCTTTCATGCTTTTGTAAATATTAAGCAAATCAGAACTACTGGTTATCTTTACAATGAGAAGCCAGTTATTAAACTTTAATTTCTTGTGTTAAGCATGCTGCTGTTCAATACCAAAGCTTTAGTTCTATGCTTTGATTTAGACACTGACCTTTATTCGGGTATTGTGGCACTGTACTGATGTGTGTAAGCCTTCAAGTGATACATAACTAATCTGTGTTAGATTGATGTGGCTGAAATGCAAAACCCAACTTCATTCAGTTAATGTAGACAGCAATTTTAAGATTAATTTTTATTACCAATTAATGATCTGTGGGGTAGGTGGGTAGGATGGGGAAAATGGGAGTATGCTTAGGAGGTTTTTAATGTGTGTCAATGACAGGTTTGTTTTTTGAAAGTGGTGTAGAGACTTACTCAGGCTCTGTAATCATGTCTGACTGCTCTCTACTAGGCAGAAGGTGAAGAAGATTGTCACTCTGATTTGGTAAGAACTGATGACAATGAAAGACCTGGTGAAGCAAATCTTCAGGTATGTCTCTCATGCTAGTGGTGTTTTACAAACATATTACTGGTGTGATTTAACCTGCATTACTGTGCTCATTTAGTTACCACACATTTGTTGATGTGACAAATGTTCAATCTGTCTCCCCTTTCAAAAGTGAAATATGAATTCTGCATTGTTTTCCAAGTGTCAGATTAAGTCTTCAGTTATCTGTATAGATGAAAAGAAAGCTTGTGGTGGATCTGAAATTTCTTTGAAGAAGTGTAGAAATTGGACAGCATTTTCTGTATGGATCAAATTCCAGTTCAAGTTGTCATTCTCTTCTGGAGCAGAAAGTTGATAAAAGCAGTCTAATAGAAAAGTGTGTTCTCACTAGATATCTGTGTAGTTGCTTCCCAGAAGTAGTGATGATTGCAAGAGATGTGCAGAGATGCTGAAAAAAATGCATGGCAAGAATTATAACTTACTTTGTTTCACAGAGCATAGTCCTTATTTATTAAAAGAGAAAGGAGTGTAAGGTATTATGTGTATATTATGTAAATGACAGCCTTGATTGCTATGAAGGTCAATATGCCTGCAGACGGAAAATCAGGTTTTCTAAATTTTAATTTGAATAGTTAATTGAATTCTTGCTTAAGATAGCTCTGCATAAGCAAGAGCAAACATAATGTCTACAAAGTATACTTTTCTATGGAGTCTTAAGTCACAACTATAGTACTAACAATCACTTCTGAAACATCAGTTCTTCTTCTGAGGTGAATAGTCCAGGTATTAGTAACTTATGTTACTGAATGAGATTGAACAGGTATTTGTGCACTTTTCTTTAATTTACTATAAAACAATTATGAATTGTGTCTAAACTCACGGAAACTATTTAAGACTTGGAAATGTGAAGCACAGTTTTAAAATTCTACTCCTCAGAAGACATATTGTTTGAATATGTGATACTAAGTCAGAATTAATCGTATTTTTTAGGCAGAGCTCCAGATGTTCAGAGCTCAGTGGATGTTTGAGCTTGTCCCAGGCGTGAGTTCTAGTGGGTTGGAGCCTCCACCATGCAAAGCATCTTCAAAAGCACCTGGAGTAAAGTCTGTAGATGCCAGAAGGACACAGGAGATAGCGACAGAGGAAAAGGTACAAAGACATAAATGTATAATTTGAGTATTTGTGTGTGTGTATGTATTAGTATTGCAGTATAATTGTCATAATAGCTAATGCTGAATTACATAGAGAAAAACAAGAGAGGCGATTAACCTGTTGTCTTCATAGAAATGTCTTTCCGTAATCCTACACTGGTTTTCCTAGTTTTTGTTCCTGACTTTGTGTCACCTTCCCAGTCTAATTTCTTGAAGGCTGTAGGTAAGGGGTGAGCAGCAGGAACTTAGATAGCATGTTGTTTGGGAATTTAAGTTATGGCTTGTAGCATATTCTAAGTAACATTGCACTTGTCTGGAATTAAAGAACTGTTCTGTATAATTTGGTTTGCAGGCAAAAGAACTTTTCCTGAAGGCAGTGGAAGAAGAACGAAATGGGGCCCTTTATGAAGGTAATGTGAAAGTCTACAATGAACATCTTTATTGCAGCACTCTAACCCTCTAATTTATGTGCAGGACGGCATAATGCCAGTGAACTTAAACTGCAGGCTAATAGTAATTAGAGAGCTCAATTACTCAGATATGCAAGCACAGTTGCTATAAAAGGAACACAGTTCTAAGGCTGAGGTGAAGCTAAAGTGAGATCAAGAAAGTAATCTTTAGCTTTCAGACAAAACAACAGCATTTTGAAATCCTGCAATTTAATGAAGCACTGGGTTGCTCCTTCATACAACATACTGCTTCTTATGACTTTTGTAACATGAAATAAGCATAGTAATTAATGAAGGCAATATATTATATTTCCTGTGCTCACAGTTTTCTTCATTTCACTTTGAACGGAACTACTTTAACCTGTGGAATGTTTTGTTGTTTCATTATTTGTTTTTTTGTTTGTTTAATTTCCACAGCATGCTAAAATAGCTTCTTTAAGAATTCCTGAAGCAAATGTTTAAATCTGGTAGCCTTATGTTAGGAGGTTTGCCATAAACATTTTAGATACTTAGCTTGCTTGCCCTCTTGCTGTCAGCATTAGTAAAACTGCAAATTCAGAGTTTTCTTCCTCATACTTAGTTTTCAGAATATATAGAGTAACAAACCAATTCTGACTTCAAGTCCTGTAGGTCTGTAGTGGAAATACCAGTTTCTATTTCTTCTGTGGCAAAAGAAAGGAACACAAGACATATGTGCCATCCTGCTCATCCACTAGAGGTTTTGGCCACCTTGGTTAAAGAGTAGGTGTAACATTTGTCAAGATATGCAGAACTCTGGGAGCTCCTGAACTCAGCCACCTGTCAAATACAAAATTTCATCTCTGCCATGGAAGTTTTCTTTCCCTGGCAAGGGATTTCTGGCTGTTGTTCCAGATCTAAAATGAACTGAGTGCCGTAAGAGTCCCCAATAGGCAAGAAAAGTTGTTGATCAGTTTCTAATTTATTACATACTTTTACAGAGCAAAATTATTTCAGGCTAAGGTAGTTTGTGTGTTTGGTATAATTATATGCACAGTAAAAAAAGACATCAGAACTAAGTCTGGTATGTAATCTCCTCTATAGGAAATCATGTAGTACACTATAAAGGTTCTTTCATACCAACAATTTCTAAGTAAATTTAAAAACAGTATGTGATGAAAGCAGTCTGTTTAAGCACTGTGTATATAAAATGAACACTATAGCTTGAATGCACTCCTTGTATGTTAAACAGCAGCAGAGAAGTAGTAACATCTAACAGTTTCTTTCACATATGTGTTTAGGCATCTGGATCAAAGGAGGTGATCCTGCCTCTCTACTCTGCTCTTGTGAGACCTCATCTGGAGTATTGTGTGCAGTTCTGGTGTCCTCAACATCAAAAGGACATGGAACTGTTGGAGCAAGTCCAGAGGAGGGCCCCGAGGGTGATCAGGGCACTGGAGCATCTCCCATATGAAGACAGGCTGGGAAAGTTGGGACTGTTCATCCTGGAGAAGAGAAGGCTGCGTGGAGACCTCCTAGCAGCCTTCCAGTATCTGAAGGGGGCCTCTAGGGATGCTGGGGAGGGGCTCTTCAGTAGGGACTGTAGTGACAGGACAAGGGGTAATGGGTTCAAACTTAAAGAGGGGAGGTTTAGATTGGATCTAAGGAAGAAATTCTTTCCTGTTAGGGTGGTGAGGCACTGGAATGGGTTGTCCAAGGAAGTTGTGAGTGCTCCATCCCTGGGAGTGTTCAAGGCCAGGTTGAACGAAGCCTTGGATGACATGGTTTAGTGTGAGGTGTCCCTGCTTCTGGCAAGGGGGTTGAAACTGGATGATCTTGAGGTCCTTTCCAACCCTAACTATTCTATGATTCTATGATTTTATGAATATAAATCCATTATTTCTCATTTGAATTTAATCTGAGACTTAAAGAAACAAAACTAAACTGTTTCTACACATACATCTATATGAGACCTTAGAGGCAAGGTCCTATGCCAGACACAGATATATTATTGAGCACATGTCAGGACACCTGTTTTCAGTCCATACCTTTTGATCTGCTGACATGGCTCAGGTCACCAGAATCCAAGTGGCATTTCAGCCTGCTTCTGAAATCTGCTAATAGCTGACGTATGTGAGACAGCTATGTGCAGCAGCTTGTTCATGTTTCAGTACAGTACGGGTGTTGCTGCAAGATGAAATGCTAAAGTTGACACTGATCTCAATTTGGCTGACTCCTGATATTCCTCATCCTCACCAGCTGAAGGATACTACTTGTCAGTAACCAGCCCTGAAATGAACTTGGAAAAATAGGAACACTTCTTTGCCCCAAAGTCAGGCTTCTCAGACTCACTAGTGTGTTAAGTTCTGAGCTCCACACTCATTGATATTTTACTTTGGGTTTTGTTTTCAAGGGTCCAAACTGAGGGAAAATTGCCCTCTGATCAGCATGTGGGAACGGAGAGACATGAATTTGTGTATGATGTTAATAGTGATATTAAAATGACAGTGTACATACAGTGAATCCACTTATAAGATCCACAGAGTTAACTCAAAAGAAAGATGCTCTGCAGTTTAAATAATGGTTCACTCCCGTAGGGTGATTTTCCTGGACCTGTTTCTGTACTGTGTTTGTAGCATCTTTGGAATGTTAAAGGCAGAAGTACTTCTCTGTGTGCTAGAAGAAATCCAGTCTGTCAGTTTTACCTTCCCATCCCATAATCTTGTGCTTGCTGTATAGCTTTTTGACAAGTCTGCTTTCCTCCAGTCAGGTTCCTCACCCTCTATGAAGTGGCTTGCTTCATTGGTTTCTGTAACTTCCAGGGGTTTGCTACAGTAAAATTTACTTGTGTCTGTTAAGATTTAAAATTACAACACTGTTTTGTTGATGTTTCTCACCTCCATAATGTTGTATGTGTCTGAGTGACTGCACTGTACGGGGACTGCACAGTGACTGCAGGAATTTAAGGTGCCTGCATCATCTTTCAAATTTGCTTTTGTGTTCCTCATGGTTACTTATGAATATGATGCCTAAAATCTTTATGGGTTGTTGAGAAGGCTTAGTAAGTGCTGGGCCACAAACAAAACCAGGGCTTTTTAATATTTTAGTGTAAAATTTTGTACTGCAGAACTGAATTAGTAGTAGTTAAGGTAAATCTGTAAAAGATGAAGCACATCTGAAGGAGCTCTTTATCCTGGAAAAATACATTAAATTTTTAGTTTTGAAAATAGGTGCTTAATCTACCTCTCTTCTGTATTGAATTTAAACCTAATCAGTTTAGACTAAATAAGATTTACTAGGTGTCCTGGGTTTAGCAGTAGCAGTCAGATTTTTTCCTTCTTAGTAGCTGATGCAGTTTTTGTGTTTTGACTCTCCCTGGGAACAAAACTGATAACACCAGTGTTTTTAGTTGTCGCTAAGTAAAGTTTGTTCTGATCAAGGACTTTCTGAGTCTCATGCTCTGCCAGGGAGGAGGGGAGGCCGCGGGGAAACAGGTACAGGACACCTGACCCCAAACTAGCCAAAGAGATATTCCATACCACAGCACGTCATGCCTGGGGAGGTAACTGGGGAGTTACCCGGAAGGGCACTCACACTTCCTGGTCAGGCTCGTTTTCAGTGGGTGGTATTGTACTCTCTTCTCTTGTTATTTTCTTATAGTTATTATTATTTGTGTTAGCAGCAGTGGTTTGTGTTATACCTTAGTTACTGGGCTGTTCTTGTATCAACCCATGGGAGTTGCATTCCTTCGATTCTCCCTATCCCTCCGGGAGTGGGGAGGAAGGGGGGGGGGGGGGCAGAAACTGGGTTTAAACCACGACACTAGGCAAAGGCATTTTCCGCCTTTTTAATGCTTTTAGCTGAAGCCATCTCTGAAAAAAACCTTTGCTTCAATAAGCTTGTGTAGGTATCAGACATGTTTAAACATTAAGCCTTTGTTTGCAGCCATCAAGTTTTATCGTCTAGCAATGCAGCTTGTACCTGACATAGAGTTTAAGATCACCTATACGCGGTCCCCAGATGGTGATGGAGTTGGGAACAGGTGGTAAGTATGAAAATTTACTAATTAAGTGCATAGGAGTACTGAAACCTGAAATTTTGTTTCTAAAGCACATGAGCACACTGCTGCACAGTTGCAAGTTTCCCAACATTTGGAAAACTTGTCCACTTTCATTTGAATAGACTGCTACATAGAAAGTTTACAGATGCATTAGTCCAAGGGGGACTTTTCTATACCGTAGTTGAAAGAAAGTAACAGGCTTTGTTTTTGCAGATAGTTAAATTGAGTGAAAGATTTACAAATAGTTGTAAAAAAGAAAAAAGCCCAGTTTCTCACTTTATTACTTTTGCTTTCTGAATTGTGTCTTTTTACACATTTGGGATCATGTACAAAATTGTAGGTGGCAAAAAGATCAATTAGTAAAAGCTTTGTACCATGGAATAAGCATAGTAATGAAGCAAGGGAATACGCTACCATTTTTATGCTTACACACCCAATGGAGAGCATTTGCAGTAAGTAGAACAATATATTTAGAAGCTCATAGATTGAGTAGTCTAGTCTTTCCTCATTGCAAGCATTGGAAAACCTCTGGCCTCAACACACCCAGATGTGTAGCAGCTTAAGGCTGGCCTGACTTGAGCCCAAGACTTAATATTTTAGGACAGAATTCAGGTTAGGGCCAGAACTTCTGTTATTTTTCAGATACCATAGTGAAGACAAGCTTATGATACAGAGCTTTCCAATTCACTGCTTCTTGATAGCAAGCATAAATGCTGCTGTTAACTACAAGAAATGAAGAGTTTTAAAACTGAAGGAGGAAAGTCCAATTCACGTTCATGCAGTATTACTCAGTCTCCTTGCCCTAGGGCGTGACAGCTTCAATGCAGTAGTTGACTCAGTATAAAAGAGAGTATATGAGCTAAGTGCTTTCTTTAGTTTCAGAACTAGCATGGAATCTTTGCTGTGCATTTGTGCACTAGGGAAAATATTTGATGGTAAACTGCAGTCATATAAAAATTTTTGTTTCCTTAAGATTATTTTCTTCTTTCAGCATCATTTTCCTACTCCATTAAGCCTCTGTGACTCTGGGGTGTTGATCTGCTTGAGGGTAGGAAGGCTTTACAGAGGGATCTGGACAGGCTGGATAAATGGGTTGAGGCCAGTGGTATAACATCCCAAAGAGAAGTGCTGGCTCCTGCATTTGTGTCACAACAACCCCATGCAATGCTACAGGCTTGGGGTTGCTCTTCAGTGAATAATGTAAAAAAAAAAAAAGTGCCTAATTGTTTTCGGTGTCTTACATTGTGACAAAATACAGCTTCCCCTCGATTAGAATTTATTCCTGCATGTGGCGTATTGTAGAGAAAGTGAAAGAGGAAGTTTCTCTTCTCATGGAATCAAGCAGCTCTTTAGTGACTTCACTGAAAACAGTGAACTCTTAAATACAAAAAGAAACTGGAACTGGAATTAAAGTTGCTACTGGCAGAGGGATGCCAGCAAAATCTAAATGAACTTGGTAAGATTGCAGTAGGTGTTTTATTGTATGATGAAATGAGATTTCTTTAAAAACATACAGGAAACAATTATATTAAGTAAGGGTAAGACAGTGGGTTGGTGCCAAAAGGAAGGTATCTGTTGGTAAGTTTTGTCCAGTATCACAGTGTTGGCGTTCCCCCTTTTCTAGTGTTGAGGATAACAAAGAGGAGGACAAGATGGCTGATCTCCTGTCGGATTTCCAGCAGCAGTTGGCTCTTCAGGAATCTTCAGTCAAACTTTGTCAGCCTGAGGTTGATGTCAGCCAGACCCATATCTCAGGTATGACTGAAGATACACTCAGTGTGAGAGTTCAGTTTCATGTTTCACTCAATTAAAATGGCTCCTTCATTCTAAAGCCACTTATAAAGAAATGTATGCAGTATGTTTACTTTTATAGTTAGATGTAAAGTAAAAAAGATCATCAAGTAGCTAAACAGATCTTGCTTTCATACATGATTTTGCCTTTATTGCACAAGGTTTTCTATATAGTACTACTACTAAGTAGAATTTTTCAGGATCAGTCGTATTTAAAAGTAGCAACTTCTGGGAACACACTTGCTGAAGTATGTGTATTCCAGTTTTCCTTCCAGTTAATGTTTGAAGAAGTGAAATGTAGGTTTGGTTGTTTGTTTGTTGTTGTTGTTTGCAAATACTTGTTAGAATTCTTAAGTCTGAATAAGAGACAGTTGTTCTATGAAGAATGTGCATCTTTACATTTCCTGTTTTATCTGATTTTGTATCAAATCTTTTGCAGAGTAAAGGTTTTCAGTACTTCGATTCCAAGACAGTCATCCTGAGTATTCCTTATAAGATCTAAATCGTAGAGAGTATATATGTTAGAGACTCTTAAAATGAGATGCTGATTTGTATCCTGAATTACCAGTTGCTCTTGGAAATCTTATTCTGATCTCCTCTGTTCTGCTCAAGGAAGGGAAATAAATATAGCAAGCTGTTAAAGCATAAATTTTAACAGCTTTGGCATTGTACACATGAGAAAGCATCTTTTATTTTGTTTTTTGTTTGGTGTTCTTTTTTTTTTCTCCCAGTAAAGTCAATATTGTTGTAGACATTACTGTAAAATGATCTCAAGAGATGGCTCTTTTGAGCAGCAGTCTTGGTCTCTGTCTAGTTACATTTTCTGCTTCCTGCCAGTCCTGTGTTACAGTATCTTGTTTACTAACTGCTTTTAGCAGAATGAAAACTCTTAAGATCATGATGTCTGCTTCAGAAGTTAGTAGGCTAGAATGATGACCGTTCCTCTTGATCATCACAGTAGTACAATAGTCACAGAATTCAGCAATCCAAAGAAAATTGAAACTGTGTGAAATAACAGGTTTGGTTGAATGGATTTTCTGTGTTCCATTTTACACTTTGTTGACATTCATAATCTTAGAATGCCAGTTAACCCTTTGTACAGGACAGGATCAGACCTCTGCTGTGTAACTGACATACTGAATATATTTAATTCCCCTCGCTAGTGTACAAGCAATTTTTCATAGTAGCTTTGTTGTTGTTTTACACAAGTAAAGCTTAGGGCCAAGATAGCATTCTTCACCAGAAATACTATAATATTTTCTCTGCATGTGTGCCCAGTATCTGAAGCAAACTGTCTTAATGATCCCTAGTTTACTGGAAACTTAGACACATGGATAATAAGATGGATAATCAAAGTCTTTGTCTGACGAGTGACTATCTAGTAAGAGGTTTTTAATCCTTTGCATCTTTCATTCTCCAAGGCACTAATTGTTCACATACCAAACTGCTCATAAGTTGCCAGAGACCGTTTGGTACCTTGTAGCCATAATCTGCACAACAGTTTTTTATACCGGAACATTATTTTAGTGGTTACAAATACAGCAAATATATGACTTCTCAATAACAAAACATAGAATTAAGTTAGATTCATGAAAGGAGATGTGTGTTAAATGAATACATAAACTAGTGCCCAGTGATGTTATATACTTTCTATCATGTTAGTGTTCTGAAAACCAATCTCATTGGATTTTCTGTGTTCTGAAAACCAATCTCATTGGATTTGTGGGAATGCAGCAGTGCAGTCTGGAAGAAAAGTTCTGAAAGTTCTAAAAGAAGCATATTTTTTCACTGAAAATCAGTATTCTATTAAATTGCAGTCTCTGCCATGGTATTTACAGCTAGTTACTCTTTAGTGTACCTTTGTGCCACTCACTGCTTTCTCCGTTTGAACTCAAAACAGTTACACTGAGTAAAATCATGAAGTCTTAAGTGCACGTGCTGATATAATTCAAGTCATAGGCTCTGGAAGGAAGCAGTACTTGGAAATAAATGAAGTATAATTCCTGATGGTATAAGAGAAGCAGAAAGGTAGTAGAAAGAATTTTGCCTTAATTTTCCAGGGCTTTTTCACTGAATGCTAGGAAAATTATCATACGATCTTGTGGTGCTTTAATGAGGATTCTGTCATTATCTTGTGTTACATTAGAAAAAGCCGTTCAACACCACAGTGATGTGTGATAGCATTTTCAATCACTGGAGCTGTACCACAAAATATAGAGTGATATCATACCTATTTCATAGTGGATATGTTAGGCTTAGGACCTCCTATCCAGTACTGACCCTGACCTGAGCTTATTTAGCTTGGCATGCAAAAGCAGTATGCTTTGAGGTAATGTTACACACTAGGTCAGTTTGAAGAAATCAGTGCTTCACAGTCGCTGTGCATGGGCAATATACCTGTGGAATTTTTGGTGTAGCACCTTACAGTCGTGGATATCTGTACTCTAAGCTATGTGTTACCCTATTATCTTGCTATAATGCACTTCCAGCTCTTCATTTTTGTGCTTTCATTATGTGACTTTTTTCTAAATGTAGTAACTTTTCCAATTAAAGGTTGTTTGGTTTGGTTTTGGTTTTTTTTTTGTTCCGTGGCTGCCATGTGGAGATGTTGGATTTTTTTAATGGAAGGTCAGAACTTCAGTAATGGTCCAACCTCCACTGTAGATACCATCTCACAAGGATTTATTCTCTTTTTGCAGTGTTGCCTATGGAACTACTAGTGTACATTTTCCGATGGGTGGTTTCAAGTGACTTGGACTTAAGATCATTGGAGCAATTATCTCTTGTTTGTCGAGGATTTTACATTTGTGCCAGGTATTGTAGATAAGTTATCTAGAGTGAAGCTTCTCTCTGCTCTAGGGAAAAAGAGCACTTTTTTATGCCCAAACGTGTAAACTCTGTAGTGATGGAATCCATAGGGCAAAATTGCTTGTGTTGGAAAGGTGGGTTTATAGATTTTTTTGCTTTTATGGTGCTAAATCGTACATGTTGGAGTATGCCCTGCTTATTCTTCCTGGGACAGTTTTCATGTTATGCTCCTCACAGTGCTAATCAGCTTTCGAATACACCACTAATGGTATGTTAGATAGATGAATTCACTGTAATAAAAGATGCTGTTTGAAGGCTTACTTGCTCTCCTCTGTTTGAGAGTTAAGAGTTGCGAGATCTCCAAAATAATGTTTGTTGTGTTGACATCCTGATATGCCCACACAAAGAAGTGACAGGCTGCTGCAACGTTGTTGTCCTGTACTTGGCTGAAAACACATTGTGTTCTTGAATTTCAGTGGGACAAGGAAGTAGCTTTCAAATGCTCTAGGACTAAGTAAATAAATCAGTGTTTTTAAATTAAGAGCTGTTGTTGTTCAAGAAAGTTTCTTTCAGTTGCATCCAAACAAAATAATGGAGTGTGTATATATATATATATATACACACACTTAGATACGTAAAAGCTAAACAAGGTTTTCAGAAAAATTATGGGGTTTGTTTTTTTCTCATTTTCACTAGAGATCCTGAAATCTGGCATCAAGTCTGTTTGAAAATATGGGGTAGGAGCTGCAAAAAGCTTGTTCCATATACCTCTTGGAGGGAAATGTTTTTGGAGAGGCCTCGTGTTCGATTTGATGGTAAGGTGTACTTTTGGATATAGGGTATTTTTTGTTGGTTTTTTTTTACTGCATGTAACAGTGACAGAAGCAATAAGGTGGGTTTGATGCTTTTGACATTGTTAGACCTAATCTGAACTTGTTTGGGCTTTTGAATCTGTAGAACATCTAAACAAAAGAGAAGGGTACAAGGGAGGAAAATAAAAGCCTTCCATGTATCTAAGTAACCAAAGTAAGCTCAGAAAGTTTAGGTTATTATTATGTTTTCATCTTAAATATTCTATACGCTTAATTTTTGTTTGTATAATTATATCTTCCTTTGCTGTAGGTGTCTATATCAGCAAGACAAAATACATACGTCAAGGAGAACAATCACTTGATGGTTTCTATAGAGCGTGCCACCAAGTGGAATATTACAGGTAGAACTGTAGTACAATGAGTGAGTGAAACGTTTCTCTCTCTTAAGTTTTTTAAATCCAGCCCTCAGTGTCACAAATACTGATTATTTTGTAAAACCCAATGGAACTACCACAATGTGTAAAACTATGTTTATTTTTTGAGAATAGGTCTTAAGAAGCAGATTTTATTACTATAATTAGAGATGGGCTTAGAAACACATTTCATCCTCAGTTAACCATTTCATGTGGATAATACTTAAACAGTAAAGAACAACAATACTTGTCCACAGATTTTTTTATCCAAATTACTTGTGTTTTACATTTCCAATGTAATAATTGTTTTCAGCAAAAGGAAAACAAGCAATTATACAAGAATTGTCTTTAACTTACTTTTAACCAGTTGTAAATAATCAAGAGGCTGGGCTGTCTCAAGTTGCTGTACATACCTTGCCATTTATTTGCTCAGCCTGTTCTTCTGCTGTTCTCCTCTTGTGGTGGCCATCATTTGTTGTTCCATTCTGCTGTCCCTTCTGAGGCTGGAAGCTGTTACTAGCAACCATGGAATCTTGGGGCTATTTCTGTAGTTTCACAAACAGTAATGTAGTATCTGAGTACTGCAGGAATTGATCAGATCCAGAACCTGAAAAAGTCCACACAACATTGTCCATGACATGTACTGTTAAGAGTAATTAAGATTTTGATGCATTTGTCTCAGTGGATGCTCTTGAGTGGAGAAACTTACTTGAGGGCAGTTTTGATTCCAGGGTGGCCTTCTTGTTTTGATAGAGGTGAAAAATATCCTGAACTTCCTCCCTTTTTTGTAACTCTTTATAACTTGATCTTTCAATCTTCAAAACTCTCTTTTGGTTTCTGCTCTCTTTTTTCTTCTGTTACATCATGTGTGAAGAAATGTATTTTCAAATCCTGTTACCTAGTAAGTTCTGTATCCTGTGATTTATTAAAAAACATCCTGTGATTTATTAAAGAAACCCCTAACAACCCACAGCACAAAAGAAAAAGGATATGTTTTTTAGGTTTATGTTGCGTAATTATATTTTTGCAGGTATTTGAGATTCTTTATAGATGGCCAAGTTATGATGCTAACAACACCTGAAGATCCTCAATCTGTAGTTCCTCGCTTACGGACTAAAAATACAAGGTTATTGAAATAAAATTCATCCTGCTTTTATCTGGCAATGTCTGTTTACTTTTGTCTCAGATTCTGTTTATGGGCTTACCAAAACAGGAGTAAAAATACAGTGTTATTTATATCGTATTATAGATACTCATAGTTCTCTTCTGAGTATTATAGATGCTTACGGTTCTCTTCTGAGAATTACAAAAAAGTTTTACTTGCATGCAAAATTGCATATACAATTATTAATTTCATATACAATTATTTATATAATAAAATTATTATTAAATACAAATATACATTTGTATTTAAGGTGCTGATACTGTAATTACATTTCCTTTGCGGGTTATGTGACTTTAGACTTTGAAAGGAGGCAGACAGAAGAATATATGTTAATAGCTTGGTGGTTTTAGAATCCTTTTGAAGATAATATTTTGTTATTGACAGTCTTCTTGTAATTCCTTGACTGTTTGAAGGAAAGTGAAGATTTTAGTGGGATAAGACTCAACTATTGCTTGATTTCTTTATGATGTTTGCACAAACTTGTTGAGAGCAGAACAAATTGTTACTTCAGAACAGGTTTGAGCTGTTTATTGGAAGTCTGAAAGCATTTAGCAGTAGGCTAGGTAGAACTGACTACATTATCTTTACTGTCCTCTCTGGGAAAATCAAAAGCAATCTTCCAAAATGCTTCCATCACATCGGATCATCAGTGAGCCTGGTACTTTAATAAATGGAAATAAAATAATCATTTCCTTTATTACGATATGCAGCCAGTCTTCTTTTCATTGCTGATATTTGTATCATAAGTACCTCACTCTTCTGAGACAGAGAGTATGTTTATGTCCTTGACTCTATCCTCCTCTTAACCTTCCAGAACGGATGCAATCTTGCTTGGCCATTATCGCATTTCCCAGGAAACAGACAATCAAACCAAAGTATTTGCTGTAATAATGAAGAAAAAGGAGGAGGTAAGTATCAAAATGGAATAGAGGAAAAACAGTGTAAATACGGGCCTTTTTAGTATTTTTTTTCTTCAGACTGAATTTCTCAAGGCACCCAAAAATTTGCATTACACCAGTGGGTTAAAAAAAGAATTTTTTAAATGGTTGAAAAATAAATCACGATGTTTATTTATGTCTCGCATTTCCCCCCACCCCCTTTTATTATGACAGATAAATACCTGGTTCACATTTGCACAACGTTTTTTCCCCTGAAGGCTTAATTGCTGTGTGTGGTGCTATCAGGTAGTTTGTGAGCATTGTTAACAAACAGAAGGGCAGGATGAAGAGGTCATGTTCCGAGATCAGCTTTGACTGTATGCAGTTCTGTTCCTCAACATTAAATAAAACTAAGCAGTATTCGTTAATTGAACTCTGAATGATTTGGTCAACTTATATCACAGTTATATCAACTTTGTATTTTCTGATTAAGGTGTCTGTCAAGAGAAACTTGTGAAAAGTTAGAAGTGTTACATTATGTTACAGTGAGTTTACATAGTTCTAGTGCTGTCCTCCACACTTACCATACTTTCTGTGAGAACTTCCATAATTAATGTCTAAACTGATGTATTTTCAAGGAATACCAGTACTTGCTTTTAAGTATGAGAGTCTCTACAGTTACTTAGGCATCAGGATAAATAGTTACACAATGTGTTTCTTTTTAGGTCATGATACTTCTTTTCTCTTTGTACAGAAACCAATTGACTGCCCCAAATGCAGGTATTTCCGACGTGTTCCTGCGCAAGAAACAGATTACAGCTTTCATGTAGGACTACAGTTGCGCTCCAGTGGGCGCCAGAGGTTCAACAAACTTGTCTGGATACATCATTCTTGTCACATAACTTACAAGTGAGTAAATGGAGAATAAGGTCAAAGAAGGATACCTACCTACAGAAGCACAGGTCACATTAATTTGTCTGGTATTAAGTACAGAAGATGTAAAGACTGTGATACTTAGGAGACTTTAATGAAATGTCCTGAAAACAGTAACTGGTCCTGATTTGGCAGATTGTAATGAAAGTGGTAGAACTGCAGTATTTTAGTCATTATGCACAGTCTTTGGATGATTTCAGAATTGAATTGAACGACGTAGTGTGGTGTATTAGTAAAGGGATTTGGAAAGCATGCATTCATTGAGATACATTTCTCTGTGAATGTGCAAGCTAGAAATGTCTGCACCCTTCGTGTGAGAACTGTAACAGGGACAAAATATGTAATCCAGCAGTGCAAAATATGGGCATGTGTCCAGCTGTACTTGTCACTAACCAAGTGAGAACCATAGCCACTGTTCTTGCACCTCATGCTCTAAATTACTGTCAAGTTGCCAATCCAGATGTTAGATGTCGGCATTTAGGGTGGATCTAGGCATTGTCTTCCAGTCTTCTTAATCTCTATATTCAGTGTTTTTATAAGGACATAACTCAGTTACTGAACTGTAAGTATGTAGATCTAGGGAGTAAATCACTGGTGGTTGGGAGTATAGGTAACTTTCATAAACAGAAAAAATACTTTTATAAACCCTAGTTTTTCATACTTAATTTATGAAGAAGTTGCAATGTCAGACATTCTTTTCAGTGTCAATTTTCTGTGCTGCCCAGGTTCTGCTTTATCTCTCAGTATGGTGGTGACCTTTTGAAGCTAGAGTAAGGACGAATATAAAAGACAGCTAGGAGGGCATATGCTTTTTTGTCACTGATGTTCAGAAATACTTTTGTTTTCTTCTTTTTAAAGTTTTGCAAACATGGAAGTTTTTACTGTCACTCTAATTCAAGGATCTAATTGAAACGAATTGATCTTTTTATTTCAATATTAATTTGGTGATGTGAGTGACATCCCGCACTGTTTCAAATCTAGGAGCTAATAAGAATGAAAGGGGAAAGTGGTTTCTTTGATATGAAAATAGAAATGTATAGTGTGATTTGGCCAGCATTCAAATGCTTTCAGAACAAGGCAGTATGAAAGACACATTCTGGCTCTAGTTTGGTGCACACGCTGTGCTGTGGGACATGATTGCATTATAGAGGGCTTCAAACAGTAACTTGTGTCTAATTTAGCTTCTACAATACTCTTTGCAGATCGACTGGTGAGACAGCTGTTACTCCTTTCGACATTGACAAAGGGTACACCCCTTTGTTCTTTTCACGAGTGAAGAGTTTTACTGCATTTTCAGAAAAGCCGCTCTAAGAAACACCTTTTCCCCTCACAACTCGTGCATGAATAAAAGGTTGTAGCTAATGAGCACTTAAGTTATAAATGTGTATATATTTGGTACAGTTTAAAATTCTGGGGAATTTNGTGTCCCTGCTTATGGCAGGGGGGTTGGAACTAGATGATCTTAAGGTCCTTTCCAACCCTAACTATTCTGTGATTCTGTGATTCAAAATATCTGCTAGTACAACTCAACTTTTCTTCTTTCCAACTTTAGCAAATTCTGCTGTGTGCTAAGACTTTGCACCTTATACACATACTTTACAACCTTTTACACAGTGCAAATAGGAACGCTGGGTATTTCCTGTTATCATGAAATGAAGAATGTCCTACAGAAGTTACAGCAGCGTAAAGAGTACACTGGCTTGGCTTATTAGCCACAAATACCTGTTCTGATTCCATTAAAAGGACACTTGAAAGTGAATTCCATAGGACTCAAACTCATCAAGTTAAGACAGTCTAATACAGGTTGTGACAGCTGAACCATGATAGTGGTCCATGCACAAATCCCAGAGTCTCTGGCAAATGCACTTAAAGCAACAGCCCAATTCTTTAGCATAGAAGACTACATTAAGCAGCATCAGCATGTTTTTGCTGATGGCTAAAACCATACAGTTTCTGTAACTGAGTTGATATAGTAAAATTGTTAAGTCATGATAAATTTTAATAGCGAGTGTAGGATGAATGCCTCTTCCACTTTACTGTGCTGAACCATCTGTATATATCCTGGGAGAAGCATTAATCACAGTTCTGAAACTCTCTAGCCAGAAGGTACTTTTGTCCAATTCCTGGCCATTACCCTCGTATAACACCTAATTAAACGGTGGAACACCTTTCCATAGGAGTTGTTGTGGCTGCTAAAATTTACAGAGGCTCATGCACCAAAAATCCAAAAGCACTGCCACCAGCTCAGAATATCAGTTACTACAGGCTGGGAGAGTGTCCTTGGGAAGTAACACAACATACTTCCCCATCCCTGTACTCATCCTTAAGAGTGTTACCGGCTACTGTCCAAGATATCATGTACTTTGGATGTTTGGTCTAATTCAGAATGGCCATTCTTCCAACAAGAATGCTTGCTAACAGATGTTTCTGTCCTTACGTCCAAAAGGATAGCCAAGGTTCAGATTACATTCTCCTTTCACTTATTATTAATTTAAGGTTACAGAAGAAAAATGTCTTGATATGAGCAGTGTCTTAGCAAAGAACAAACCAGTGTGAGTCCCATTTATTTGAGGAAGGAATAAAAAATATAAAGCTGGTTAACATAAAGCATAAACTCACATTTACACCCAGTTTTTTCACCCAAGTTCATACACAACCAACTAAATATTTCTGGCATCTTCCTGGTTTTAACACAATTATTTAGCAGGCATAAAGAGTTTGTAGGCTCACAGTTGACATTTCTGAAACTTATTTCAAGCACTGAAGCACTTATGTCAAAACTCATGTTTCCTAGCAAGCCTAATAGGTAATCATGCAACTTACATTTTCCTGGTCAGAAGGCAGTGGTGGCTCCTCTAAAAGCAGCCTCTGCTCAGACCTGTCGTCCTCTTCAAAGGCTGCCTCTGCTGTTGCAGTGCCAGACATGTGTCCTTTTCTGAGCCGTAGACCCGGCTCTGGAGAACCAGCATTATCGAGTTCCGTTAGTTCATTCATGAGATGCTGGGAGCCTTCTCAAATATTCTCTTTCCTCTTGGTTCAGTTTGGCTGTTTATGTGCTGGCTCTGAAAGACAAACAGTCTGTATAACTGAACTGAAGTTTAAAAGAAGGTGTAAGAATTGGCTGAAAGAAAAGCAAGCTTTTAAAACCTCCCAAACACCTAGGATAACTGCTTTTGTACGTGCACAAGCTCACACAGGATCAGTGATACAGACTTCTAAA
The DNA here is from genome assembly GCA_002631895.1 of Agapornis roseicollis. NCBI lineage: Eukaryota > Metazoa > Chordata > Aves > Psittaciformes > Psittacidae > Agapornis > Agapornis roseicollis. The sequence continues at coordinate 50,929 of NDXB01002941.1, forward strand.
CTGCTGGACAGTAGATTCCTACTTTGTGATCACTAATACTTTCATAAGCTAACACAAGTTAAACACAGCTTTGAAAGATAACAGAAAGTGAGCTCCACAAAACAGTAAAATCACGAAACCACAGTGATGTTTTTATAAATGATTTTTATTTTCACAAACTTGCAAACACTTGGCTGCTGGTAATATGTAAAAGTTAACTACTTAGGCACTCTATAATTATAAGCTTCTTGTGGGTATGAAGCTCATATCCGAGTTCAACCGTGTGGGTTAAGTTTCAACAAAACTAGAACACTAAGTACTATTACAACTGCTCAGATATTAGCAAGCAAGCAGAGCTCAAGTAACCTATGCTGTCTACTCAGAAAACAAACTACATTTTACACTTAGGACATTAATGATGTGGGGTAAATTTGACTCAAGATTCTAAAGTTTAATTAACTTTAATTACCTTTTAATTACCTTACTACCTGTTAACCTGAGCCCTCATCCTATTCATCTTGTACACCACTATAGGGTGGTCACCTCGCTAATCAGCTGAAAGATACCTGCTTGACACTGGTAGCTTTGAGAGGCACAACAGCCAGAGCACTCTGCAGTCAGAGTACGAGAAAAAATCAGAATGAATTAGCATTCAGCTGAGGCTTCAGAATCACTCTGAATGAGAACCTGTTCACTTTGTACTGATCACTTGGTGTCTTTTTTATTACTGCAGCATCTAAGCACTTGGACGTGACTAACACATAACATTAAGATAACCCATCTAACAAGTTTTAACTTGCCAGGGAGCATGATTAGACTGGATTTTAGTGCCCAATGAAAGATGCTGAACATTGTCATAATGTAGGAAAGCAAATTAAAAATATGAGATGGGGGATTGATAGTGGCAGTTTAGTAATAAAACATCACCTCGAAAGAGCCGACAAATAACGTTCCTTTCAGGGACTAATTTCATTTACATATAACTGTGAGATGATTCTCAGCTCTGACAAATGTGCTAAACTTAATTTTGCTGCAGCAGTTTGTAAGATTATATCCCCTCAGCTGCCTGGCAAGCCCCAGAGGAGAGAGCTGCTAATGAGCAGGTAACAGATTTTGCAGAACAAATGATACCTCAGCTGTCCCAGTTCAGTATGGCACACTGCTTTAATCACCCAAGAAGGTAAGTTTACAGTATGACAGCCAAGCAGATGGTATGCCCACCTTCCTGCTAACTCCACTACAGGGTCAGTTACCTCCATCTGGGAAGTAACATCTAAAATGGCCACACCTGTTTACCTGGTAAACACAAGAGCCACAGGACTACCATCCCATGAGAATCAAGCCAAAGTTTAACAACATTACACAGGAAGCCAAATGAAGGAGTTGAGCAAGTAGATTTTAAGACCAAGAACAAATATTTAGAAAGCCATAGAACAACTGAAATCTTGACTGATTTTGCCATATTTCAAGCAGCCAATTCTATTTTTATGTGAGAAGCATGAAGACATCATCTCAGTGCCATTTGGCAAAACTGATCTAGGGAGGAAAGAAAACTATGCAATAAGAACTGCAGTTTGAAATGGAGCTGAATGTTTAATTTAAAAGGCTACTTCTAAGAGTCTAATTTCAATACACTACATTGTACCTATTTGAAGCTACAGCTAAAATAAAAAGATGCATGTAATCAGAGTAGCTCTTTGCAAACAACAGTTGCATACCCCTATCTGATATTCCACATGTTTCAAACAGGTAGTTAGTTGAAACAGCAATTAGTTAGTTTCACAGATTGCTCATTTTGTATTACACATTTAACCAGCAAGTTTTACTAGTTTTAATTTCTACCAGCTTTAAGCAATAGAATTGCCATTGTGTGCTGCATTACCTGCTATATTGCCTATGAGGATGTCCTTACATCACATCTATGACATGGCGGGAGCCAATCTAACAACCAACACAACAGGCTTAACCACGTTTAGCCAAGATACTTGTGAAAAGTTCTTCTAATACAAGAGTGCCAAGAGACAGGCACTAAAATCAGGCCTTGAAGATTCACTTCACTATACTCGCTGCCAAGCAATCGCTAAGGTTAAAAGTAAAAGATGCATTTCACCTCCAGTGAGCAAGATCTGCATTCAGCAGTAGTTGAACTCTACAGCTCTGCAGAAATAGTTGTCATTTCTTGAAATCACAGTGGAATTGCTCAATGAACTAAGATGTTTTCATGTTGTCCTTCATGAATGATCCTTTTAGTCCCAGATATGCTTGCCCTTACTGAGCATGTAAAGATAAGCAAGCCAAAACATAGTCCAGAAGCCTCACTGCTGGATTTTAGTCCCTTCTAAAAGATGTGAAAATGTACTACAAAAGCCAAAGACACATGCCTGACTGCAACATGGAGTTGCCAACACAAAACTGCTAATAGGCAGAACTATTTGTTCACAAGTAAAAAACAGCAGTCTGAGATTATGAACAGGAAAGGCATAGATTGTTTTTCCTTTCTGTTATAAAGTTTCTATAACTCCACAGTTCACTGTAGGGTTTGAATGACTAGGATGACCTTCTCCTAAGAGAATAGGAAGTCACAATGGTTGAAATGCAGCAAACAGGCGTTTTGTCTCTAAGACTAGGCAGCTTACAAAAACAAAAACTAGAAAACTGAAAGCTACAGAACACTTGAGGTCTTGGAAGACATTGTTTCGTGTTTCACTGAGATTATAAATGTCACATATAAGTCATTTAACTTTTTTTGTAGCATGCAACACACTAAAAACTTTCATTGAGACTAGATTTCATTTTAAGAGGAAGCTAGCATGTACAACTGAAAATCTACTTACTGACTGCATATATACTAAGCATAATATCAGCATCTAGATCAATCATCAAGTTCTTGCCATGTTTAAAATCAGCTGGGAAAAGCTTCTACAGAGATTGGTTTGTTTGTTTGGGTTTTTTTTAAATACAAGAACTATCTAAAGGCTAAGTCAGCTTTTAGAAAGGAGTTGCCAGTTTAATGCTATCATAGTTCTAAACACAGCTTATAAACACAAAATGTAGCACTCCATTAGTTGACTTAATAGGCTGTTGCCACCACACAACCTATAATAGCCTAAGCAGTTACCACCCCCAGGCGCTCACTCCACCCCTGTTCAGAAGTCAACTCCACAGTGAGGAGAGTCAGTAAGTTTCAGGCTGTAGACAAACACTTGTAACTTTCTGAAAAGAGAATCAGAAGGCAGCACTAGTTCATCACTTCACCGCAATTGCGCAACATCAGAAGAGTCAGCATCTACAATTACAGCATATTTAGGACACTGCTTCACTCCTCAAGACGGCAAGGAAAGAGTAGTCACACAAACTTAGAATCATAGAACAGAATCATAGAATAGTTAGGGTTGGAAAGGACCTTAAGATCATCTAGTTCCAACCTCCCTGCCATGGGCAGAGACACCTCACACTAAATCATGCCACCCAAGGCTTTGTCCAACCTGGCCTTGAATACACAAGATGATGCTACTATTTCCTTGTATGATCTTCCTGGTTATTCCCTAGGATAAGTCATACAACCCTTCTAATCTCCTAGAATTCACCTGACACAAGGGCTAGTTTTCTATCTAAGCCACATGGTAGCAAAAAAAAAGAAACCACACTAATGTTAGTGTTTGTAGTTAAATTTAAGAGATCTGTCATTCCCTTTTTAGGATAAAACAGAGTTCTGGACAGTCAAACTACCTCCCACTATCCTTAAGTAAAGCAATCTCTCCAGCATTCAACTCTTCTCAGAATATTCCTCCTTTAAGCAGCACAAGAAAGATCCCTTCAGAGGTATTTTATTCTATCTGTAGCCTTTATTTGGAAGAAGAATGAAAACTGTATCCCCTTCCATTCCCCTCTCACTTACTCTACAGCCTTTTTGATAGAAACTTTCCTGATCAATAAGGCAACGGCATCCACTGTATGCTCCTTCCTTTCTATTCCTCTTCAAAGCACCCACTAAACTAGCACAAGCAATGTCTATACATTGGATGAATTTTCGTAAGATAGCTTATTCTCCTAAGAAAGCTTAGTTATCAAAAGAATAAAAAGTCATCATGACAATTTCAGGCTACATCATTTCTCAGAACATTCATTAATATTTAACAAAGAGCTTGACTGCTTGAAAATTATTGTATGAGATACTATCTCAATCTATAAACTTGCCTTGTGTCCATATATCATCACACTACAATCGCATCACTAGCTGGTTAGCTACATCCATCCCAGCAGAATGTCGAAGCTAATTAAACAGTAAACTACTTATGTTGAGTAACTTTACCAAATCCAAAGTTGCTTAGACTAGGCATTAGTAACAAAACCAGGCATAACTCCATTTCGAGAACTGCTAGCACAGCTGCAAGTGGCAAAGCACAACCTGAATAACCCATGACCAGACTGCAGTAAGAACATACCTTGTATTTGGTGATAGGAAGGATCTTTTTGCCTATAAAATATCTAATTCTGGCTATCTCAACTGAAATAAGGTATGCTAAACAAAAACACAGCTTTCTTGGCACATTGTATTTCTAGATCTGTCCCCTCATAGGGAGGTTCTCTCAAAGATAGTCCCTCCCCACCAACAGTATTCAGTAACATCACACAAAACTTTAAATTATTCTCAGGTGACACTGGCATCATTCTATCACCCATCTGGTTCCCTTACTCCCTAGCACCAGTACTGCTGCTCAATTCTGCTCATCATCAGGGAGCTGTTGGCAAGGCATTGGGTTTCATGCTTTGGGGGTTGGGGGAGGCAGTCATCTTTGACTTTCTGCCTATGTAACAGCTGGTCCATTTACCAAGGAAATCAGGCAAGCACTAGCACTGTTACAAGGCAGGTGTATACAGTTTAGGTAAGGAAAAGAGGAAGAAGTCAGACAGCAAACACTGTGTCACATGAGTTAAGACTGCTGTTGCACATCACCCATGCATGTAGCCTAGCTGGGTCACTTATCAACTACATGGGGTACCCACTGCTTGGCTGATTTTTTCATTATGCACAGAGCAAAACAGAAGAGATAAGAAATCCACACATATTAAGTAGGTTTTACATTTTTTAAGTAGGTGTGAGAGTTGTCCCTACATTAGAAGGCCAGAGCTACAAAGTTAACATTAATATTGAAAGATCCAATAGTATAAATAAGGGATTTTTAGACTCACACACACCAAGTCCTTCAGTAATTGAGCTGTCTTTTTCAATTAAAGAGTTAAACACCCACAACAATATTCCAAATATTCTCCAAAACCAGTGTCAAAAACAAAGCAAACAAGGGCATGTATGAAAGGGGGAAGTGGGGGGGGGGGGGGG
>NDXB01002941.1:56432-82986 GCA_002631895.1 Agapornis roseicollis
GGGGGAGGGGGGGGGAAAGGAGGGGTGGAAATCACTGAAAACCTTGCTTTCTCAATGTACCCTAAAGGAAAAGTATGAATTGGGCTGTAAAAATTCTTTGCAGGTCATCTTTAACAATGAGGAACAATGAGGAAGCAATCCAGCACCTCTTCTCTTAGATGTAATTTCCCTAGATAAAGACATCTACAAAACAAAGATTAGGCTCCCGCAGAGGGTCAGTGGCCAAAAAGCTGTCTTTGTAAGTTGTAAACTGTCACTGGACACGTCAGCCTAAGCTATATCACAGCAGGCTGCAGAGGCAAACAATCAAGCACATTCTGATGCATTTGGATCCAAAAAAAGGGAACAAGCCAGCAGCCTGCCTACATTGATGGAATGCTTCCATTTCAGAGGATCCCAGTGCATTGTTACAACATTTGTCCAATTTGTACTGCAAATTGGATCCCAGTTTTTTAACTGGGTTAAGCTTTATGTCAGAGGTTGGCCAACCCCCAGGGCACAACATCCAGACTGCTGTAAAATAGTGTTACTCTTCAATAAACAAAACCAAAAGAATTGTCTCAAAAATCAGTAAGAGGAACAGAAGTTCAAGTTCTTTTCACACCATGTTCCATTAAGAATCCACAGCCCAGACCTGGAAAGCTTGCTTTTGATTCATTTTCATGAAATGGCTCAGTTTCTCCAAATGAGAAACATTCCATCGTTGTGCCCACTTATGATTTTATTTCTATGGCATGTTACTAACTCACACCAACTTACTTCATGGTTGCCAACAACAAAAAGATGCACTTGTTTTTTGTTAGTAACACTCTGAATCACAGACTGTCTAAAACTGAAAGACTGAAGTGAGACATTACCTTCTCCTTCAGTGAAAACTTATAACACACCCTTTTAACTACTGCCTCAAGGACATCCACTTCACAGAACTGCTGGGTAAAGATGAAGAAACCCAAGTCTCTGGAGCATTAACTAAAATCTAGAGCTAGACTACTAAACTGAAGTTGTATCCATTTAACTTCTCTACACAGAGGATCTTATTGCATGAGAATGTAAGTGGCATCAAAATCAACAGCAGCAATGAAGGGAGCGAACATTCCTCTACCCTGGCAGGTACAACACTCTCCTCTGAGGAAGTGCAAGTTCGAACCTTCCTAGAAACTGAACTGAGATCTTTTACAACTCAAGAAAATACTTCAAGGACCAGAGCAGCAGTACAAAACAATGCTACCACCCTGCTTTTGAAATCAAAGAGGAATACACACATTTCAGGCTGCAAACTTAAAGCAGGAAAGCATTAAGATGATTGCCTTCAGTGCTTCTTATTGGCTCGCTTGGACATCTCTTCATTTAGACGCCATCACTGTGCAGACTCAAGGGCTGGCTGGCACCAAGACAAGGGCAGCCCCACTCATCCCTGAGCTCAATTCATTATCAGAGACAATGTGACAGAAAGGGCATGACCACACACCTAAAAGTTTTGATTCTCTCTGTATTTTCTAGGCAGTATTTTCCTAGTCTGTTACAGACTGACAGTTATTTCTTGGCTCAAGCTTTTAATTGTCACATACCATGGCCTTTACTATGACCTGCTGACTGGCTGATTATGACCTAGCATAGCAAACCAAAAACCTCACCCTCACCAAGATTACCAATTTTAATATAGCGGTTGGGATCTCAGAAGCTTGATTGCAGAAGGCTGACCACCACACTCTTTCCAGTTTTTGGGAGTATGTGCTCATTAGTTTTGCTGATAAGCTTTACTCATGAGGCTGTGAGCTTGCTTGTCAGTGTTTTCTTTTGTGGCTGAAAGGTTTGGTCTACAAAATGTTTGCATTCCTGTATATGTAAAAAAATAAGTACAACGAAAACTTACTCCTTATGCTCAATAACAGCATTTTTCTGTTGAAAACAGCATATATTCCTCTCCTCACAAACCATGTTGTTTGCCACAAGTCAGACAGCTCTAAAAATCTGCTATTTTTCTGTAGCAGAAATATTATAAGAACATCGTATGAATAACATTGACACCCACAGCATCATGTCAGTCTAAGATCCAAAAAGCAGTGCAACATCTTTTCCAGACTCTTTCTTAACCAAAACTTAGGCACGAGAGGCAGATTTATTGTAACTAGACTGCACCCAACTTATGTCAGTCAGAAAGAGATTTAGTCAAATGGCTGAAGTTCTAGGTAAGACCAGGTAAAGCTACTTATTAACTACATATCTTCACTTCCTTAACACAATAGCCAGAGAATAATTTGCTTTCTAAAACATAATCATCAAGAGTTAAGTAGTAAGCTGAAGTGAACTTTTAGTCTTCACTTCATTTAATGCTACTCTTTCAGATAAAGATTTCTTTCCTGGTAATATTGTTTGAAATAATCTCAAATTCCGAGAAAAAACCAAGAACACTGATTATCAGAATACATCACTGATTAAGAGTTAATCTTTTACTTTCTACTGTACTGTAATTAATGAGGTATGGCAAAACACTCATGGCCTACTTATGATACCCCGATGTTACTGCTGAAGTTTTAAGAGCCAAACTTATTACCAATCTACATGCAAGCCCTTTAAGTGGGGATTTAGCTACATACAGGACCTAAACCAAGACATGTGCAAAGCCATTTTGCTGGGTTTTGTTTGAACATCTTGGCATAACTCTGTTCCCTGCAAAGGTTGTTGCTAGTATAGCTGCAGCCTGCAGTCTAGTTAGTAGCTATGCTAGTGTAAATTTTAAGTTTGAAACAGTTTAAGACCATAAACATGCTTCAAGTTAATTTTCATGTAACCAGGAAGCATTTTGGGAATATACGTATTAGGTATTTTCCACGACTTAATATCACTCACTGACTTATTCAGATGGCCACTTTGAGGGAGGGAAGAATCTTTGTCTCTTCCAAGTCCAAAAATAATGCCAAACCCTAAACAAAAGCTGTAAATAAGCTGTGGCAATAACAAGTCCTTCACATCTACATACTTTCAGTGAAAAATACACTGTCCCTGCTTTGAAGCATGTAATTGAAATCCACCCAGAGCTACACTGCTTGTTTGGTAAGATGAGGACTGGCTGTAATATTGGACAAATGCCAATCAACACCATTAAAGGAAAACAAAGATTATTTTGTTATATCAAACTATTTAGATAACTTAGAAGAGATACTGACAACAGGAGACTAAGCAAAAAAGTCTTCAAAGGAAACAGACACAATATTTACAATATTTATAAAAATCATAGAATAACCCTTAGGGTTGTAAAGGACCTTAAGATCATGTAGTTCCAACCCTCCTACCATGGTCAGGGACACCACACACTAAACTCCCAACACTCCGTTCAACCTGGCCTTGAACATTGTCAGGGATGAAGCATTCACAGCTTCCTTGGGCAACCTGTTCCAGTGCCTCACAAGCCTCACAGTAAAGTACTTCTTCCTCATATCTAACTTAAACTTACAACATGGGGAAAAAAAACCATAATCCCACATAAAACAGAAAAGGTTGGAGTCAGACATCCAGGTTGCCTTTATCATACACAGAATACAGTATTGACCACAATTATAAAATTCGCAAAAGAAAACCCAAGACTATTGCATGAAGCACTTGCACTAAGTACAATGGCTACATATGACAACAAGGCACTACTGGCTACCTTGAGACCTATGCAGGTCACCACAAGGCATAAGACGGCAGATAAGAGAGGATGCCTCCAGGATCCTTTACACAGTCCTGCTCAGGAACCTGGAATCACAAGGAGATTTGCAACACCCTTCCTGGGCTCATGAGCAATAGGCAGGGATTTGTGGATATGGAAGCAGAGGGAAATCAAAACCACGCAGTCCTGCAAATACAGCACTACCAGTGCTAGCAGTAGGCCTTAAGCTCTGTATTGCACTGATGCTTGTCAGGCTTGCTCTGTTACCATAAATTACCATGAGGTTACAGCTCTGTCCCTTGACAGAGCAAGCAACTTTTCTTGACCTGCCTTTTACTCAGCTTAGCTGGGACAGCAGCTTCTCTACTTGTCTACAGCTAATTCATTTTGCTTTTGTTTAACTTGGTGTGATATAACCTCCAGTTACCCTCCATAGAAAGGTGTATTTACAATGATGTTGAGAAATGCTGGCCTAGTATGACAACGGAGGCCTAGAGAAGTGAAGAGACAGGATGCGGTGCAAAGAAGTACAGGTGTGGGATAAGAAATAGGGCACAAACTTGCTTGGACAAGCAAAGGGTAGAAGCAACTCCAAGGGAAAGGACAGGAACCAAAATGTGTTACAATTTTAGCTGCATTTGGAAACATTTTTCCACTAAGTACTGTATCCAACCGCAATATTCTTCATTTTTCTTTAAGAACTGAGTCTAGACTAATGATTCTTGAGCCAGAAACTTTAAGATTTCAATTATACCAACTTTAAATCCTTGTCTTTTATTTTTATAGACACAGAGAAACGTGCAAAGGAAGCTTCCTCTTTGCCCATAAACAAGAATGTAACAACATGGATGGAGTCCTTCCTTCCTTCTCCCATTTTGTATTTAATCATGTTAGTCTCCAAAACATTACAAGAAAATTACAGTATAATAGCAACATCTTGGACAGCCCCAGGAAAAACAACTAAGTGGGCAGTCTGAACTTGTAACATAGTCTTTCTTCAGAAAGAATGCTTCCTGCCAGGGTGACCCAGACAATGATATTTTGTATCAAAGGGACTTTCATACATGTATTGTATGACTACCTAAACACATAAAAACAGCAAGCTGAGCAGTCACTGCACTTTCTATTTGCAGAAAGGAGTTGTAGACATTATAGAAGACACTCAATCTCTTTAAGGAACCCTAAGAACAGGAAGGAAATATGGGCAAGTTGATAAGCATCCACACTCTAAAGAGTAGGAAGGGTAGGGGGTAGGAATTTGGTTTGATTTCCTGAACAAGGGCCCAGACAGAGGAACATTAGCTGAGAGCAAAAAATGGGTCAGCAAACTATTTGTTCTAGTTTTCAAATACTCTAGCCCAACTGCATCTGTAAGGGCTGCTAATCCAAGTTTTTGCTATTCAGATAAATTATTTTGTAAAAAGGAAAAGATACCTTATGCTGATACAACACCTACTGTCAATGGAGTTAGCAAATAAGGGATATCATAGAATCATGGAATCATAGAATAGTTACGGTTGGAAAGGACCTTAAGTTCATCTAGTTTTAACCCCACTGCCATAACACCACACACTAAACCATGCCACCCAAGGCTTCGTCCAACCTGGCCTTGAATACCACCAGGGATGGAGCACTCTAGTGTAAGCCTTTTCTCTGTAAGAAAAATATGCTAGCATAATCTTGATCCACAGACTAACTACAATGTCCATCACCATGACTTGACAGGTAACATCTCTTCAGATTCATCTCATGTGCACAGACTGACAGCTATCATCAGTACTGAAAAAACACAGGCCAAGCTTCTAGGTTGAGACTGAGTGTTACATGTAAGAGCCAACCACTAATCTGTATGCCAACTATGTACTGGGAAACCTAGCTGAGAACTCTATACAAGGGTCAGATATATACAGAGCATAAACAGTGCCTTATCCACTTGTAATATCCCCAGGTATACTATTATGAAAGGTTCTTCCACTACTGGCAGCACAATTCTGACATGCATGAAAAAAAAGTAGACACTGACAGATTTGGAAGTCCTAACAAATTAATAATCAGTGTAGCAAATTTATTATGTTAGAGAGAAGTGAAGGAAAAGTAAAGTCCTGAAGAACAACTGACCTGTCCAGATAAGCAGGCAAGCCCTGACCTATGTAGGCAAGCAAGTAGCTGTAGCTAAGGAAACAAGAGTACAAAGTGACACATGCCTTGCATTTATGAAATACAAAGTCTGGTATCTATTTTTATCATGTTAGTAGTATCAGCTAGTTAGTTCACAAGTTTTACATCACATTATACATATTTGCTAACTTGAGAAATTATTTGCTTTGCAATATCACAAACAAGTTTTATTTATAATCAGAACTGACCACTCAAGATTGCAGTAAGATTTCAACAGAGCACAAGGTTTCCCAATCTTGGCATCTGCAACACCATGCAAAACAACGGGGAAAAAGTGAAAACACCAAGCACTGCCTGTCAACCAAGGTAAGGCCACAGAATCAGCAGGCAGCAACACAAAATAAACATAAAAATAAGTTGTGACACTGAAAACTGGTAAAGCTTGGAACTCCTTGCCACAGGATAAGGATTCACAGGGAAACTGGACAAATGCACAGGATAAATCCAACAAGGGGTGTTAAGCACACGAAGCCACCTCTAGCTCTATAAGCTCCTAAATATCAAAGCATGTCTGTCATATATTGCTTGCATACTTATGCTTAGAAGCTATTTTCTTCCTTAAGGGATGGGCATCCTTACCAAAATCTTAGTCCTCTCTGAGGAAGGACATCAAGAGGCCAAATGAATGAAAACAAAACAGGAAAGAAAGCAAATGACTATGAGAAAAAATTAAAAACCCCACAGAAGAATGGATGAGGGCTGAAATATAAAATTTCCCAGAGACAACAGGCAAAGCACCCTAACAATCCCAATAACTCCCCAAAGGCATCCAAAAAGCCAGCAGACACTACTCAGAGATGCTCTGGACAGTGACCCACATAAAAGAGCAAAGGAAGAGAAAAACTCTACAGCTTCCAGAATCTCATTTGCCAAGTTTCTTCCATCTCCCCTGAACAGCCTGCCTGGCTAGGACCAGTGGGTGGTCCTGCAACTTGGCCAGGCTTCAGGCTCAAAGGGTATAAATAGAAAGATTAGGGACAATGCACAGTCAAAGCCTCAGTAAGATGTGCTGCAACCTAGCACATTTGGCAGATACACATCAGGATCTCCATCATGTGGCAAGTCATACATCAAGTGAACCACAACACAAGCCCATAGCACAACTGTCATGCTAGCTTTCAACTTATCCCCAGCAAAACACAAAATCTGCTGATCACAAGCTAACTCAGAGCTTCCTCGTCCCTCTGCTTCAGGCAGGAGGTCTTATCACTTTATGTATGGGTGAGAAACAAAGGGCAAGAAAACTAAGCAAGTGGAGCACAACAACAGAGATGTTTCACAGCTTGGAGGCATTCTGGGTGGATATTATTCAGCATACTTGGACTGCATGCAGGAGGGTGGTCAGAGAGTCTCATGGGGCAGAAGCTTAAGCAGCAGCTCCACAACAAACACAGAAATCCAAGACAAATAGACTTCTAGTTTGACCCAGCCTGGTTACAGCTATTCTGGAATTCCAAATTTCAGTGGAATGACTCACCCTTTTCCAGAGACTCAAGGAAATCAAAACACTCAGTGTGTCCCAGTTTTGGTTCTTACATACAGATCAGGTAAGATCTATTAACCTCTATGATTTTGCTTCGTTCCACGAATAAACTGTCACACAGCAATCTGATGTCATTGATTTCCACAGCCAAAGTCAGAACACTAAGAGAAAAGGCTTAACTAAAACAGAAAATGCACACCACCCCTCCAAAACAAACACAACAAACCTATCAGACACACTGCCAGAGTTTCCCTCCTGAAGGGGAAAACAGTAATTCAAGTCCTGCCTCTGTCTGGTTTATACTCTCAGGCAGGTATGTAGCACTCACCTGAACTATCAATTCCAATCTGGAAGCCAAGCTTGTTAGATTGTCACCTCATTTCAGAAACATGCAAGTTTCTTGTCAGCCTCAGTCCTGAGAAATACAACTTAAAACAACAAACCGAACAGATCTGGCATGTTCCCTGTGGAGTAACACACAGCACTTACCTTTACCATGAAAATACATTTCCCCAAAACATGCAGTATTGCTACTGCTCTGACAAACAGCTGTGCCACCTATGAGGAAGCACAGATCTCTCACATCAAGCTTGTCACAGACTATTTGTATTCAAGCACAGGAAGGCTGAAGTCCAACACTCATACAAGGATGTGAAATCAACATCCAGGTTAGTTTAAAACTAGGTAATAAATTTATGTAGATAGGGGTGGGGAGTTAGGAATCCTTGGAGTACTATACAGCAGCTACTAAACATTTAAAGTGGATGACAAAATGCATGCATTCCATTTAAATTGGAATCCTTTGATTTTTTTAGGCTCACTCACCAACATAACTTCAATTTAACTAAAACTCCACATAGTTACAGCTAGGTTGTGTAAAGATGCATCAGCACAAAACCAAGGAAAGCAGAGAAATTTTTAACCATCTCAGCTACATAATTCTCTATAAAATATTCAATGTAACTCCAGATACCGTATTTTATTCAAATTCTCTGCCAAACAAATCTTCACATCTGTACTTCTTAAAACTGATTTATTACTGCCAAATACATTAATCCACATGTTAATTTGCCTCAGGTCACTTAAAAGTTAGTCAGAAAGGACTTTTGTCAAACCATATACAATGTTGCTTTTGGTCCTCCTGGGAGTTGGAAATCAGAGCCTGGGAGAGATCCTCTACAACATAAATATTACAGGATGAAAACACCAAGGAATGCAGAAGCCTTTTCCTGTAATCCATTTCCATTTTCTCTGCTTCGCTTCATGGCATGTTGTTAAAGCCTAAAAATTTCACTAAATTAAGGCAGTTTATCTTGGTATCTTGTGTCACTGGAGTTGTAAAGCATACAGCACTCACATGCCAGCTTCAAACTGACACTCATTGCAGTCCTGCAGAGGGGGGAAGGTTGGCAAGTTATACAACCTACTTCACCCATACTGCAAGTAGTACACAAGACTAAAAAACAGGCTCAAACACTACAAGTATTAGATTATATACAATAAGTGCTGGTAACATTACTATACAAAGTCTTAGACCAAACAGTTTAAAGCCTTCCAATTGTATGGCTTTCTTATTCAGTATTTTCAACAGAAAGTAGATTGGTTTTCACAAACACACCACATGCCTCCTAATATAACCAGTTCTTCAGAGAACTTACCAAATGACCCAAGATTTTCACACAACCAAATCAGAAATTCAAAGATTAATAAGGACAGTTGGACAATCATTGAAGAGAAGCAGGTTTGGCATACACATCTTGCAAGCTTGTTAGCAACTGGATCACCTTGAGCACAATACGCTGATACAGGTCTATTACCTGTCACATCCCCTGAAGCAGCAGTCTCCAATGCAAGCAGCAGTAATGCATACATTCTACACCTTTCCTTTTTATGTCTACCTAGTGATTAATTTTAAGTGCCAGTAATTCTCATATACTCCATCATTAGCATGACTAAATGTCACTCTACAATAGGAATTATGCAGCTATGCTTTGGTTAACCCCTAATACCACCACTGTTACCTGTGACTTTGAATGCTGTAACAAACAATATGCCTACAGACTGTTCGTTGATTACAAAAACATTACTTAGAATACCACCCAATTCAGGAGTCCCTTTGGCTTGAAATGAGAAAGTGTTCAAATATTCTGCTCCCTCAGAACAGGATCTCCAGGAAGTGAGCACTGAGTTTTAAGGGCATTGTAAGCTTCAAAGCCTCTCAAAAGGTAGCAAGATTTCAGGTGGTACTACAAGAACTATTGTATATATTACACTTACTGCTAAAAGGACAGGAATGTGGAACAATATCTTTTCAAGGATGACCTTAGACTGCACAAAACATTCATGTAAGTCTACTGCAGGCAGATAAGCCCTCAGGCACTAACATAAATAATGAACTACTGAAACAGAGCCAAAACATGAGTTTTCAGAGGAAAACAGTCATGGGTTCTGTGATCATGCTTTGTTTTTCACAATGACTTTATTGTGATGTGTACCAAGCGGGTATTTGAACTGGTTGACTGATACAGAAAGAGTCCACTGGAAAAGGCTTATATGGAAAAATTAAAAATTGAGAAGATCTGAGAAGATCTCGTACCACTTTTCCAACAGCATTTTAGGGCCCTGCTGTTCAAAACTCAAAGAGGACTTACAATCATGCGAAGCTGAACTGCTATGTCATAGAACAGTTTCAGTTAGAAGACAGCTTAAAAACCTTAGTTCCAAACCCCTGCAACATGCAGGGATACCTTCTACTAGACCAGGTTGCGCAAAGCCCTGTCCAACCTGGCCTTTAACACTGTCAGGGACAGGGCAGCCATAGCTTCTCTGGGCAACCTGTGCCAGTGTCTCACCACTCTCACAGTGAAGAATTTTTTCCTAATGTCTAATCTAAACCTACCGTCTGTTGGTTTAAAATCATTCCACCTTGCCCTATTACTACCTGCCCTTGCAAAAAATCCCTCTCCAGATTTCTTGTAGGACTATTTGAGATTTTTCAGTATTGTCTCCCTTTCCCTACACTGACCCGTACACTGGAGTCCTTCCAAATCAATTGACATAACTGGCATTTTCAACAGCATCATGTGCAAATTAGATGTTTTGGATAGAAACATTCATGCAAGCGCTGTGAAACTTGGTCAGCCTCTCTTGCTCTCTTATCAAGGACCAGCTTAACCTGAAAATCTGAATTTGCCTTCACAGAAGAAAACAGGAAATAACCTACCTTTAGCTTCCAGAGGATCAAGGACAAATTATAAGAGCTTCACAGATACAGCAGCTAAAACCAATACACATCTTCTCAATTATTTTAGCATCAAGTCACCTCCTACTGAATCTAGCACTGGGTTTTTGTAATCGAGAAGGTTTTAATGTTTTATTACTGATCTTCCTTCTCTACAGTCCTAACTGATATAAGAATACCAGAACACCTATGAAAAATCCTAATAAGAAGTAAAGGAAGCTTTGACAAATTACAGTGTGTTTCTGGAAGATTATCTAAAAAGCCAGAAGGAGGAAAACAAACAAACAGCCCACCAAAAACTATTCCTTTATAACATTCACAAATGTGAAATTAATAATTCATAATTATCAGGTGGTCAGAATTTTTTTGTTCCTCTTTTATACCAAAAACGTATTCGAAAATTGCCCCTTAAAAATATCTTACAAATCAAGTCTCAGCTACCTAGCAACTTCTTTCACTGCATTAATGAAACTTGTAAAAACGATTTTAATAATACATCCATTATTGAACTATTTCTGTGATGCTGCAGAATTCTTATGGCTGCCAAACTCATTAAAAAGTCACAAAATAGGATGTCAAAGAGCAGTCACACTTAACTATGGATGTTATGATTACCAGGACACAAGCCTTTCTTCAGTATCCCCCTCTTAGCCTGGACTATATAAGGGTCAGAAAAACACTAAGTAAAGCTTCTGTTGACTTTGTCATGCTTTTATCAACTCTAAGGACACCCACCTCAGAAAATAATCCATTTTGTTCCCTACTGAAGGTATAGCAGGCAGAAAGCCAACAGTTGGCACTTTGTCACATAACTACTTTAATAAGTTATGAATAGGCTCTTCCTTTTCTTTCTACAGTCATGTTCTGTTAAAACAAAAGATTATTTGCCCAAAAGATTAATATTGAGAACAGCAGAACATTGCTGCTATCAGCCTTGTAATGCTATATGCTGCTCTAGGGAATACAGAGACACAAATAATTGCTTAAACTAAAGCAATTTGCAAAGCACACTGTTCTTCACAAGCAAATTGGTTGTATCCTCCCATAATGCCAGACAGTACCAGTTTTCACCACCACTAACTTGTCTCTACAGCACTAGTATTTGTCTAAGTAGTAGAAGCCCACAAATTCCAACAGCCATGGAGATCAAGACATAAATTAAAGGATTAGGAGGGAAAACAGAA
This sequence comes from Agapornis roseicollis, assembly GCA_002631895.1. Classification (NCBI taxonomy): domain Eukaryota; kingdom Metazoa; phylum Chordata; class Aves; order Psittaciformes; family Psittacidae; genus Agapornis; species Agapornis roseicollis. Next base: position 68,171 of record NDXB01002941.1, read on the forward strand.
AAAGTATATCCTTCAGTCTACACCAGGGAATGACAAGCACTAAATCTCAGAAGCAGCCCGCTAGGACATGCTGTGCGGCATTCTCCATAACAGAAGTATACCTAAACTGTCAGCTGAGAGAAGCTGAAATGCATGTTCAGTGGCTCCATCTCAAGTCCTACAAGCCATTCACCTCTTTGTTCCAAATGCTGAACTCCCTTTCCCTGCAGGTAAAGGCTTACCAATACTCTCAGAACTGACCATATAGCTAGTCTCAGCTATACTTACCTTTGCACTGCATGGCTTTTTAAAACAGCTCCCACTGCAGACTGGGAGACACAGATATAAGTATATCTAGAACAAGCAGGAGCTAAAGATTAGCTAAGAGAACCAGAGGCAGTATTTGCTCTCAGAAGGCACCTTTTGCTGCTCAATTCAATTATCCCATTTTCATCAGAAGCTCTGCATTTTACAAAAACTCAGAAACATGTAGATGTTTGTGGGCTTGAAGTCCCCCTTGGGGTAACAAAATCCAAAACCTAGTATCACCACCAAGTATTTTGCACAAGGAATCAAAAGAGCACAAGTGCCTTTATTAAAGTGTGCAGAATTACATGAAGAAAACATTCCTGTTTGTTCAGCTATCCATAAACACTTTATTTTCAAAAACAAATTTATGACAACATTTTGAGAAAATCATATTAGTCAAGCAATAAACATCCATCAGTAAGGAGCTAAAACACAAACCTCACCAGAAGGCTGTCATTAAAACCTGTAAAACCCCAGTAGAGGTTCCTACCAACAAAATGACCTTTACCTAAAAGGCGTAGAACTGCTTAACACACCCAGTGACTTCCTAATGAAAACTGTAGCATGTAAATTGTCATCCTCTAGGCCTAAACACTTCAGCACAACTGACCTTGGCAGGATTGACAAGGAATGTCAATCTCTGCAATCCCCTAAGCAGATGCAACCAAACAGGTTGGGGAAAAGAGCATTTAATTTGCTTAAGAGGAGGAGGAGGAAAATTGGATGAATAGATATGAAAAATGGCTTTAGCACACTTATCAAAGTCAGCCTTAGCCACACCTTATCTTGAATGTATGCAAACAATCATAGCTATATTTAGAAAAACAACTATTCATGTTGGCAAAGACAGATATACATTTACATGATGTATTCAAATGCAGGCAATGTTGTAACGATAGAATTTCTACATTTAGTATAAGCTTGGTTTTCAGCATTAGATGAAGAAACATGAATGCTAACCATTTTGAGAGAAAATACAGCCAGAAAGAGGAGAATAAGAGAAGGAAAAAAAAAAAAAATGGAAGTAGCCTTTCCTGCAGCAGGTATTAACATAAGAGTGCAATGTACTTTGATCTGCTGGCAGAACACTGCAATACCCATTTTAAGTATTTGGACTTGACTTTCAACCCCTTCTGCAAGTAAATTGTATACCCTCCTGCTTACTGCTGTCTAAGGGTACCTTAGAGTCAGTGATTACAGCTCTGCCTGTTCCAACACTTTCTTCCTGTAAATAGTGCCTGACTATTTTCTGTTCTCACAAGGGCTTAATTAGTCCTGTTCACACAGAGCTGCAGCAGCTGGCACATCCCAGCAGACTCCATTGCATTTTCACAGCTACTGAAATCCATCTGAACCACACTGCAAATTTGTAAACACTGACAGTTACACGTCCTGTAAACATTTTATTTACCTATACTCTTGAAGACACCTTTCTGCAAGTAATTTAACCACAAGGCAGGCCTGAGAAGTCCCAGAACATTCACTGACACACATACACAGGAGGCTGAAGAACACTGCTGCATGGCCAGAAAAAGACTCTCTCCTCCACTAACAAAGCAGCAGAGAGATATGTAACTCTAGAATACAAGAGTAATCATGGCTACATGCAACAACAAATACAACTGCTATCCTATTTTATACCCATCACTCCTACAATCCTACATCTCATCTACTCAAGAGACCATTAAGCTACAAATAAAAAACCCAAATAAAACCTGAACAGTAATTTTCTTCCTACCCTGGCCATATCATAATTCAAACAGATGCCACTTAACAAAAAACAGTGAAGGATAAAGATATTTCCATGAGGTTCTGAAAATTCCAAAGAAATTATAATTGAAAATTATGCTAAATCAAAAGGCAAATTGAAATTAGGCATATAACATTTCCTGTTTGAAATTCTGAACACCTTAATTTTACAAACACCTCCTCGCTTCAAGTTCTTTGCTACTTCTCAAATACTTCTCAGCAGCATAAGACTGTGGCACCTCCTTTCCTGAGAGAGGCTGGCTCCTTATCACCACACCAGCTGCCACATTGTAACGTAGTGAACAGTCTTCTGTATATAAAAAGATTGCTACTGTGTCCTGAAAGGAAACCTTGAGGTTCATCTTCACATTGGACAAAGATTTTATTTTTATGTCAAACCATTGAGACAGACTTTCCAGAAAACATTTGTAATCACTGGGCAAATTAAACTCCAGCTCAGTTTTACAGTTACCTGGTAACAAAAGCCTGGATCTCACACTCTGCCAAAAAGAAGGCATCAGGATGTTCTTTTCAATGCACTGCAACAGGAACTGTGTAAAAACAATTCACCTCCTGCTTCTTATTAGTTTACATACTGATATGCAGCACCCTACTTCAGAAGTAACATGTTCTGGTAGTAGCAGCATATTCAAATAAACAAGTTAACAGATTTCTGAAAACGTTTTTATCTGAAGAAGCAGAACTAGCACCTTGTTTGCCTCCATACTCTTAATTTTTGACATTGAACTTGTCTTGACAAAGAAATTGCTTTGAAAAGCAGAGGAAGCCAGTCACCACATTAAGCACAATCAACTGAAATACAGTGTCTTGTAGAAAAGACATTTAAAATAAGTTTTCTCAGAAAATGATAAATTTAAATAGTCTTCTCCTTAAACACTGTTCCTAATACTTTTTCATAATCAATACCATTATCTTGTGCAATGTTTTTTCAAATCTACTAACACCGTCTGCCAGAAAATTCACAGAATGACTCAGACAGACACTTCCAAATCATAAATACTCTAAACTGCTATTTCCATTTCAGAACTACTTCCACTTAAGCATTTGAATTGCTGATGGCATAATAATCCAACGACCTCCTGAAGCTTCCTTATCAAGATTTTCCTCATGCACAGAGAGCATCTTCACTGATGAAAGCAAGCCTTGTTTCTTTGCACAGCATCTTGGGCAGCACGGTTACACAAATGGAAACCCTTAACACTTGCAAAATGTTGAGAGCCTAATATTTGAGTATGTTTTGTACATGAATGCTTGACACAGCTCCTTGAACATGCAACTGAAGACATAAGATAACAACAGAGACCCAAGCATTAAAGTCACTGGCATTACATGCCCTGCCAATTCCCATTAATTCTCATTCATGACAAATCAACAGAAAACTCTCACCTAGAGCTTTGCAAACTCCAGGCTTTTAATCCTGTATCCAGACGTCAGGCTTCAAGTCTGAACCTCACCCACATTGCCAAACCACCACTCACTAGTGACTTGAGCAAACTGGTAGTAATGCCACCAGTTTAATAGCACTGATACAATTCCATCTGTGCAGATACTGGGGTGGGAGAGAGGTAAGGGAGAGCCCTTTGTTTATGTCTGGCTGTCCTGAAAACCTGATAAAATTTAAGCTCCTATATTCATCACATTTCATTTTTATGTTTGAGAAGATACATCTAACAGATAGGAATCTGTTGAAAGAATTTTTACCATGAAAGGCTTTGTTAAAATATGCCAGAAAGACACTCCTGTCCTTCACACCAGATTAGATTTTTGTATCTGATTTATACTCAGAAAGCATCATTTTGAAAACCTGGATCGGATTGGGATGCAGCTTTTAACTCCTCCATCACCAGTTCCAATTCAGTTCTCCACATCAGCAACTATTCTCCATGGTTTTCACCACAAAGTTGCCAACAACCTTATCCACAGGCCTGTTCAGCCATATTCGGTTGTCAGTTTAGACAAGCAAATCATTTCCACATTTTACCAACTAATCTTACACTTCCAACATACCAAATGAACTTCTTTCAGGTTTCCTACTAACACACACTCACAGACTTCATATAGGATTAAGTGTCACAGTACAGATGAAGCTTACACATAATAAGTTATCCCTATTGCATAAGAGCCACAGCATAAAATCTTCATAGCTAGAACTAGCTAGCATCCCTACAGGAAAACAAACCCAAAATATAATCACTTCCTTTTCTGTATAAACAATATTAGCTCATAGCTGAAGATAACAAGGGAAACAGGCTGTGTCTTATGACCATGCTGCGCCCATAATTCTATGACACAATATCTACTTGTGTCGATCATAACCATATTTCCTGCTGTTACAGCAGCTAATCATCAAATCTGAAGTAGTGTCATCAAAATTCTGGAAAAAACAAGCACTTCATGGCTGAAATACTACAGAAAGGCCTCTGAAAGCCAAGAGACTGAATATTGAGAGAGAGAGGACTGTCAGCTCTTCCCTGGCTTCCACAACAGATCCATGAAGGCCAGAGCTGGGAATGAACCAGGAATTTAATACTGCCTGACACCAGCTACAGCAAGGGAGCAAAACCAAGAGTTTATATTACACATGAAGACCTCAACTCTTAAAAACCAGGTTATGCCCACAGGACCTGGCCAATTTTATATGACCTGGCCCATTTTAAAAAGTATGCAACACAGTGGTGATACACCAGACAATTCAATTGTCTGAAGAACTTCAGTGCTGCACTAAGAAAAAAACGTACCATTAAATAAGGAGTAATAGCAAAAAGCTTTTCTGTTATCTAACAGGTGTACACGATACTTTATGTACACAAGGTGACAAAGCCTGTATTTCAAAAAAGTTGGAATTTAATATTAATGGTTTTCTTAAACAAATGCCACATACATAGGTACTAAAGCCACTAAATCAACAGACTTGTATGGCTAAGACAAAAAGAAGCCAACACCACCTGAAAAGCTCAGCAACAACAGCTGTCATATCTTCTTTGTCTTCTACTCAATTACCATACGTTTCAACATCTTTATTGCTCAACCTAAGCAAAGGAGAGATGAACACCCGATTCCCCCAGTGAGAAAAAACAAAAAAACAAAAAAACAAAAAAAAAACAACCAAACAAATAAAACATCACTAAACACACACACACAAATAAACTTTTTAAAAAGTTTATTTAACTGTCACTTGGGAATATCCCAGTTTATGGTTACACTGGTGCTGAATACTTATATTATCCATTATTGATAATTCTGTCAGTTTATGTGTATGTATCCATAAACACTGAACACACAGGGAGCGCTCTGCAGGGGCAACGTAAGGCTCCTTTACTGGGTAAGCAAAGGAGTTCTTATTTTTATGACCTCTCCGTAACTAGATTTTTAGGAGTAGCAGCAGCCTTCCCTGTTCTAACAAGCAACAAGTGTACAGAAGGCTACGAACAAGGCCCACTTATAGCGCTCTTGACCCACTTAGGGTGCTTCGCCGGCCCAAAGCCTCCTCCAGCAGACACTTCTAAGCGCTACTTCGTGCCCCTAGGCAAACACCATGACCGCAAGCCTGTCTCCCTCCTGCCCCCGGCCAACCGCCTGCAGCGCCAGCTTCCCCCCGTGTCAGCAAACTCGGACCCGGCCGCGGCCCCGATGCCCGCCCCGTACCGTCCCCGGGGAGCGGCGGAAGGGAACGAGGCTGCCCCCTGCCTCCATCCCTCCACGGAGGCTCCTCCTCGGCGCCCCGCCAAGCGGTCGGACTCCCGGCCCTGGCCCGAGACCCCCGTTCACGCAAACAGCGCCCAAGCCGCGCAGCCCCTCCGGTGAGGAGCAAGGGCGCACGGGCCACCCGCGGGCACTCACCTGGCAACGGCCGGCGCCTACCCCGGCGCCCGCGAGGTGCTGCCAGCCGCCCCGCGCCGCCCCCCTCCTGCGGCCACCGCTGCCGCCACCTCCCCGGCCCGGTCGCCTCCTCCTTGCTCTACAGCGTCATAATCGCACGAGGCCGCCGCGGCCAATGCGAGCCACCCTACTGCACATGCGTACGGCGCACCGGGACGAAACGCAGCGAACGCGACTGCATCCCGGGGAATGTAGTCAGGCGGGCAGGGAGAGACCTCCGCACTGCGCAGGCGCAGAGCTGCGCAGGCTGCGGAGAGGCGGGGTGCGGCGGGAGCTGGCTCTGATTGGCTGAGGGGGCGAATGACGTTTGCGAGGGCTCTCGGCCGTGGCCGTTGCAGGGGTGACTGCTGGGATGGGCGTCCGTGGCCCCTCTGGAAGGGCAGGGTCCGTCCGTTCTGCTTCACGGGGCAGCAGTGTGGGGTCGGAGAATGGCGGAGCCGGCTGCCCCCAGCGGCAGGCTCCGGGAGGCGGGGGCACTCCCGTGGGCAGCAGTGTCACCTGCTGCTACAGAACAGCCGTGTCACGGGAAACCCCAGGCCACGCAGCCCTTCCGTGACGGAAATGGGCACCCCTGGTGACGGTTCTGGGTAGTCCGCGCTGAGAGAGACACTGTGAAACTCACTGGGGAAGGGGGGGAAAGCGTCCCCTGGGGGCACCGCAGCAGCCGCGGGTCCTGCTGAGGGGGGAAGAGGTTCCTCTAGATGAAGGTTTAAGGGTTGGGACTTGAGTGCTCCTCGGCATGGCACGGTGTAGTGAGGGAAGCCACAGCCAGCGCAACACCACAACGGTAATGAAAACGACATCAGTCGTTGGAGGCATCTGGGAAGCCTGGTGTGTGTGACAGGGCCCAAACACCTCTGTCTGATGTAGAGACACAGAAAGGGAACACCAAGGAGAACAAGAAGGTACTCTGTTGAGTAATGGAAGTGTTAACAGAGTAGCAGGAAAAACCATGTGAGGTGGAGACTCCAGCCTCCAAGATCGCATCCTGGGGGTAAATGGTAGAAACCCTGTGTCTGCATATTATACACTGAGACAAGTCAAAACACTGAGAGAACAGTGTCCTGTTGGAAGACAATCTTAACAATTGCCAAGGAGAACAATTGGATGATCAGGGAGGATCTGTCCATCTGTAATTTGTGTGGCTCTATGCACTTCAGTGCTTTGCTGAGCCACAATCTGATCCATACACTTGTACCCACACAGAGAAATTTTAGTGCAAACTGGTAGCTGTGAACAAGGTAGTTAATAGAAGCACAATTATCCTTGTAATTTAATATTTGAAATGTTTCGATCCCTAGTACCTATTAATACCAAATACATATCCTGCCCATTTCTTAAAACTGTTTATAAAACTGTGTTTCTTTATTGTCTCCTTTAAAATGTGTCCCATCTCACACCTTCATTAAAGTCTTTATTATTGCAAATGGAGCTGGGTAGTTATTGAACATCATAGTTGGACCATTACATGTCTTTACAGTTTCTCTCATCAATCAAAATGTATTTTGACAGTCGTAGGGCAGCAGCAGGGAGAGTAGCAGCTGCAGTGCCTGCTCCAGCTCCACCCTGTGCCTGTCGGATGAAGTATTTCCTGCCCCTGTCTTTCAGTATTTCATCTGCAAAATGGCGCTAATGATTTTAAAGTATTTCGAGCTCCATTGGTGAAAAATATATATGAAAACTGCGTGTTATTTTCATCTGTCATTTCCTGACATTGTAACTTAACATGTTCTCAGCCAGTTAAGAGGGAAATTGAGATAGGAATGCTGTTTCATAAATATTAGATAAAAGGAGTTAGGGTGGTTTATTCTGGTTCAAGAGCCTGGAAATCAAAAAGGAAAGCTGTGCTCTGCCATATGGGGCAAAGCATTCATTCAGAAAGACACAGTTTTAAAAAATTACTTATGTACTGCCTGAGCATTTACAGATAATTCCTAGAAACAGTAGGATTGGTATAAAATGTTCATTGCCTTAATTCCATCTCTGAATGTTTTTGTCCTACATTCATAGCCCTGTGCTTTGTGAACTTTGGCAGGTTATTCATTAACTCTGTTATTGTTCCTGAGCAAGAGAAAACGAATCTGCTTGTGGTAAATGAAACAGACTGGCCAAAATCATCACAGTGAATTGCAGAGAGCCGCCACTCAAAAAAACTGGTCTAGATGTTTGGTCTAGATTGGTCTAGATGTCCAAGAAAGGTAATGGCTAAGCACGTGCTCACCTCCTTGGGGCTGTGAAGAAGGCAGGGCTACAATTAGCTCCAGCACAATGATTTTGAGTCATTAAGTGACACTGGGTCTATCCCAGTGTGTTTTGAATTCTCCCTCACTTCCCACCCCCCCAAAAGGCAGGATTGTAACATGTCCTTACGCAGCAATGCCTCATCCTGCCCATTGGCATGATCGCCATGCTCCTGCAGTCATGCGAAGGGCTGACACAGCTATATGGCATTCTAGGAAAAGCCAAAAGACAAATCATGATTCAGAATAAAGCTGCCCTAGGGCAGGGAAGAACCTGGACCTTTTTCTTTTTTTTCCAGGATATGCCTTATTGCTGCAAGTCTTTAACCTGCTTCATCTCTACTGACACACATACTTGAGGATCTCCCTACTGAATTTCCAAGGATGCCTGCCACCATGTGACAGCACCATGGGGCAGCGCTAATGGCGAAGGGGCCTGGGGGAGGTATTATCATCTCTCTGCCTCCCAGTGAAGCTGTGCTTGCTCATTTCTTGGTATTTCTTTCCTTAACATACTCTTCTTCTCCTCCTAAATCACAGAAGGCCTGACCCTCATGGCTTGCTCCATCATGCTGCCAAGGCTGGTTGTTTGCTACACCCACCATGCTCCAAACAGATGGAGCTGTTGCCAGTGCCACAGGCCATCAGACAAGGGTTACACAGGGCAGGCAGCATGGAGACCCAACTGTGACACTTAGGGCGGGTAGCTAACTTAGGTGTCACAGGGCAACATTTAGTACTCCATGTTACAGCTGCTGCATTTTATCCCTGCTTACAAGGACAGCTCCTAACCCTAATGTTTGTTGTTCCCCCTTTTTCTCTCTGAGGAAATGCTATTTATCCCCTTTTGAATCCTAATGCAAAAAAAAAAAAAAAAAAACTTCAACTGTCATTTAAACAGAGCTAACAAACAAGTAACAGCTTCAGGCCCTGCAGGAAAAGATTGATGAATGGCAGGCATGAGCATGCTGTGATCATTGTATTATACTGGGGGTTTTTTTATTACTGTTATTTGGGGATTTACAACAGCTGATCATGATTCTTTTTGTCCTTTCTGATATCTGTCCTGTTGGCCATGGAAGTCTGGTTTTGCTTATCTTTGAGGCTGGTTATATTTAGACTTCAATGCAGGTATGCTCACAATGTGGCCCAGTCCCAGATCTACCAGCTATCTACAGCAGAGCTGGTGCTGGGACAGGCTACCTGCTTCATGGCCTCTGCATCCATCAGCCTTTGCACACAAGGTATTGGTGCCCACACTGCCCTGGCAGGAAGGGAGTCAGGATATGGCCAGGATACACATCTGGAGATGGGATGCATCTCTGGGTCCCATTGATTAGACATAGCCAGAGTCGGCCTTTGAGAAGGGGATCCAATATTATGTTCATGTCTGCTCACTGTCATATGACAGTTCCTTCAGTTTGCCCTTCAGTGAACTTGATTTCATAGATTATCTTCTAGAAACTGTGTAACCTGAAATGTAATAAAGCAAATACTTAATGAAAGTATGAGCAGCTGGTTCTGGAAAGCCTTGTGACAGACACTTGAGAAATGCCTTTTAGTTGCTGGAAGGCATTTCCCAAGGTCGCCTTGGGATGTCCTGTGTATGTGTCAGCTGATTAAAATATTGCAGCCACAGGTGATTAGGAATTACACCCACAGCGTAATTTAAACCTCCTAGGATTCTCCCTGGATGGGGCCAAGTGAGCAGAGGGAGAGCCTTGCACGTTTGACTTTACATGATGGAACAAGATCTGCTTTGTTTGTGCTTTGTCAAGGCTACAAAACTTGGGTCCATGTAGCAAGTATAAGTTACACTCACAGTGTTTGGGTGCAACTTGGCTGTTTCCTGAATTGCAAAAGGCAATGTTACATTGAGCTCTGAGTAGGCACAATCTTTTTTTGGGACAAACAATACGAGCCTACAAATGATGCAAAGTGGCCTACAATCTGGTGGTGTTAAAAGGTTCATTTACATTTTCTCACAACCCTGCCAGTCTCTTTTTAACATAATTAATATCAAATGAAAGTTTCTGTTTGTTCTGTGATCGCTATTGCTCAGCTTACCTTGCAGGAGAACATACTAAGGCCTCATTCATTCACATTATAACTTATGTAGTACTAGCCAGTTGGAAAATGATGACAGATTTGCATCCTGTTCTGCTCCATTTAGGAGCTGATGTTCACTGACTTGCAAAAACTGTATATTTGCATAGTGCCTTTAACTCCAAAATATTTTAGTTTTACATGACTTACGGGTGGTCATTTCTATCAGCCTTGAAGTGCAGTGACTTCAGAGTTGGAATGTGGCAGCCATTTACTAGGGCACACTATATAATAACGTATTGTGTGAATATCTTATCCATATGAAACTGCGAACAGAATTTGAGCAGGCAGGTATTTCATTCAGAAACCAGGCCAACCTTCCTAACCCTTACTGTTTCTGCAAGATATTCAATACCCATAAATAAACAAGCCCCGAGTTCACCTCTCTTTTGTACAACAGTCTTGCCTCCAGCGTTGTGCTGGAGTACAGCTTCACCACAACAGCCCCCCCGAGGCTCCTGCTGAGCCCCCGAGCAGCCACCTCCGAGCATCTGACCCTCCGAGGTGCCGCTGAGCCTCTTTGTTCTGAATCAAGCGTGTCCCTGCACAATGGGGATACAGCTGTCTGCCTGCCGGAGTTAATGAACGTAGAGGGTAGGCCTTCAATTACGTTTTTCTCAGACATATTTCTCAAAGAGCTAGCTCCACAATAAAAAGGAGGTATTCTGCTCCTCATTTTATACAGGAGGAGGCAGGAGGCTAAAATTCAGAGAAATTAAGTAACTTGTTGAAATTACAAAGCAGATAAACAGCAGAGCTCAGAATCAAGCTTAGATCCCCACCCCAACGTCTCTCTATGACTTTGTGCATCTAACCAGGCACAACACAAAATCCACCACTTTTTAGCTTTCATGGTAAAGAAGTAGTTCTGCTACAGCTTTCTGTTTGGCTTTCTTTGGCTTCGCATCAAACCAATCTGGCTGTGTTCTTATTTTATACTTACTACCACCCAAAGGAGGTTCTTTTATGTGTGGGCGCCACAGAAATTAAGTTTTAAGCTAGAGTTCAGTGGGATCAAATGTTTGGATACAGAACTCCCAGAAAGTTAAGAAGATGAAAACCTAGGCCTTATAAAGAAAAAAAAAAAAAAAAAAAAAAAAAAAAAAAAAAAAAAGGGAAAAAAGGGGAAAAAGGAGGAGTTCTTACTATTACTACAGAAGATTAAAAGGTCAGTTTTGATAACTGTGATTCTTAAAAGTGCTATAGCTAATTTTGTTGAGTAAAACGTAGATTATTTCCATTTCATTGCTTTGGTTATTTATGTACATGCATATGTGCTTTCCCATTTTATTCCTATTTTTTCNGGGAGAAGAGGGAGGAGGAGAAATCCAGTGGTCACTTCTCTCCTATCACTATACGGTCCCAGTCCAATAGGAACTACTGGCTCCAATCAGACTGCCAGAGGTCCAGAATGCTGGGACAAAAGGCCAAAAATCACCTTTTTTCCATCCAGACAACATTTTAGGTGGAAAAAGAACAACATATCCAGGGACGCCCAGATGAATAGTAGCCTTAACAATGCCAACTTTTCCGCTCCTAAAATTGTTTACACCCACAAAATTAACCATGGAGCCAAACTGCAGGGAGAGTTGTGACTCCCTTAAATGTGTGGTCTTTATCAGAAAGGCCAAATGAAATCACTTTAAGTTACTAGACACGTTAACAATGCCTAAGGGTGTCGTATACAAATAGCTGACACCTTTAAACACTGATGCAATAAGGATGGACAAGAACATGAAGTGAGGGTGGTGGGAGGAAAGGTCTTTTTTAGATGTATCCAAGGCAGAGCAAGTTTTATTATTGGGCTAGAAACATACAGTATCCCAGGAGTGAATAGCTCACACATTTGATCCGATCTTGGGCTCAGTCCAGCTCCCACTGAAGTTTAATGGAAGTTGGATCAGGCCATTGCACTCACATTTTTTCCATGCATGGAAAACTATTTCCGTTACTTTGAATTACAATACCACTGGCTTTGGATTTTATATAATAAAATAAATCTAAGCCACTGTTTATATTCCAAGAAACTGCATTCTGTGATGCCAGCAAATATATTGCCTGTTGGATTAAAAAAAATAAAATAAAAACTGGACATATTGGTTTAAAAAAACAACAGCTCCTAATTATTAAACATAATTTTTCTTCCTTGCACTTTTCTGGAGTCCTCAAATATTTGAAGTATGAAAGGTACATATAAATTCTTCTCTGGTGGTTGAAATGGTGGAATCTGTAAAAGTGCAATGCTTTATAAGAAACAGAGGTTTAATATAAAAATAATAATCTTCACAACTGGCTCTTTGCTTATTGGCATATTTTGTGCATTTTAAAATTTACAGAAAAAACCCTAACACCCTTGGAATGTCAGAAACAAAGGGGATGTATATTAGCAAACCCTTATATTTTGGGAACTGGCTTCTCTTGATTGTTCTGACTGCAAATGAACTCTGCAGATGCTGAGAGGCACAGGAAATGTCTTGTGCTAGAAAAAGCATTTGTTCCCTGCTTTATGAATTAGATTCTACTAAAATTCCAATGTGGTAAGACTGATTAGCAGACTTTGGTAATGCCTTCTGCCCTAGTACAATTTTATTATGTTTTCTTATTACCAAGGAAAAACACAGAAAATACTTCCATCGGTGAACATGCACCCACATTCTGGGAGCAAACGTATCTGTGGTTACCTTATGCCAGGGAAGAGCATTGCCCCTGGACTCTGAAATATGGAGCAGCAAAGACATCTCACCAAAAGAACGAAACAAAACCACACATACACACAAGCAATGGAGGGAAAGAAATGTCAGTGAGGGGTGTTTAATGTTAAAGAGAAACTATACATCTGGGATGGTGGTGAGGAGCTGAACAAGGTGACCACCTGCATCCATTTCAAAGAGTGAAAAAACTGGCAGCAGTGTGAGGAGTGCTTATGCAGTCATGTGCATGTGTGTGCATTCAATGCCTCTTTCTGCTGACAAAATACAAAGTATATTGCCTTTGCAAACATTCCTGGGCACTGGCAGCTTCTCCCCTACATTGACAAATTCAGTTTCAGCATGGGATTAAAAGGAAAATAATTAAAACTTCCCCTCACGCACATAGCCACATAGTCTGAGTTGGACTGGTTTCCCCTTGGCCCAGGCGGTACAGAAGGCCTAGATGCTGGGTTCATACTGGTCAGCCACAGGTCACACCTTCCCTCCTAACAACAGGTTGTAAACCTTCCTCCACCAAACTGTGGTCTGTGAAGCATCCAGGAATGGTTTACAGGATGTTAAGCTGTATTCTGCGTCTTGAAAAGGGCTGTGCCTAACCTTCCCTCTCATGTGACAAAGCCCTCAGAGTAATCAAAAACTGATTCCAAATTTTCCAGTGGGTTTAGTGAAGAGGCAGGGTTTGAAACTCAGGTAACTAGGACTCACCCACATCTGTCAATAATTTCAGATGTGCATTAACTATGCAAAATGCTGAGACTTACTGATCAGAGCAGAAAGAACGCACCTTTCTTCTTCTTGCTGGCTTTGTTTCTGCAAAGAAACAGTGTGTGCTTGTGCGTAGGGGGGAGTTCATATTCTCAGCGCCTCATCAGCCTCTTCACCCTGACTGAAACATCCAAGGGGAGATGCACCCGCAGACAAACTCCCCAGCAGAACTGAAGGAATGGCATACCAGCTGGCCTGATGGGGGAAATTTCAAAACCAAAATGTCTCTTAAATAAGCTTCTTTAATTATTATCATCATCTGTTTATTTATACAAATATAAAATATATTTATATAGATTTATATAATATAGATTTGTTGCTTTGGTGGCTCCTTTCATTTACAGACATACTGGTCGACGATCTCTGTGCACTTTTTACACTTGACATAACAGCACCAATGGAACTTGCAGTGGCAACGCTCCACCTGGACGCTCTTGAACTGGTCATAACCCCGTCCGCAGCACATCAGCTCACACCCATCCATGCCCTCCGAGGTCTTGTTGCACAGTCGGCCCTGGGTGCCCAGAGAACCAGTGGTCTCATTGCGCAGGCAATAGTCCGGGCTGGGGTCGACGTAGACCAGGTCCTCTTGTGTTGGCATGTTGAAGCGGTTGTTCACCAGCTCCAGCTTGCCCTTGCGGCTGATCCTCATGGCCGCGGCACTGTCGTATTTCTCCTTCAGCAAGTCGCCCACCTTGCGGAAGTCAGCCAGCTGCAGCCAGCAGGTCTTGAGGCTGCAGGAGCCTGATACACCATGGCACTTGCAGGCCACGTCTGCCAGCTTGTACACAGCCTGTGAGAAAAGAAATGCAGTCAGGCAAAGCTGTGCCTATTCCTGCTGCACTGGCAGCTGGCTGAATTACAATGAATTCATCACGTTTCCATAGCTGCTTTCATTATCCCCCAATTTCTGCTGTTTCGCCCTTCAGAGGAGACAAAAGTCTCCTCTTCCCCCTGCTGCAACTGCTGTGCTCCTGTTCCCTAAGTATTTCTATTTCTGGTCACGCTGCCTCCAAACATGACTTCTGCACCTTTTCCCCCTCCCCCCCCCCCCCCC
>NDXB01002941.1:94315-121791 GCA_002631895.1 Agapornis roseicollis
TTTTTTTTTTTTTTATTTTTTTCCTTTTTGCATTTGAAAAGGAAGAAGAGATAAAATCTCTGGCTGCAGAAATGACTGGACTAACCTGGAAACTCCAGCCTTGCATTTAGGATTGCACTGAAGGAGGTATATTCTCTCCTCCCCTGAGGAAATTCTAACACGACCTTTTTGGGTGCTGGGTCCTCTCCCTCATAAATGTAGCAGTAAGGAATGTGTCTGTTTATAATGCACAGATACATGTATACACACATATGCAGTCTAAAATCTGTATTGACAGAACAAGAAGCTACTTCAGAAGGGTAATTTTTGTACATTGCCAGATATCATCAGTGAATAAACCACACTGAAAAGGTAAGAGCAATTCTCATGACCACACAAACACTAGGAAAGACCAATGCTAAAAAGCAGCCTACTTCAGTGCTGCTGATGCCTCTGCAGAAGCTTTGTGTCACTGGACTGCCTCACCTCTATGAAATGCACAAAATGAAGGTGTAATGATTAAACACAGACCGACCATAGGCCTCCCATTTTTCTGACCTGAGCCAAGTTCTAAATAGGGGAAAGGAAACAAATCTTCCAGGTTTCTGAGTGCACACTCTTGTGAGGATCTCCCAGGCTTTGGACTTGGCCAGGACAGGTTCTCCTCTCTCACACAATCTAAAGCAGCTCAAGAAATCATATAATATATGCCATGCCTGCTTTGGTGGGTGGGCAGCCGAAGGTTGCTGGCACATACACACCTTCTGGGTCCTTCTTATCTCTTTTCTCCCCCCACTCTCTACAACATTCTGGCATGCCTCTGCACTCTTGCAGATATTCTGGTCTCCAGACCTTCCTCGTGCCATTGGCACAGAGTACAGAAAAAGGGCTGTGGTCCAGAACTGGGGCTCAGAAGTTGAAAACAGGAGACAGGCACACAGTATGAACCCAGGGAAGAATGACTTTATAGCTGACACACAGGCTGAGAGACTGGAAGGCTTTGTCCTCTTACCCAGCATGGAAAACAAATCTGCTGAAATGATGAGCAACGCCTCATTACAAAGTAGGAAAAAGTAAAAGCGGAAGGTGGAACAAAGAGGAAAGAGGCAGCATCCCCCTCCTCAACAGCTTATCACTGATGTAGACAGCAGCGGTGAATCATTATAGTCCCCATAATACCATAGGCCACGTTTGGTTACATTTTTCTTACTTCTGTTCTGTCTTGTACTGGAGTATCAGCATCTGAACATGCTCTAACTGACCAGAGAATCTAAAGGAGATGGGCTCAAAACTCAGAGTATGTTTTCAACAGCAGACAACCACAGGCAGTCACCTCACAGACACTCCCATCAGCAGATTCCTACCAGAGATACAACAGTATTATTATTCCTAACGAACAAAATGCATGCATGAACAAACAAAACAGCAGCAGCAGGACTGCTGGACCTACCATCACATACCCACAACAGCTCCTTCCTCATCAAACCCAAATCTAAACTAACTTTCAATCTAAACTAACAGGATCAAACTAACTTCAGAGAGGAAGAATCTTCCCTCTTCCACTATTCACTCTAATCTTTCTTTCCATACACCCTCTGATGCTTCCTGATGGCTTTTCATCCTTTAGCTCTGATCTTTGCTTTCTCTTAGTTCACCCTTAACTCTTTTCTCCAGGCACGGACTCACACAGTGGGCCAACCTGGAGCTGCAGGAAAGTTGTGAAGAAGAGGATGAAGTTTGCTGCAGAAAGAGATATTTGTATTTCATTCTGGAGTTGCTAGGACCATTTTTGGGACCTGAAATTTATCCCATTCTTTGGGATAAGTTACATGCAAGAGAAGGACACCAGAAGCAAAAGGTGGAGGTGGCTGAAACTGTAGTTTTCATACCCCAAAGCACAAGTTTTAACAGTATGGGATTGCAAGCAGCCTCATCTGGCCACCACCCCTGCTATCACAAAGCAAGGGATCAAGGATGTGCAGCTGCCTTGGATCTGTATCAGGAGCTGAAAGTATGTGTCAGAAAACAGCGTTTCCCAGGGGAGTATCCCAGAGAAACAGGGATTTGTTGGGGTATGAGCCGGACAGAAAGAGAGGAATCAGAATGGCTCTTGTGGGCTGAATTAGGAATTCTGAAAGGTTAAGTAACATATGCAGAAATATCCCTTACAGTACTCTAGGATCACACATAGGAATTTCAGGATCAAACGGAAGGGACCATGGGACTTGGTTACCTCGGTGTCCTATCCCCTTGATGCCCCAGAGGTATTAAAGCTGTATCTCCTGGGGGTCTTTTGAGAGTGAAACCAAAAAGGTGCAAGAAATGCTGGGGGCAGCTGAGGGTGCAGGACCTGCTAAGTGCTTTCCCCAACCTCACAACCGAGAAATAGTGCCTGTTCTTCAATGTAAATGATCGGCTTTGTGGATGGGAAACAAAAACTCTTCACATGGGACCTGAAGACAGAGCAAGCTTGTGTGTGTGCGCGCTTGTGTGAGTGGCTGTTTTAACACCTTTGCTTTATTGTCCTGCCTGTCGGACACATCAAACCAAGCCCGGATTTCTCAGTTTCTTGCCATCAGATGATTGCATTTCAAAAGGAGCTGGGACAATGCAGCTAGGTCACACCCCAATTCAAGTGCAGCTATGGCCTGTCAATGCACCTCTTTCGGCCAGCAGGCCAGGAATTATAAAAAAATCTCTGGGGTTTACACAGACAGTGGCAGAACACAGAGGGGGGGGAGATCCCATGCCAGAGAAGCCCATATTTCCCACATCTCAGGGCTGCATTCCCTGTCTGAGGGCATTCCAGATGCTGGGAAATGATAACATGGGTCCATTGTTCCTGGCTCCAGCTTCTTTCCTCCCTACCTTTAAACGAACACACAACACAAAAGCAGCCCCCCTGTTCCTGACCTCCCCATCCCCTCCTTCCCCCCCCCGCCCCCCCAAAGAAAGCATGTGTGTCCCCTGCTTCCCCAGCTAGCTCCTGCTGAGTTCAGGTGCACTGCTGCTACCCACCCAGGCGCAGGCAGCGCAGGCAGTACCAGCACACCAAGGAACGGAAAACCTCCTTAAAGGCAGCTTTAGGAGGGGTGTTAACGGGGCTCATCGCTCCTGCATACGTACTTGAAGAAAGGTAGAATGCTATAAAGGGACAAACCGGGCTGCGCCCCGTACTGGGTGCTCCTACCTATTTTCATGACCCGTCCGAAGACGGAGGTGTTGTCCACCGTGCTGCAGTTCCACCGCCGCTGCCGAAACTGGTACTGACACTCCTTGATGGCACTGCGGGCCCCCTCCCCGATGAACACCATGTGCTCCTGGTAGAGCTGGCAGAGCTTGCGCTGCCCAGGGGAGAGCCCAGGCAGCTGGCTGCACACCGGCTGCGCGCCGATGATGTACATCTCAGGTCTCTGGATAGGGTTCATGGCCAAAGACCTGCGATGAGAAAAACATCCAAGGGATTCTGTATGGAGGGAGAGGCCCCCTCCGCGGAAAGCCCGGCACCTTTCCCCGCCAGCCAAGCCCCGCTCCGCTCCCAAAGCCCCGGCGCATTTCTCATGTCAGCTGCCTCCCGCTACGGCTCTGCCAGATGTGAGGCTTTTCCAGAGCTCCAGAGAGAGAAACACAGCTCGTTTGTAACCTGAGTTTAAACACAGAGGACACCCGGGATGGGGAGGGGGGCAGAGAGAAAGCTCAGCACTTTCTCTGCAGGAGAAGAAAGTGAGCTGCGGCTTTTTTACAGACCGCCAGCCAGCGATGCCTGCCTTTCAGCCAGGCTATTTTCCGCTCTTCAGGAGAAGGGGGCTCCGCGGCTGCTCCCGGGGCTTTTGGCAGCGGGTAGGAAATCTTACCCACCCTCTCCTTACGCATTCCCCACATCCTAAAGCAGGGACGGGATCTCAGCGAGCCCGTACAAAAGGAGCCCAGAAATGCCTGAAAAAGAAGGGGCAGGGCACAGGGCAGGGACAGTGGGAGGGGGGAACCTGGATAGAAGTGAGCTGCTGCGAAAGAAGCCCTGAGGGCAGGGAAGTTCGTTCCCGCGGGGAGCGCACGGCAACTCCCGCTCCCGTTCAGTCGCCCGGCCCCGGGCCGTCCCCGTTCCGCAGCGGCTGACAAAGGCGCCGCGGTCTGCTCCGCGCCCTCACTTACCACCAGGAGTTGGCGTCGGCCACCGGCGAGGTGCAGCTGCAGAGGAGCGCGGCGGCGAGGGCCAGCCTCGGCCCGGTCATGGTGGGCAGCCCCCGCAGAGCCTGCCGCCGGGACGGGGCGCCCTGTGGAGAAGCGCCGAAAAGAAGCCCTGGAGCGAGGCCTGCGTGCTGCGGGGCGCGGCAAGCACAGCCCGGCTGCCGCCCCCTCCCGCCCCCCGCAGGACCCTCCCTCTCTCCCCCGGCCACCGCCTCCCGGGGCTCCGGCCCCGGCCCTGCCTCCCGCGCGCCCTCGGCCCCGGGGTAGGGGCCGCACTGGCGGGAGCTTCCCAGTCCCGTCCCGGGGCAGACAGCCTTGTGAGGCAGGGGCACCGGGAGCTTCGGGGACAGGGGATGCGCAGCCCGCCCGCAGTCCGCCGATGCCCCCGCGGACCGGACCGGGCCGTGAGCCCCGCTGCCGCAGGTGTGCGGGGAGCCGGCAGGGTACATCAAAGCGGCGCGCTGGCCCCGCTGGCCGCCTTTGTAATGCAGGGCCGACTCGGAAATGGGCTGCCCCCTCCCCAAAACGGCCTCCAGAGGGGCCCCACGGCACGGCTCCAGCCCCGCGGTCCAGGCAGGGGGTCTGCGAGGCGCGGCTGGGCTGCCGGCGGCGGGCGCAGATAGCCTGGCACCAGAGGCTAATAGCTTTATGGGCAGGGGAGGCGGACAGGAGAAAACCTTCAAAGGCTCCTCTTGTCCAAACACCCCTCTCTCCCTTCCCCGCTCTACCCACCGGGATCCTCAAAGGTGAGGGCAATCTGGCAGCTTCTCAGCCCTTTCCCCCCACCACCCCAGACACCGGCAGAAGGCAAACGCAGGCATCCCGGCCCTGTGCGGGTACTTGTACCAAACACTCCTCGCAGCCTGCCTCCTTCACAGCCACCTCATCACACCTTTGACACCACTGCTGCTGTCTGCATCTCTACACAGCTTTCCATTGTTCTGTCCTCTGCACACTACGGTCCCCACCTCTTCACCACAGACAACACCTTCCCTCCCACACAACCTCCCCACCGGGCCTGGCATCCCCCTAACCCTGCCTCTGCGGTGGCAGCAGCTCCCCAAATACAGGCTGAACGTGCGGGTCCCCCCCCAGGTTGTGGCCACGGTGTACGTGGTCCAAGACTCACAAGTTCCCAGTCTTTCACTCTGCCTCAGGAGCAAGCAGCACCCAAGGCATGAATCACCAGGCTCGGCACCTCTAACCACTGAAGTATAGTATACTTTTTATGGAATTCCTCGCACCCGCCATGGTGGACTTGCTGTGTTTGTTTGCGGCATGCTTCGCTTCCACCCCCATCCAGATGTGCTGTACCTGCAGCTGGTGGCCCATCTCACCTGGCAGGCAGATGTGGGGCTGCAAGTGCCAGAATTAGCCTCAGGACAAAAAAGCCTTGTGTGACCCAGAACCTCGGTGGGAGGGGGGTTTTACTGCTTGGGCACAGCAGGATCCACATCTGAAGAAAACAGGGTGACTTCATTCACATCTATATCCTCCCTTCTCCTCCTTCCACAGCCCCAAGCATGATGGAGGGACGGCAACGTGTATGTGTGTGTAGCTGCGCATACATGTTTTGTGTCTGTTTCTATAGGGAATAGACAGAATGGAAAGTTTATCTCCCAGAGTCTGGGGAGGAAGGAAGTTGTGTATGGATGAATGGCTTTTCCATGACAAACAATGAGTCTGCACAGACATGGTGTGATGTCACCTAAAGAATTTCCAAGCCAGCCTCAGATACAGAAAACCTTCTCACTGGCAGAGATGAGAGCATCCCACCTTTCCTTAGTAGTTTGTCAGCCAGAAGGACAAACTACGGTGGTAGAAAAAAAAGCTCTCACTGTCTCACACATACATGCGTCATGTTAATAGATGACACAATGGGATAGATGTATCTCCAAGCTTCACCCTTGCTGAGCCTCCTCATGGATTCTGAGAAGGGAGTAAACTGTGGCAGGCCACCCTTGGTGCCTCTCCCAGCCAGGAATGTGAGATGGCACCAGCCCATGAGACACTTCCACAAATACAGGTGATGTCAATGTCCATGTTCATGTGAGCTTCTCAGAGCGTGTGTGCATAACTCCACAGGGTGAGGAGGACATACCACTGGTGGACAGGCGGCCCATGTCAGCACTGAGATGTGACTGAAACAAAAACCTTTCCAACAGGCACAAGCAAGGCAATGATCTTAGTATGAAACACGAGATATAAAAATTGCCTTATGGGATAAGATCACTTATCCAGCCAACCTAATATCCTGTCACAGGCAACAATGAAAGAAGATGCTTCAGCAGGAAAGGTCTGAGGCTCTGAATTTGGCCTAAATTCTGCTGCTGGCAAGAGTGACTGCCATTGAGTTAGATGCAAATCATGGAAGTGGGTCCTTCTTAAGGAGCCGGAAATAATTTCTTCACTGGCTGTGTTTATGACTTCAGATAAAGTGGTAATAGCAGGTGAGGTGCTGTTGGAGGGATTTAGCTCAGCCAGCAACTTCCAGACCAAAAGCTGCACAATACGTGGCTAGTGGTCTGAAGAATAGTGCCTATCACTGTTCCTTGTGACTGTTTCTACTTGCCACCTAAATCTTGAAAGCGAGCTTTCCATGTTGTAAATAAAAAGCTTGGGTTATTTTTTAAGCCCAACTGCAGAGCTGGTTCAAACAGCTTTGGTGAGGCTGTTTGAGAAGGTGGGCTGGGTGGGAAAAGTCCAGATGAGAGGTGGGGTGAAGCGGGGCTGCTGGTGGCCTGGGATGAATGGAGTCAGTGAAGCATCACTTAAGAGAGGGGGGTAAGGAGCTGCTGGTGGGTAATCCCAGATGAACAACTGAGATGCTAGCAGAGTCAGGAGGGCTTAGGGTTTCAGGGAAAGAAGGCTAGAAGTGAGCAGGATTTTACAATGGCTCCACACAAGTGACATGAAAAGGATCACTACACTTACAGGTATTGAGAAGGCATTGGATAAAGCTGGTCTCACCTGCCTTTCTGTTCCCTGGTAA
Source organism: Agapornis roseicollis (assembly GCA_002631895.1). Taxonomy (NCBI): domain Eukaryota; kingdom Metazoa; phylum Chordata; class Aves; order Psittaciformes; family Psittacidae; genus Agapornis; species Agapornis roseicollis. The sequence goes on from NDXB01002941.1 coordinate 101,475, forward strand.
CCCCTGTCTCAGACCCAGGAGAGCCCAACCTCATGCCTGGCAGATCACTCCTCTTGGACATCATCCCTGTTCACTCACTGTCACCCAAGTGACTCCCACTTTCATTCCAAACCATCCCTCCCCTGCAGCAGCCCACTCACACCAAATCAAAGCACTCCTGATACAGCAGGGGAAGAGGCAATCGAAAGAACTCCAAAACCAGGGTCTGTCTTGCTTTTGCTGAAGGCCCCATCCCACGCCTTTCAGCAGGCCTGGCTCATTCAAAGAGCCATTCTGTGTCTTGAGCACTGCAGGTCTGATGCTTGTACCCAGATTGCTGAGGATCACCTGTGACAATGAGGGAGCTGTCACCTGAAAATGGGACATGAATCTCAACCCTCAGATGAAAGGTCTAATGCTGGCTTCTTAGAGGGGAGAGCAGCAGCAGCAAGCCTGCATCTTTGTAAAGCCTTGGCATTCTGCTGCATTCAACAGTCTGCTGCCCTAGGCAACTGTCTACTGTGTTGGCTGGCTGCCTAACATTAGTACCTGTGTTTGCCTTTGTTCGCTTTTCAGAAGGGATAACTGTGCACTAAGCACAACTTTACACACCGAGTTTCCAAAGCCCTGGCAGAGCAGACAGAGAGCTATCACTGCTTTCCCAATGCTGTTCCTGCAGCGCTTGCTGAAGGGAAGCTGCAAGACTCCAAGAAGAAGAGGTCATGTCCATGAGATCATTTGCAAAGATTTGGCAGACCATGAAAAATGTTGAACCCTGGCTGGAAGGCAGCCCTGATAAGTGAGAGAAGGAGAGTTACTCATGCAAACTCCTTGTCCTACCCTTACTGTTTTTCAAACTTTTGGGATGTCCTCAAGTGCAGCACAGATCTTTATCAAGTGCTGTAAGAAATGTTGACAGAGAAAAGCAGGTCTCTCTCCACCTAACTCCAACAATCCTCATTTCTGCAACTTGTCTGGTTCCTCCCAGGCTGAGGAGAGCTAGACATACATTTTGCTTATAATGATCAAGAGCTTCTTTCAAGTTCCTGTTTATTCTTGCATCTTGACTGCAGTTCAATGTTTGTTTTTAATGTCCAGTGCATCCAAAAACATTTATTGCTCTCTCTGACATAAGACAATTACTCAAGATGGGAAAAATATTCACTGAAATACAGTCTCCTCTACTTACGGAGCCCAGTAGAGATGCATTGCCTGGGAAGGAGAATTTACATGTGTTGCTTGAAAGGGAATCCCTCTAGTTCTTAACCATGGACCTGCTGGTTGACAGCACCAAGACACACACTGTAATGTCCTGCTATACCTCTGCTTCTGGCAGCCAGGCTCGGTTTTAACCACAGTTCTTACTAAGATTTCAGGAATCTCATTAAAGTCACATACTTGCCCATTCAGCTGAACCACTTTTAGAGGGAGTGTAGATTAAAATAATAAAAATAAAAAAGTATCTTGAGCCTAAACTGCAGCCCTCACACAGAAACCTGAATCATCTGTTATCCCACCAGCCCCCACCCTTTTGGTCCTGTGCTGCACCCCTGGTGCCAGCCTGTCCCTTTCTCAGCATAGCACCATAGCACCACATTGCTGTACTGCTGTCAACCTTCCCAGATCTAAATATGTTCTTTTATGTGTATTGTGACTATTACTTTAAAAACAACTGGAGTCACCTCTACAGGTCCAGATCCAGCTGTGGTGTTACAGACTGTGTAATAACACCTTCTCAAAGTATCCCAGCACATTAGTCATAGAATCAGAGAATGTTTTGGGTTGGAAGAGACATTAAAGATCACCTAATTCCAACACCTCTGCCATGGGTAGGGACACCTTCCACTAGACCAGGTTTCTCAAAGCTCAAAGCCCCATCCAGCCTGGCCTTGAACACTTCCAGGGATGGGGCAGCCACAACTCATCTTGGAAACCTGTGCCAGTGTCTCACCACCCTTAGTAAAGAATTTATTCCTTTGTATTCTCCTTTTTTGTCTTGACATTGCCTTGCCTCGTTGAATTGTTACATACCGTCTGTTTCTGCTGAAAGGGCAGATTACTCCTGCTTGTGTCCTGCTTGTTGCTTTCAGTACTTACAGACTTTGTTTTATCTCCTGATGTGCTCATGCACTACCTTTTTCTGCATCTCATCACCTGTCACCCTGCTGACAGATACAGATTTCCTTTCACCACTACCTTGCTCTTTTATTTTTCCATGACTCCCCTGCCCAATGACATCCAGTCTCACTGTCACCAGTGCATGTAGTGCAGCAAATGCCAAGATATACCTGCCAGTCTCAGCAGACCTACTGACAGCTCTCCCTGAAGTGCTTCACCAAGGTTGCAAGTGAAAGTAGACATATTACACAACAAAAAAGGCCAGATACTAAACATTTCACCATTTAAAAACAAAACAGGTATAAAGGATAGTGATTCTATGAATTAACCAGCTTCTCATTAGTGAAAGATACAGGATATGTATCATGAACAAGTTTTATGAACAGTCATTTATGTCACAATATTTCACATGACAGGCAACAAGCCCACCTAGAGCAAGACCATCTCACGTACCACAAAAAAAGGAGCAAACTCCATGGATAAACCAGGACATGACCCTCCTCTGAAATGGAATTATCTATTTCAGTTTTTCCAAATCAAGAAGGAAGCAACATGGACCCACCCCTGCAGGTACATAGCTGCCTGGAAATTGTCTATGCTTACGATATTCCCAGGGACAGATCCAGGCCATCTGTTTCCCTTTTCCACAGGGCTCTATTTGCATGTTGGTGACCTCAGTCAAGAGCCAGAAACCCGAACTGGAACATGTCTGTCCCAAATTTTCACTTCTTGTTCCCATGACTAGAACAAGGGTTTCTGACCCATAACTAGACCCAGGGTTTTTGGGGCTGCAGCAGATCAGCCATAATCATAAACTGAAACCTTCTTAGCATCCTTTGTTTATAGGGGCAAGATGGCTCTATAAGAAATGGCTATAAGAAGTTAGATCAGCTCCACTACGTGTGAAAAAAGCACCAAGCATTATACTGTGCTGACCATTCAGTAGCTTATTTAACTTGGCCATGGTGTCACAGCTTACTTGCCAAAGAGGCACCCCATCTCCTTAATTTGCACTAACAATTTCTTCTTCCGGAATGGTTCCCCAGAACCCTTAAAGAAGCCACAGGAGGTCAGGTTGAAACACAAGACCAGGCAGGGTTTGAAAGCCCACGCTGCTGCTCCCCAACAGTGTAGGTTTCTAGGAATGAAAGACTCTTAACACTTAATTCCTTCTAGCCAACAACTTTCCCAAGTGCTAAGTTTACATGGAGAATTAGCTATCCTAGGAGGATAACAAGACATGAGGAAAGAGAGAAGAAGGAAGTACATCCCTCCTTTATTTGTTTTCCGGGGACCAACCCTGGGAGCTGGTTTGTTACCTGCCATAGCTGACAGCAGCATGTACCCCTCAAGCAGTGAGAGGCAGGCAGGCCTCCTTGAAGACAAAGTTCTTCAATAGCATGAGCAAGGAGGCAGCGAAAGGCAATCCAAGTCAAAGCAACTTCTCTGCAGAGATTTCAGAACAGGCCGGGGGATGCAAACAGCTGGATGGCTTTAAGTGTTTTCTTTCTTACTCTGATCTTGCAAAGCACAGAGCACCCTTCACCCTCCCTAAATGGGTGTCTAGCTCCCCCAGTCCCACTGGAGTCATCCCAAACCAAGATTTATGTTTCTGCATCTCATAGGCCTGGACCTTTTTTTTTGCTCTGAGTATATATTTCTTTTAGTTCTTTCCATACTCTGTAATAATATCAACTGTCAAAGAAAGTCAAGTATTTAAAGTTAAGCTTGCACTTGAAGAACCTAAGTTCCACTGCTGTAGTGGTTCTTAGCTCTCCAAGAGGGAATGGCCATAGGAAACAGAGAGGTGCATGGTTACTGCTCTGTCTTGAACATTCAACACCTCAGTGTAAGTCACAAGGACCAGTGTCAGACTGACTCAGATCAATAGTCTCCTGTCAGTTAAATCATTGCCAGCAAAGCTTGATATATACGTTTCCAAAGGAAATGGTAATCTGTGGAATAAATTGAAATTAAATTTAGTTTCTCTCCTCCCTGTTAAGAGTCTTCAAAGATGTTCTTATGAAGTCCAGTCTAATGAAAATAGTATTAATGATCAGCTCTTCCTCCACTCTGGAACTGCAAAGCAAGCACATACACCTCATTCATTAGACCCAACAACTCTGTCAGCCACTATTTTCCCCTTACCTTACAGAAAGGGAAAAAGAGGCACAGGAATGGCTGAGTAACAGGTTCAAACCAGTAAATCTGTGCTGCAGATTTACCTCCATTCAGCAAAGCACTAAACCAGGCACTTGAAAGTAAGCATATGCCTCCTCATTTTTGCTGAATCAGGATCAAAATTAAAATCTACTTGGTTTTCCATTCTTTCAACCACCAAATACTTTTGCCATCAACTAAATGCTGTTCCTGCTCAAATACAGTGCATTCAAAGTGCAAGTAATAACCAAAAAGTTTTAGGAATAATGCTCCACTGTATCAACTGTATCATCTACATAGTTACTGCAGTTTCCAAACCAGAGAAAAAACATTTTCCAAGTATGCTTATTACATTTTAATATTAATATAAATATATATAAAAGGCTGAATCACTATAAATATAGCCCTGTCTATATCAGAAGATTACACTAATTTAACCAGTTTCAGAACTTATCTTCTATACTGTCACACTTCAGTAAAGGTATCCTGTTAATTCTGCATGCAACAGATTTAAACTAAACCTGTTCAAACTGTCTGGGGAATAGACTGCATTTACATTTGTACCAAAAAGATCATTTTATCTCTCAGCTTTATTTTAGCACAAATCACACACATGCAATTCAAACTGCAGAAAATAAAGTAGCCTATTTTAGATCTTGTTTGTAAAATGCTTCCATAACATTACTACCTGCTCAAATAAAGGGTTTCCAAATACAAATTTTCAGCAAAATGTGTATCCATGCAAACCTAATTTGAAGAGTTATACCTGTGTATCAGTGTTGGGTAGGTTAGTTACCCTTTAAACCAAAAGCAAAGCCTTCAAAATTAAGACGTGTACTGATTTAAATAGACTGTTCAGTTAAATAACTGCTTTTTGCTTTTTTCTTTTAAGTAGATAAGGTCTAATATTAGGAACAGGGGGTTGTGCCTCTTAGTGACACATCATACGATCCCATCTATAAACTCAGTGAGCATCTTGAAAGCCATGGTTTATTTGGGGACTCCGTCTGGCATCTCACCATGCAAAAAGCTGCGATACTTTTGCTAATTTCCAGGCTAAATTTATTCATGGTCAGCTCACACCCATTTGTTCATGTGCCAGCTTGGCCCTTACAGTTCAGGATTCCAAAACTAAGGCTGGAGCCTGACAATATGGTTCTGCTAGCAGCATTACCAGGGTTAATAAAGACCTCTGTCCCACCCCAGTGCTGTAAGATACTGCTCTTTCAAGGTGCAGCCCTTTAATGATATAAGCAGTTAAAACAACAATATGAGGAGTTAAACAGATTCAAAATTAAACTTGCAAAGAGAAAGGACCAACTTTTATTTATTTAACTGCCTGGACTGGTTCATGTGGGAACCAGAAGCCCAAAGGAGCAAAGCAGGAACATGTGGCTGGAGAGGGCTGACCCCCAGCAGTACCACCTTCCCCTGAGTTAAATTTGAAGGGAGCCACATTGGCACTTCCAAAAAAGTTGTATTTCTGGTTGTTTTTTTGATTGTGGATCTGTTCCCTGATTTCACAGCTCACTGCCACAGGCTGAGGGCGCAACTGCACAGAGGGTGAACATCAGCTTCTTGGACAGCAGCTATTAAACCCATATTGCTGACAAGGCCCCTGCCTTATCAGGACAAGGCCTGAAGTGCAAGAACATGGTAGTAAAAGAAAACCAGCAATTTAAAAGTAAGTCTTAAAAAAAAAATAGTAACCAAGCATTAATTTGAAAGGTGCCTCTGTGTAAAATTTCCTGGTTTGGAACAGATAGGTTTCCAATGTAGCAACTGGTATTTGCTGCTTTGTAAATTCCTCCTGAACAGAAAGAAAAAAACAACTGGAAAAGTAACTACAATTACAGTGCATTTTACTTAAATCTATTCCTTGTCAGTGACTTTGAATTTGTCTCCATTTTCGAACAGTATTATACAGCTATTTGAACTGCCAAAGCTATCCAAAAGCTTCAAAAAAAAAAAAAAAAAACCCCAAAAACCCCCAACTATGCTTTTTTCCTCCTTCTCTCTTCTACATGAACTGCAATGTGACATTTGGTCACCAGACCAGCTTTCCACCCATCATGAGGTTTTCTGAGCACATCCTGCACTCCCCTGATGAGGACTTTATCCTCCAAAGAGCTCAGCCCACACCTAGGCTTCCAAACAAGGAATCAGATTTCAGAAGTGCCCATGGAAAACTGCGCTTTTTCTTTCCTACTTTTTGACATGAAAAATGTAGCCACCAGAAGCAGAACTCCAAGGGGTTAAATTATCTGAGAAATGTAGGTGCTTGTCTAACACCTCATCTACTCAGAGAGTAGTGTGCAAGCCCATGAATGATTGACACTGGAGAATTTGTCCCTAAGCTGTCCTGAGAGCAGAGTTGATAGTAGCCACATTTAGCAGCCCTTCAAATAGGGATTTAGAAGTCATCATTCCTGCAGCAGGTGCAGCTGGGCTGGATAAGAGTACCCAATTCAGACTGTTATGATCCTGCAAAATTCAGAAAGGCACCTGGATATTTTGACTCCTGATGCCAACTAGTTTTTCAATGCAGTTTGCTATCAAAAGCTGAGAAAGGGCAGAACTGCTTCTTTTGACACAATGTGGGTTGATGTCATCTTTGAATGGTCATACACCTACACCATCAGGTTGTCATCAGGTCTCAGAATCACGCCTGAAGAAGGAAACAAGTAACTACTGAATGATTTCTGTTGGAACAAGCCCAGAGGAGGCCATGAAGATGATTAGAGGGCTGAAGCACCTCTTCTATGAAGACAGGCAGAGAGAGCTGGGCTTGTTCAGCCTGAAGAGAAGGCTCTGAGGAGACGCTAGAGCAGCCTTCCAATACCTGAAGGGAGCCTACAAGAAAGCTAGAGAGGGGATTTTTACAAGAGCATGTAATGACTAGACAAGGGGAAATGACTTTAAACTGACAGTGAGGACACTTAGATAAGGTATTAGGAAGTTCTTCACTATGAGGGTGGTGAGGCACTGGCACAGGGTGCCCAGAGAAACTGCGGCTGCCCCATCCCTGTAAGTGTTCAAGGCCAGGTTGGACTGGGATTGAAGCAATATGGTCTAGTGGAAGATGTCTGTGCCTATGGCAGGAGGGTTGGAACTGGATGAGCTTTAAGGTCCCTTCCAATCCAAACCATTTTGTGATTCTATGATTCTCACTCCTGGTGAAAATTCAGGTATGCATAAGATCATGAGCTAGCACGTCAGAAGGAAGAGTGCTCTCCTCAGGAACAACCAGAGCTTGTAAGACAGAAGCTAAAATCCTCTTCTGTGGCCACACTTTACTACAGGATGGACATTGGGTCAGATACCCTGCAGGGACAGCCTGCCTCCCCTCCCCAGTCACTGAGCCTGCATTACACCTTTATGCTAATGGTATTTTTTGGCCATATAACATGTGGCAATTAAATTGCACAGCACTGGCATTTGCAGCAAGGAGCACGTACAAAACTGACAATTTGGCACAAACAGTCCCTGCTGCGGTGACTTCGTCTGGAGCCCTGCTGATCTAGGCAAGGTGCTGTGTCTGGTGATTACAGCAAGGGCTTAGGTCAGGACCTTGTCTTCCCAGCACTGCTGACTTGCTTAGCCATGTTGTTTGGGTTTTAACTAACTGAGACCTTGAAATTCAGTTTCTTCATCTGCCAGGGGGAGGTAAAATACTGCATGACCATATTACAATCTTGCCTGTGGATGCTGTGATATGTTACAGGCTCTACGCATTTAAAGATCCTTCAGTGGAAACATGCATATACAGTTATTATTAAGTCCATGTTCACAGTAATACCTCAGGCAGAACTTACCAAACACAAGAGAACAGTCTATACCAGACAGCTTTATTTCAAAGAAAGAAATGTTTTCATTCTTCCCTTGAAGTTAAGGGAAAACATGTACACAGTGGAAGAAATTGAGTGAGTTCTTCTAACTGCCACTCAAACACAGAAAATTAAAATTATCTATTTTATGTACCATCCAAAAGGACATTTACAGCATCAGAGACATTTTCCCCCATTACATGAATCATATTTATTCTCTCTGGCAATACAGTACTGACAGAACTGGCAATATAGTAGACCAGACAGAACTAGGGAGTTTCTGTAGGTGGAAGAGCTGTACATAAGGGTGGAATAGCTGTATATCAGGAATGCAGTCTTGGCTTTTTTGGACAAAGTTCTTGCAATGAAAAATGTTTGTCCTGCAAACATGGTGTATTTGTAGAGAAGGTGAGGATTGCTTGTGTTGCAGGTGAGGGAAGCATGCTGTGTTCCACAGAATGGTTATGTGAGTGTTGTCTTGCATGCTGGTTTGCAGGTGAGCACCACAGAAAGCCACTGTGTGAGAATATATGCATCTGTCCCTGCAGTGAGCAAGGTGTAGGGGGAACGAAGGAATTACCCTATTTTCTGTATTGCAAGGAAAGCAAGAAATCCTATTAAGGATTTATGCTGTTCCAGCAAAATAACTTCCTCACTTGAAGCAAAAGCCAGCTTTTTCATTGTCTTTACTTCACTCATGCTGACAGTGTGTAGTTCATCAGTCAAGGCCAGTGCCTGTATTGTACTGACAGATTCATCACTAGGAAATGGGTACCAAGCCTCCCAGCTACTATTCCTGCTCTTGGTCACAATTCCAGTTGCCTTTGAGATATATTCCCAAGACTTCGAGTGAACAGCCCCTGTGTTTGAACACTCATAGAATGAAAGCAGTTATTATACGAATGGGTTTGAAAAACATAGTGATGTGCACGTTCAAAAATACATTGCAGAGAATGTATGTATAGGAGATGTCTGAGAAGACATATGTGCGTGGTGTGTAATAATTACAGTATGTTTTCATTTACACAGCATCTCCTCCATGCATAAGGGAATAAAACAAAATGTAACTAAAACCACATATCCTTAGAAATAAAGGGAGAGAGACTGTTTCATGCAAAGGTTGAACAAAAAAAATCTGTTTAATGTCACTTTGGGGGTTAGAGGAACGAGAGTAAAACAAACATCCAGAACAAACTTTAAGAGGTTGCTTCAGGAAAAGCACGAGTGTGAATGTGTGCCATCACATCTGCATATTCAGTATGTTTCGCTGGAAGAGCTCAGGGAAAACAGGAAGCTGAAAATTTTCAGTGGGAATTAGATGGAAGAATGTGAACCATTCTAAACAAAACATAGCGAAGTTGCCAGCTGACTTGCTAAAATGCCAGTGTTTTCTAGGATCCCCTCAAATGGAGCTGAGGACTGGCCTTGCCTTTCAGGCAGCGAGTAAGGAGCCAGGAGATCTGGGCAGTATTCCTGGCCCTGCAGCAAACCCAGCATGTGACACGGGAAAGTAATTCAGCCCTAAGTTTCCAAAAACTGATTTCATGCCTCTACTTCTGGGCACCTAGCGTGAGACTGCCTGAGCCCAAACAGCCAAGGTTTCAAACACAGTTGAGCTGCGGCTACTAACATCCCATCCATACAGAAGGTACCTTTTGGGGCTAGGTTTCATCACACACACAACAAGGTTAAAGCAACCCAAAGTGCTGAGAAGCTGCAATTATTAGATTGGATATAAGGAAGAAATTCTTTCCTGTTAGGGTGGTGAGGCACTGGAATGGGTTGCCCAAGGAAGTTGTGAGTGCTCCATCCCTGGCAGTGTTTAAGGCCAGGTTGGACGAAGCCTTGGGTGGCATGGTTTAGTGTGAGGTGTCCCTGCTTATGGCAGGGGGGTTGGAACTAGATGATCTTAAGGTCCTTTCCAACCCTAACTATTCTATGATTCTACGATTACACAGAGCTCTCATTTTGCCAAAGGAGACGGGCTACATATATGCAGAGGAGTATTATTCAGTTATCTGTTGTTTCTCATATCCTGGCAACCATTCCTGTTCTATAAATATTTTCATAGGTTTCAATACATCTGAAGATTTTTGGGTTTGTTTCCTGCTCCAGGGCATCAAGGAATAATCTTACAAAAGGATTCACTGTTCCAAACGGAACATAAGAATACAGACCAGGATTGCTGGCAAAAAGTGTGGAACAACAACACTGACAAGGCTAGGAAAATACTGGATCTCAGGGGTGAAATAGTGGAAAGAAAGCAGCTTTTCCACATAATTTAATCAGCATGTACGCTTGGGGGGGGGGGAAGGAGGAAAAGCAGTATTCGTAACTTACATTTCCCTGTGCACACACATTTCTTATAAAATCGGGAACCATCTGGATTACAGAAAGCTGTGTTCTCATTCTACATGACAGGGCCTGGTCACACAGGAGATTCATTTACCTTATACCATAGGCAAATGATTATTGTGCTTTTTTCTGATTGGCACAGAAACAAGTTGAAAGAACTAGCATAAAAAGCTGATCTTGGTTTACCTATTTATACTTCCACCTCCAGCACGGTGAACTCTATGCCTTCTTCCCACCCTGTCTGTGTCTGCCCTTACTTTTACCCCCACATTTTCAGAGAAGCTTTTCAAGCTCTTTGTCATGCACAGGGAGATAATGTGTTGGTGAATTTAGCAGTTTGAATGGGGTTTTAGAGTGTCCACACATACCCAAGAACAGAAGCAAGAATCAAAGCAGTTTCTGAGAGATACATCCTTTCACTCCCACTTCTCTGTGCATCCACTGAAATTGCAGCAGATACCTCTCAGAAAATCAGGGAAATTTAACACCAATAGTTTCTGCACAGTTACTTTTAGGAACAAATTGTTAAAGTAACCTTCCTTGGCCAGAACTAATGGAAATCCTCCATCATGCATAGAATCGTATTTCATATCTTTATCCCACCTTTCATGTAATACCGTATTTTGTAACTCTCACCCGCAGTTTGTGAAGGGCTCTAACTGTGACTCTGAATTTCACAGCATGTTTCCAAAACATTACTGCCCTATTTTTCTATTTTCCTGTAAGAACTTACTTCGAAGCTGATCCTCGCAGAGTAGGTGACATAACTTTGTCCAGTTCTTGTGAACTGCCAATTTTAGAATGCTATTTACTACCTGAAAATGTGCTGGTGGCCACAGTCCAGAAAGGCAGTAGTTACTAGTTAAAAGTAATGCCACAGTAATCCACAGACACAAAAATGTGTCTTAGGAACCACACAGCTACCTTTGTACTCTGCCCAGGATGCAGTTACCTTCTTGTGAGGTTACCTCTTGCAAGAATATATGAATTACCTGCTCGCGGAGCTCACTCCTGTGGCCCCATGCAAAGCCTGACTGAAGAGGGACAAACTCAGGTATTCAAGCCTTTTCTTCCTTGGAGCTTCTGATACAGAGTACAAGCAAGAAGCTTCCCTGATAGCCAAACAACCCTTACTTGCAAGCTCGCCAGTACCGCTACATCTGCCCTGACTGCATAGACCCCTTTGGCAGAAGGGAGGCTGCACCCATGCTTCTCCAACCTCAGCCAAGGCCCAGAATATCTCCTCCATTCCAGACTGAATGTGCTGGCTGTCAGCAGAGCAATACACAGTGTGTGGCCATCTCTGCTGGGTTTTGGACTAAACAGCTGCTACAGGGGAAGATTTCACAAACCTGCTGCTGTAAAACAGGTACCACACAGCATGTCGGACACACGTTTCTGCTGTGACTGCAGGGGCTGCCCCTTTTAGATTGAGTTGTAGAGGTCTCAGAGTTCAATCCCGAGGAATGGCTTATGAAAGCAATTACTACCTGAAAGGTCTCTTTGTTTTTGTGCTACTGCTTTTAATAATAAAGATTACATCAGATATTTTCTGCCATCTTTATCTTCCTTGGTGCTGCTAATAAAGAAATAACAAAGCTCAACACTTAAAATAGCACCCAATACAATGAACTGCAAGCACTGAGGTTTGAGATTTTACATGCTCCCTTTCAGAGTACTTTCCCTTTGATGATTTTTAACCATTGAGGACTGAGCTTCATGTAAGTAACGAGGGGCGTGACATGCACATCAGTCAGAGAATTGCCTGCAGCCAAGGGCCCAGGTCCTGCCTCTAACCACCAGACAGTCCTGTCCCACAAGAGCAGATGAGACATACCTGATAGGTACGCAGCATTCAAGTGCAGTTGCCTGGAACATAATGTATTATTGCGGTTCTTCAAGCAATCCTTTTATTAATGCTTTGTCCAATCTATAACAGCAGCAATAGTTACTGACCACTTTAATGGCAAAATTGGGAATATAATCCAGACCTTCCATACTCCAACCATTCCACCTCATATCAGCATAGTTATATCGTTGTTCAGCTATAGACTGACAATGAAAACCTGAAGAACATGCCCAAATCCCAAAGACTTAAATATAGAGCTGGAGTCTGCACTGCAATGTCAGCTCCGCATTTTGCACCAGTGCCTGTTCACAGAACAGTGCATGTTCACGGAACGCTGTGTTTTGAATAAGCCACCCTGACACCAGGAAACACATAACACATCACAATTCCTTTGTGCAGGACAAACCATGCAATCCTAAAACAGTCTTGTGTAGCACCTACTGGAGATATGACACCTGCAAAGTACAGGTTTTGTATTTTTAAGGAAGGCTGCATAGTGACCTAAGCTCCACAACAAAGCTCTGCACATGAGAGGATCCTGATGTTACAATCACACCTTCCACTAGACCAGGTTGCTCAAAGCCTCATCCAGCCTGGCCTCGGAACACTTCCAGGGATGGGGCAGTCACAGCTTCTCTGAGCAACCTGTTCCCATGTCTCACTGCTTCATAGTGAAGAATTCTTAGGGTGGTGAGATGACATAAGCTGCTGACTAGTTAGATTTTATCATCTCTGATCAAAAACAAAACAAAAAACCCAGATAATGACCAGCATGAATTGCAAAGGGAACCCATTCACTTAACAGCCCTATCCTGATTTATGTATGTGTGTATGCATGTACATAGATATGTATATATGCTTATGTATCTAAAATATGCATACTACACATCTATTCTGCCTACACCTAAATGCATAACTCTTAACAGAGATCTTTGTCATGTAATTAGCCGTTGAATTCACAGAAGGGTTCTAGGGTATCCTCTTTGCTTTACAGTCAAGAAAGGAAAGGAACCTCTAACACACCCCAGCACAGCTTCTCTGACACCTTGCTGAGAAGAAAACCTGTACAGTAGGAGTCAGGAGTCCACTCAGTGTGAACTGCTGGTCTCCATGACAAGCTGGCATCCTTATTTTGCTGAGACATGTCAGAAGATGGTGACTTAGGTGTCAGCAATGCAAAAGGACCATTTGGGTCTTATTCATCACAACAAATATTCCCCAAATTGACTTTAAAGAAGTTCCACTAAACCATCTTTAAACCCTGTTTAAGACCATGGTTTGTATTGGAGTTAGCTGATTTTTGTAGACATGCTTCCAATCTGAAGAAGGTCTGGAAGCCAATTTGTGAAGACCAAGCACCCTCGAGCATGGCAGACATTAGAACTTGAACCAGTCCCAAAACAGTGTAAGCTGAACTACTCATCAAACCAGATGCATTTTTTTGGAGAGGAGAAATTTCCTCACTATAGCTTTGACTGTGGTGAAATGCTTTAAACTCAGAAGTAATGTAGTGGTGGGCTGGACAAAGGGGCTGAAAATCCAACATTAGCCAGTCACAGGACATTAGCTAACGGATTGTGTTAGGCTGTACCCCAAAAGGCACCAGCCTGCAGCTGCTGCAACAGATGAGGGAGGCTGAGGCCACCCATGCCTTTTGCATTTTTCAAGGGTGGGAAGTAAAATACCACCATTTTAAATGAAAGCTCAGATCTCCAAAGCTGCCTGCATGTATGAGGACCCTGTTGGGCTCCTACCTCCCCTGTATCCCTCTGATCATCTTAGCCATGAGTGGAGCACATGAATCTGAGCTGCTTGTCTGCTCCCTCAGATAAAGCTGCCTCTCATCTCCCAGGCTGTAGGATGTGCAACAGTGCAGCCAGGTGAGGCAATAGGAGGGGTTGTCCACTGTGGGCACAAGAGACGGCAAGGCAAGAAGAAGCCAAAGGCCAAGAAGATTCCTGTGGGTAAATTTCCATTCCATGGCTGAAGCCATGAAAATGCAGAAAGCACAGGAGTAGCAGAAGACAAGGTTGGCTAGGGAAGGACTCTGTAGTTGTTATCTCTTAAATGATTAATTTGAGCCAAAAGTTACCCTGCAAGTTGAGAAGGAAAATAGGGACAGTCTGAGAGGAGACCTGGTGGATGGGTGTTATGCCTAGCCATGCAATGAAAGATAAAGGACAGACGATGGTGCAGCTTTATCAATACAAATTATTTCCAATCACAGAAGCCACAAACAAATGAGTTATGTGGCTCCTCCTGAATCCCTGCCAAGCAAAACCGCCCAGCCTCTGCTGAACACCGCTATAATTGCGGGGAAAAAAACAGAACAAAACATTTATCTGGCAAGTGCTGTCAAAAAGAGAAAACGGCTGTTGGGAGCTGCTCGAGGGGCTGGAATGCTGGAGATGGTTCCAGAGGGGATAGATCAGCCGTCAGAGCGTATAGAAGGCAGGCAAGGATTTTTAATAAAATGCAGTTTATCGCACGGTGATTACCACCTCCTATTTATACCATATGAGATCATGAAAAACATGGCACGTATTTCCTTACTGCTGGAAACACAAAGTCAACAGAACAACTATGTGATAAACTGGCTCTTTTCATGCGCTTTTACGTTGTCTTTCTAAACCTTTATTTCCAAATATCTATCACTTACAAAATGCAAGTGATAAAAATCTACTAAAAAATAATTTATGTGCCCCCCACCCCAAAAAACCCAAACCCATGGTAGGTTAGAATTCTGAGTCCAAATTCCAGGGCTGTTCAATTTAACATGTATATCATACTTGTTCACAAGGCAGCACAGACACTCAAAGTATGTAATACATGAGAGAGTGGACTTCAGGGTCTCCAGAAAATACATTATCTGCTCCTAACCTTTGCAGATTACACATAACAGGTATTACAGACACAATGTGCTAAGATATAAAGTATTTCAGGTAAGCTTTTATGCCTTAGAGAGCATGCCTTTCTTTACTCCCTCTCAAATGTGGTTTGAAGGTGAAAGGCTTAGAGAGAGGAAATAACCACATTATTTCCATGGCTAAGATTCTGCAGTCGAATTTGGGATAATATGGTAAAAGACTTCATTAGCACTCTCTCAGAACGACTTGTATAACTTGCTTGTAGCTTTGCCAGTTATGAGTAATGCAACTATCACTGAGATACACCAACACCACCTTTGGACCACATTCCTTTCACACGCTGCCTGATGTCTACCGGACTTGGCCTTCTTGTAAGCGATCCCGCCATCTTCAGCCAAGCATGAGGCAGGTCTATGCAGCCCGTGAGTTGACACACCTTTCACCCACTCCTCACTTCATGGAAATTCTCCTTTTCAGTTGTGATTCCCTATGACTGCTCTGAGCAGAGCAGAGCTGCACCGTGGCAGCTCAGCAAAATCTAGTGTCCCTAACCTTTTTCTTATGAACCCAATGGTTAACCATCTCCCCCTGACAGCACAAAACTAAATAAAGATAATTCATACTGGGTGGCACCCCGATACAGCATCTATCTGGATACAGCTCCACAATCATTAAAACCAGGTCTACACATTGCTGGATCACCCAGGAGTACAGATTTGATCAGGATCAGGCCAAGGCACGTGATCATGCTTCTGCTGAATGAGCCAGAGTGCGCAATATGGAGCCAATGCCAATCTTACGCTGGCTGTATGCCAGGCGCAAGGGTGCAGACGATACCTGATCTGGCTGTAGTTGTGTAGAGTGATACCTGATCCAGCATAAAGTCTGCTAGTAAAAAGTTAACCTGTCAAAAACTTCTTGAATTAACTCAAGCAGGCAGAGTGAATGAATACCACCAGGTCAGCGCTTCACATCACGTGGCCACCCCATTTTTGAGCCAATAATAGGAGCTGTATTACTTGCTTTCCTGCAGAGCCAAACCACAGCCTGATGTTGAGACTGATGCTTGTATGCACAGGGATCTCATTGCAGGACCAGGGCCTCACAGCCCTTCAACTCGCCTTGCCTCCCACATAAAGTTAGAAGGGAAATAAAAAAGCAGAACAAAATCTAAGCATTTAACCTCTAAGTAGTCAACAGAGTCTACTAATGCAGAATCTACACATGAAGATGGAGCCACGGGTGTTTCTGTAGAAGATAAATTTAGATTATGATTAAAATAGAGCCTATTCCTTCAGGTTAATGAAGACCTTACTACAGAAAACACATCTGTAACTAGGATGATTTTAGTAGAATTTTAGTAATCCAAACTGTATTAAAAATGCACGCTGTTGTGTTGAAGAAATGTGAACATTCTTTTGGCACAGAAAGGCAGTCCTGCTCTTTGAAACTGTTTTGAAAAGCCTTACCTGATCTCTGGTAGAATTTAATCCATTTTTAACACTGCTGCAACACTTCCCGGTGTTGAAACATGCACAGTTACCATTACACAAGGCTACAGACACATAGGAAATGGGAATTTCAAGCATCCTTTCTTGAAATTGCTGGAAATCAATGGAAATTGTTTGGTTTACATAAGTACTTCAGCTGTTTTCAGAGCTAGTTAAATGATATCATTAGATGAAAGCCATTTTCAGAAATTTTTCCATTTTCCATTGCAGAATCCGTAAAATGGTCCGGCCAGAGGTCTAGCAACCTTGACAGTTACCCTTGTATGTGAGCTATCTACAGCCATGCTTCTATCTCTCCGGCAGGGATGCCTAGACAGGATGTTCCCAAATACATGGTCTAAAGGCCAAGCCACAGATCACAACAGTCTGCACTCTGAAGGGCACAAACAAGGCCGCAGCCCACCTTCCACCTCTCCCTACTGTGCAGCATCATGAGCTGCATCCCTCCTCACTGGGCTCCCCAGATTGTTGCGGGGTTTGTTCACCAGCCGGCCCTTCACAAACCCCAACACCACCACCGGTTCTTGGGGACTGGGTGAGTCAGGAGGCCTCAAGCGGGGTGGCCTTGCTGGCCCGTGGCTCGGGGCTGGCTGAGGCAGGGCTGCCATCTGCGGTGCATCCCTCGCCCAGGCGGGGACGAGGCACCCGATGGTGACAAGGCAGCGCCCAGCCACGGCTTCTCTACATCGACAGGGCGGGAAGAGCGCTCGCTACGTGCTCCGTCGGCGCTCGGTGGGTGCCTTAGGGGGAGGCCCGTTCTCTCCAGGCGGCCCCGGCGGGAAGCGGGTGCCGCCGCGGCGCAGCAACGGTTAATGGCGGTGCGCAGCGAATGGGCCGCGCTGTTTCCAGGGCGACGGCTCGGAGTGTTCCGGATCGTACCATTGCGCAAGTGGCGCGGGGGGGTGACAGGGGGGAACGACTGGAGAAGTGGCGCTGCCGCCGCCAGGCCCGGCCCCGCGCCGCCGCCGCCGCCTCCTCTCTCTCTCTCCCTCCCTCCCTCCCTCCTCCTTCCCCCCCGCCTCGCCGCGCCTCCTCCCCCTCCCGCCCGGAGCGCGGCGCCGGGGCCCAGCAGCGAGCGGCGCGCGGCGGAGCGGAGCAGGCAGCCGGCGGCGGCCGGGCCCGGAGCGGCGGAGTCGGTACCGGCAGCGGGGCGGGCCGGGCCAGGCCGGCACGAGTCCCTGCCCTCGCTGGCTTCTCGCCGCAGCGGGATGTGGGCGGCCCGGGGCCGCGGGCTGTGAGCAGCGGCAGCGCGGAGACAAAGGGAGGCGGTGGGGTTCGGCGCCCGGCACCAGGGACGGAGAGCGGGGACCGCCACCGCCGCCGGGGCGCACCCGGCCGCCCGCCGGGAGGCGGCACGATGCGGCACGGGGCGGCGCGGCGGCAGCAGCGCGGCGGCAGCAGCGGCGCGGCCCGCCCGGCGCGGCGGTAGAAGCAGCGGCGGCCGCAGGGCTTGGGGCCGGGCCGGGCCGGCGGTCGCACAGCAGCACCTCCCGCGGGCCGGGCCGGGCCGCGCCTCCCGGACCGGGCCGGCGATGTGAGGGGCGGCGGCGGCGGCGAGGAGGAGCGCGGCACGGCGCGGAGCAGAGCGGAAGGCGGGCGGGCCCCGAACGGAAGCGGGCCGGGCCCGGCGGCGAGGAGGAGCGCGGCGCCGGCGGGGGCGGCCGGGCGCTGGCGTGCGATGGAAACGCACATCTCGTGCCTGTTCCCCGAGCTGCTGGCCATGATCTTCGGGTACCTGGAGGTGCGGGACAAGGGCCGCGCGGCGCAGGTGTGCACGGCCTGGCGGGACGCCGCCTACCACCGCTCGGTGTGGCGGGGCGTGGAGGCCAAGCTGCACCTGCGCCGCGCCAACCCCTCGCTCTTCCCCAGCCTGGCGGCGCGGGGCATCCGGCGGGTGCAGATCCTGTCGCTGCGGCGCAGTCTGAGCTACGTGATCCAGGGCATGGCGGACATCGAGAGCCTCAACCTCAGCGGCTGCTACAACCTCACCGACAACGGGCTGGGCCACGCCTTCGTGGCGGAGATCAGCTCCCTGCGCTCGCTCAACCTGAGCCTCTGCAAGCAGATCACGGACAGCAGCCTGGGACGCATTGCCCAGTACCTCAAGGGCCTCGAGGTGCTCGAGCTGGGGGGCTGCAGCAACATCACAAACACCGGGCTCCTCCTCATCGCCTGGGGCCTGCAGCGCCTCAAGAGCCTCAACCTGCGCTCCTGCAGGCACCTCTCCGACGTGGGCATCGGGCACCTGGCGGGCATGACGCGCAGCGCGGCAGAGGGCTGCCTGGGCCTGGAGCAGCTCACGCTGCAGGACTGCCAGAAGCTCAGCGACCTCTCCCTAAAGCACCTGGCCCGCGGGCTGGGCCGCCTCCGCCAGCTCAACCTCAGCTTCTGTGGGGGCATCTCGGACGCAGGGCTGCTGCACCTGTCACACATGAGCAGCCTGCGCAGCCTCAACCTGCGCTCGTGTGACAACATCAGCGACACGGGCATCATGCATCTGGCCATGGGCAGCCTGCGGCTGTCTGGCCTCGACGTTTCCTTCTGCGACAAGGTGGGGGACCAGAGCCTAGCCTACATCGCCCAGGGTCTGGATGGGCTGCGCTCCCTCTCCCTCTGCTCCTGCCACATTAGTGATGAGGGCATCAACCGCATGGTGCGACAGATGCACGGGCTCCGCACCCTCAACATCGGCCAGTGCGTCCGCATCACTGACAAGGGCCTGGAGCTCATCGCCGAACACCTCAGCCAGCTCACGGGCATTGATCTCTATGGCTGTACCCGCATTACCAAGCGGGGCTTGGAGCGCATCACCCAGCTGCCCTGCCTCAAGGTGCTCAACCTGGGACTTTGGGAAATGACTGAGAGCGAGAAGGTCAGGTGAGAGGAGGGGGGTGCCCTGAGACCTCCATCTCTTCTGGAGGGACTCACTGACTGACTGACTGCTGCAATGGAGGAGAGAAAGAGAGAGAGGGGCACGCACAGAGCCATGCTACCCACGCACCCTGGCACCAGAGGGAGGAATGTAGAGAAAGAGAGTATATCCTCAGCCCTTCTGTGCTGCCTGCCTACCTACCCTTGCTCTGGAGGAGGAGGAGGAGGAGGAAGGGGGTTGGGGGAGAGAGAGGGGTAGGAGGAAAGAGAGAAAACACCTATCCTTTTTCCAGGTCATGCCTCCAGCTCCACACTGGGGAGACAGCTCCCCCTTACCCCACAGCATCCTTCCCTGCAGAAGAGGTAGAAGCCCATACTTTTATGCACTGGGGCTAGAGACACCCCTCTTTATCCCCACTCCCTGATTCCATCCCCTCGTGCACTAAGGATGGATAAAGAAAGACCCTTGTTCTGCCATGTATTCAGAATAGATTATTTTTGGTTTATATAAAGGAGAGTGGGAATGGAGATGGGAACAACAACAGCAGGAAAGGCTTCCTAGCTACACTTATGTACCCAGCCACCCAGTTATCCTGCATTGGACACAGACACAGCTTTTGGTAAAATAACCATTCCACCTCTGCGCTTGCCCCTCCCCTATCAACTGGGAATTGTGACAGAAATACTGCTCCCTAGGTACATTGATTTTTTTATTATTATTATTTTTTGGGTTTTTTTTTTTTTTTTAAATTTCTTTTTTCTCTTTCCAGTTCCTTGTTT
>NDXB01002941.1:132360-252475 GCA_002631895.1 Agapornis roseicollis
GTGGGGTTGTTTTTTTTTTTTTTTTGTTTGGATAAGGTCTTTTGCCCCCTCTCTACCTCATTCTCTCCATCCACATGGACACTGGTTTTGCAGCATTTTAAGACATTAAGATAAAAAGACATATTCTGGGTCATGTTTGAGCAGGCCTAGCTTGCTCAAAATTGCTCATTAAGCTGATCTGCTTTAGGATTCTCTGTACATGTCTAACTTCTAGAAGACAGATGAATGTGCTCTCCAAAATAGCTTGAGAGCTTCAGCATCCAAAGACAAGGGTAGCAGAAGCGCCAGTAACTAGTAGTGCAGGATATGATGGGTGCAATTCACTAGCAGCACTAGAAATGTAAAGTCAGGTGAAGAGCCAGCTCCAGCCCCATCTTCTGATAAATTGAGTGCAAGCATAGCATTACAGGAGAGCCATCTCTTACTACTTCAAGCAGCTCTTTCTCCTATTGTGCTGCTCCTAAGTATTGTCACTGAGCCTTGCTCTTGGAGTCCTGGGTCTCTCCATTTATACACAGCCTGATGTTCATGGATAACCTTGAAAAGCCCTACTTACAGTATCACTGGAACACCAGGGACTTCCAGGGATCACCATCCAAATTCTGCACAGATACAGGATCACGTATACTTGGATCATTCCTGACAAGAGTTTATCTTACCCATTCCTACAACTCCCTAATACATAGCCTAAACCCCCTTTCCCAACCACTTCCAGTTTACTTCCAATAGTTTTGCTTCCTATCCACCTTAAATATTCTATTCTTTCCTTCAAATTAAGCTATGTTTTTAAGGTTCTCCACAACTAACAACAGAAAAGAGTTGAGGACTTTCCTTTATAGAGCCACCTCTTATGGACTAAGCCACAACTCCATTCTCTTACTCCTTGCACTCAGCTCCCTGCAGATGCACCTTGGATGCAACATGCTTCAACTCCACCTCTGTGCAAGGTCTGCCTTGTGAAGAGCAGAATTATCACGCTGCACTACACAGGTGGATTTCTAGATGTATGATAAACATGTCTGGAATCTATTACGATCCTCACAAACGTCTGTGGCCTGCAAGAGCTGAAACCAGAATGCCAACAATGTAAAGTGATTTGCTCACCAGGATGTTATAAAGATCTTATATTTTACAATATTATTATAATACATACCATAAAGATATTATAAAGATACAACTTGCCCTCTGTCCCAGCACTCCCACTACTTTATTTTATAGGTATCTGCCTGCCCCACTCCTTCATCCTCCTTACAGATGTTCTCTCATACCCCTTGATCCAACAGCAGCATCCTCCTCAGAAGTCAACAGACAATCCCCTACCGAGAGAGACTGATGGAAACATGAGGGATGTGCTCAGTTCAGTAAGACTGAAGATAACCAGTGTTTCACATGCAGCTGCACAAAGTAAAAGGAACTTATTTATTTTTGTAGCATAGCTTTACGATGCAAGTGAAAAGAGGGGACTGACAGGCCAGGACAACTGGATCCACTCCTTTTCAAGTCTGGCACTGCACCAAAATTATCCTAGCATGAGCATTACATTTGAACTTCATGGGCTCTCATAAATTCTGTCACTAGTCTAGGATGTCCAACAATCAAAAGCAGAGTGAAAAAAATTCCTTTTCCAGCAGAGCAGTTGTGCTGACTGTCACTGTACTCAGGAAACATATAGCGCACAGGTAGGCACTTCTTTCCCGCTTGCACTATCACTACTACTTTCAGCCCAATTTCAGCTCCAGGCATATCACAGCAGAACAGAAGTGCCCAGCAACATGCAGTACAGAATGAACGTTACTATACCAGAAAATAAGTCTGTGTCTTATACAGTGTATTGCCATCATGTGTAGCTATGCAACGTAATGGGCATCAGTGGTGATTGGAGGCAAGCAAAGAGGCTCATGGCTTGATTTTGTGAACATGTAGGCACTCAGATGTCTCCAAGCACCCCAGGAACTTCTGCTGACTTACACCTTTCAATAAAAACAATGGAGTGGATTCTGTTCCAGGCTCACCACACAACTGCAGACAAGCCCTGCCACCCCTCTGCACCTGAGCTGCTTTTTGTGCTTAAACTGAGAGCAGTACATACCCATGAGAATAGAAAAACTTATTTTTGGAAGCTCAAAACCAAACTCAAGACCTCTGCATGGAATTCATTGTAGAAGTCTCAGACATGATCACTGACATTCCTATACGCAGGGTACCATACAGGAAATTTGTCAGAGCCTCCCAACAATGCTTGAGATGGCCCCAGTGCATGTTCACTTCTTCCCCCTCCAAACCACTACCCTGAAGAATGGGCCTTGTAGACAGAAGGGTTTCAAAATACAGCTTGAGCGCAGACACATTGTGTCAGACAGGGTCTAAGTGTTGAAAGAACTGTCTATATACTCAGCTGCATATTGCTAAAACATTTAAAGAAGCTGCTCTATCCAAAAAGGAAGGACAAGTTATTATTATTATGAAAGCTGGGGAGTTTCCAGGGTTGCTGGTGTGCCAGCAAATAATCCAGAGCCAGGAGAGATAATCACAGCAGAAACGATAGGAAAATCTACAAGCGCCTGAGGACCACCTACGCAACATCTGCACATCTCATAAACCAGGTGTTGCTCCCTGGAGCACATAATTTGGACAAGCATTCTGTGTGCCACTCCTACCACCGCCTGGCTCCCACCAGAACAATGTCACGCACTGCCTACAGCTACGTGCAAAGCGAGTAGTGCCAGCCCCAGTTCAGAGAAATCTGTCATTTGCCCAAGAATATGTTGTGTCAGTACAAAACTAGCCCACAGCTGGGAATTGGCAGGAACATATTTGAGGTATCACACTCACAGAGAGGGAACAGAAAAACTGCTTTGCCCACAACTGCCGAAAAGCGACTGCAGCAGTTTAAGTCAGACTCAAAGGGAGGCACACAGAGAAGCCAAAGGTCAGGCTCCAGAAAAGACACAGATTCACGCTCCAGAAAACAGGTTATGAAGCAATAAATGCAAAGAGGACTTTATTCCAGCAGCAAGCTTCATACTGTGTACAGATGTGCTTTCTTACATAGGTAAATGCACCTCAGTACACACAGTACCTAGTGTGGATCTGGTTGCTTAGTCCCTGGATCCTACCACATGTCAGCGATGGGAGCATCTTCATTCACTAGCAGCTCTCATGAGCTAAAGCTGAAATCCTGGCAGTAGTTCTAAAAACAAAACAAACAAACAAACAAACCAACCCAAGAAAAAACAACAACAAAAAACCAACCCAAAACCCCAGTCCCTAGTCAGGAGCCTGCTATGCTACAGAGTGAAAAGTGTTTACTTTTCTTCAGGAAGAGATTGTATTTCTTATATCATGTTGAAGGCGGTCATGGAATGGGGTTCAGCACATGGATGCACTTCTGGCGGCTTTTTATTTTAATAAATATGCATAACTCCAGGGGGAAAACCTCTGTCAATACAAACACTATGGAAAATATTGCTCCTGTAGACAGAAGAGAGACCAGTTCTGTTTGTGTATTCAGGCACTGTATATATGAAGATATTTTAGAGGCCTCTATACTTAGCCATTGTGGTTTCGATCTTTCCCAGGCCAGAGGTAGCTGTGTAAGCATATAGTCAGCATTGGCTAAACAAGTACTTTTAAAACCATACTATTATTACCAAGTTAGTTAAAGAAGGCTTTTTTCTTCTTTTTTTTTTTTTCCCTCCCCCTCTTTTAGGGGGGAAATCTGTAACTCAAGACAAAAATCATTAAAAAAAACAAACAAAAAACCACCACCCTTCCAGCCCTTAGAGCAAGATGTGTTTTTTTCAGTATCCCTTTATATTTAACTGCAGCCAGACCACTTCAGGTCATGATTTCATCTGATCTCAGCAGGATGGCAGCGCCATGTCTAGCCGATGCTCCTGGGGAAACCAGGGTCCCTCAGGAAGCAATGTGGGTGACTCAGGCTGTGGAGCCTCTTCCTCTGAGTCAACACTGTCCCAGTGTTTCAGCACCATGCTGGAGGGCACTGACCTGCACAGCACGTTGTCTTTCAGAGGAAATAAATGAGTGCCTGACCACACTTGAGGTTATTAAAGACAACATGTTGCTTTACACAAACATTGGCATTTGGTTACGTGACCGCTCCCTATGTGCGTAATCACATTTCTGCCTTCTTCCACTTTCTGTCCTGAATTGTTTCAAAGCTGCTGTGTTTCATCCAGCCCTAAATGCACTTCAGTGGTTGGAGGAACAGCTCCAGCAGAACCCAAAACCAAGAACCTGGAATTTTACTGCTGACCCCACTTTTGGTTGGCTACATAATTTACGCATATCACTTTTACCTTCCCCTCTCCCCATGTGCCAAAGGGGGATCATGAGAAGAAACTCCTTTGCAAAATGCACTGAGACCTACCCATGGAAAACCCCATGTAACAGAGCACTAAAAAGACGAATTGTGTGAAACAGTGTTATTAATCAGGTATGCTGATTAAACATTCCGGGATTTTTTCAGTAGAAAAAGCATTAGGGAAAATAAAATACATTTGTAGAGACATTAGTGAAGCCTTCTGCATCATGACCTGCTATCTTCCTTTAATCCAAGAGTGCCTTGGATTACAGGCCAGACAAGTATTTCCCTCTTTGATGCATAGGAGTTCAGTGATGCCTACTCTACAGTAAGTGCTCTAACGGCACTGAGCTTAGCAGGATTACTTTTTTTCCACAGGCAACTCAGCTGCCTATAATTATCTGAAGAAAAATTCCTCCCCTTCTTCCCTAATCCCAGCGCACTGATCACATGCCATGTTTGCTCTGGGGACTCCATTTCAGAGCCATGTGACATTTACAACGCACACTCTGAAAAACACAAGTAAAATACACCTGGTTCTGGGATTTGGCACAAACATGGCCCAGATTCACTGAAAGTTTTGTGACCCTTCCAAGCACAGCTGGGACCAAGTTAGTTTTTCATTGTACCCTGTGGCTTGGATAAGAAAACCCAAAAAAGATCAAACTTGGAAGCTTTGATCGAGATACACTTGGAGAGTTGGAGTTCAGTTTAGGCAGAAACTCAGTTCAAAACTCAGAGGCTGGAAACTGCCTTGAATGGAGAGTAGCTGGAGTATCTACACTGACCTGCATAGCAAAAAGGATGAGCTCAACACATGTGACAGGAATTTGATAGCAACCCTGACCACTACCAACACCGAGAGTACCATGAGAATGCTGTATCGTAGTTCAAATAGGATTCACTTGTGAAGCAAATCCCACATCAATCCCACTACCCATACAGCGATTTGCAACTTGGAGCAGCCTTAGAGCTCGCAAACTGGATTCCCTCTGGAAACTGCACAGGAGACCATGCTTGAGGAAGATAACACACTCACCTCCTCTGCATCAGTGGGGCCAGATAAGAACTAGTCCAAAATAACACACCCCACACCCACAAGTGCTACTGCACAGGTGCCAGATCTTCAGCACCAACAGTTTCACCCTCCAGCCCCACTCTGCCAGCTAACACAGCCACGGCCACCAAAAACTGGGGCTCACATGCCGGGTAATTGGAGTGCAGAGGTACCAGCAGTACCCGACTACTTGTGATATCTGCTTATGAGCACCCTCTGCTGGATATTGCCATTTTGTCTTCCCTCCAGATCAGCAATACTAGCAGGCTGCCTCTGCAAAACCAGCAAAGCACCTGGGCTGCAGAAGCAGGGAGCCTGTTCCTGAGTACCCCGAGGATGCCCCAGTGTACAACGTACCAAATGCATGGTAGGGGACTACTCTGCACATCCACAGCAGGATAAATCAGTGCTCATTAAAAACAACCAGAAACCAAAGACATACTTGTAACAAGGAAAAGTCAAACTCAACAAAAGCCCTTCCTAATGACTAAGCTGCTTACAACTCAGCATCAGTCTGAACAAAACATACTGCTGAAAAAAGATGCTGAGGCAACACCTAAAATGCATCCCTCCGCAAGCTGAATGGCAGTCATACAGGCTCTGATGTTGTAACATTTCTTACTGTGGCTCCGACCTGCAGAGGTCATCTATCCACCACAACACTGGGGTGGATGACTAGCTGAGAGGTGATTGAGACATCCGAGTTTGTGGTTTGACAAGATGGATAATTGTCATCTTGAACCTATAGTTCAGGAAGATGACAACATCCTTGTATTCTACATCTCAGCCTTCAGGTGATTAGAAAGTTGTGGTCACCTCTGATCCCAGCCAGGCTTATAGTAATTATTCAGTGCAGATGTTCAGGAACACAAGGCTCAAGCAATGACTCCTGTAAGCTAGCGTCTACTGTCAGATGTTTCAGAGGAAGGTATTAGAGGTTTACGGGGCCAGGAAGAGCATTTAACCAGCTGCAGCTGGAAAACTGTCCACAAGCAGGAGGCCTGATACCTTCTAAACCAGCAAGAACTAAATTCATAAACTGTGTGTAAGATTTTTATCCATATAAACATCTAATCCTTTCTGCATTCTGCTATGTTCTTGGTCTCAATTATTTATGTGCTGTAAGAAAAAAGTTTCACTTATGTCAGATGTTTTATTTCAATTTCATTGAAAACCTTGTGTTACGTAAAAGTATACACAGGAATGCCTGGTTTACTTCTCTGTACTTCTAAGTTTATATACTTCTGTCATGTTGCTTTTTATTACTCTTCACTCTAACTAAGGATGCGTAATCTTTTTAGTCTCTCCACACCTCTAAACATTTTCATCACCTTCTTCTGCTAAATATTTGTAGCAGAGAGATCATAAATGAACATATGATATTTTATTTTCAAGACCAGCATCCCAGAGAATCACTCATCTTTCCACCAAAGCAATCCAGCACATCCTCATTGCCAGCAGCCAAAGGGAGGGGAGCAGTGGAGGAAGCAGGGCTTATTACATCGGCCTCTTTCACATTGCAGAATTCATGACTGCAGGAGGAGTTATGTGCTCCCATGCCATACCAGCCAATGGCTGTGGTAATGCAAACGAAAAGGCATTAACCCTGTTCCCTGCTAGGAAACAAAGTCTCCCACTCATTCCTTAGAAAAGCTAAAGGTACACATTTCTGAGGGACTTGTGGGGTGGGTAGATACACTCGCTGCAGTTCTCCAAAGATAGCTCAGAAATAACCTGGGAGGATCCCAGATGAAGGCTGGGTGTCTTCTTACATCTGTCTGGTTTGGGAGAGGGAGTGTAAACAGTGGAACATTAGCTTAGATTAATTACAGACTGCGGGTATTTTGCTTTCATGTAGTGAGCTCAGGGAACATAACACCGCTGATAATTAAATAGCGCCTTCCATCAAAAGGTTCCAAACCACCCAGCAAACCAGCCGGGCTGTTAAGGTAGGGCTACTGGAGCAGCACACAGCAGCAGCTTAAGAGGGCGAAGGAACACAGCACGCTTGTTTAGGAAATGAAGCATTTCTACTGCAACTTCAGAAGGAATTATCACGTGTTTCACATTATATGCAGCAGAGTAAAACCTGGGCAGGATTAGCATCAGAGCCAGGAGATGTTCACTGGTCAGACACAAAGTTTTCTATCTCATGAGAAAGACTGTTTCTCCCATGACACAAAAATTCTTTCTTTCTTTTTTCCCCAGAACATAGGTTCAGCAATGACTGAGGAAAAATAATGATAAAGTTATCTCCTGTTTTGTTTTCTGCAGCTATGGGGTTTTTCTGTGGCTTCCCTACACTGAGTATGAGCAACACACAGGTTTTACCTGAGAGATGACAGTCCTCATGTAAGCAAGGGCAGGAAAATACAGAACAGGAGACTGCTGCCAACACAGAAACGTTCACAGCAGTAGGATTAATCTTCTGTGCTACCACACACCCATCACTTGACATTTGTGCTGGGGCCACCAGTGTAGCACACTGGTGAAGTGTCAACTCTGGAGGTGGATGGTCAAACCTGTACTCTCCTTCTCATGCGATGTATCCCAGCTGGGTTACTACATGCCCTCTTCTTCATTTCCTTTCCTGTCCCTGCTTTTTCCAGTCCTGAGGCTGCTTTTCCCTGCCTGCCTACCTCCCCCTCCTCATCCCCTGGCAGTCAATGCGCACCAGTGGCAGGGAAGCTCATGATTACTCCATGTGGCACAGCTGAATGAATTGTTGCTGTAAGGCCAGGCTGCTCCCCAAAACTGCAGCCCTGAACTCATCAGCTGTTGTCTCAAAGGCACCAAAATGAGAGGCTCACACAAAAGCAGAAGGAAGAGTAGGGGCTGCCAGGATCTATCTACTGCTTTACGTTCACACTTGCAATAGGGAACAGAACTGCTGGATAGGCACACATTTTTCCTGCCCACTACATCCTCTGGCACTATCCCACATTCCTCTGTAGAGAGGACTGGGAATCTGCAAATTCAGGAACTCAGTATCTCAAGACGAGCTGCGCTTTGCAGGTAGTATCTTGCCCTGGAGTCCCAGGATATGGGAAATAGGGATATCAACATACTGAAACACAGACCAAACCCCCTCAGCACTCCCTGAGACATTCTCAAGACTCCAGCTGGAGCATCAGCAGTGTTAACAAAAGGCAAAACCACGTGCTGGCCTCATGAATGCAGTGTTATCACTCCATAGTTTCACACAATCTGCTCTCTGTGCAGACACAGTGACTGAGTCAATTGCACCTCCTGCTTCTGGATTCAAGGCAGGGCCAGAGATGCTCTTCAAAATGCAGAGACTCAGGCTGCAACCCACCCACTAATAGAAGATTACTAAATGCCTGGCCAGGAGGTGATCCATAATGATAACAGGCATAGGGAAAAGGGCTTAGGGGGAAAGAAAGAAGGGAGCAAACTTCACACAGGAGCGACACTTATTTCTGAATGGTTAATGCTATTATGGTTTAGTTAATAATCTGAGGTGGACTAGAGAGAGACACATGCTTCCATCCAGTGCATCCTCACCTAATAGAGGTATCTTTTCTCACATATTGTGCCAACAGCCTTTACTTGTCATACAACAGTTGAATAAGAGCCAGGAATATTAAGTCCACATAGCAGCATATGGTAGAGCAGCTGGAGCACACACCTATGGGACAGCTATTTGTAAATTCTACCTATCCCCACCACAAAAACAACCCTTCCCTGAGCCCTGCCATTCCATCAACAAAACCAGGCAATCCCACCTACAGAAGCTATACCAACACATCAGGGCTGAGGCAAGAGTACTGATGGAGGGGAAGAGGGAAGGAACAGATCACTTTGCAGACAAAAAGCACCAAAGAACAAAGTATAAGAAAGCCAAGGAGATACAAAGCTACCAGACTTCTTCAACAATATATGCTAGGATGGTTCACTTACCTACCACCTCCCTAGGAAGTGCTGGGCAACCAAAAAAGCAGAACTAGATACAGAGCCCACAAGGAAAACTAAAGAAAAATGATTCCCATCTGCCCTCTCAACACTCTTGTGTTATAGAGAGAATAAACTACACCTGGGCAGGTTCAAATAGCTCACAGCCATCAGTTCCCAGGTGAAGTCCATGAAGGAAAGGAAGCAATTGGGCTTACCAGAAGTCACAGAGCTTGTGTTAGCCCCAGAAACCCCAGTGCCCAGCCCTCACCCTCACAACTGAACCCTTGGAGAGAAATATGGAAGATTTTAATTACTATCAGCATGAAGTGCACATCCCAGACCTCTGGGATCCCTTGGTGCAAATCAGGACCCCAGTGTACCAGGAGCTGTCTGCTGGCAAAGCTGTACAGCTTTAATGTGTGGCTTGCACCACAATAAGAGTCCCCAGTGTGCTAGGCACCATAAAACACAAGACATAAATTACTTTGGATTATTGTCATCCACCTAGATAAATACAAAACCTTATACTGAAGAGTTTTATCATCTTTTTCAGTCAGACAGCCATATAGTGACATTGGCACTTCTCACATTTACAGTGACATAAGGAAGAACAGAGAAAAATGTATTCAGCAGCCAGATGTGTAACTGCAGTACATTAGATGCTCAGACAGGTGATCCTGGTGAGCTCATGGAGAAAGATGAAGGGTTTCCACCACCCATTTGCCTAAGTGCCCGAGAGTCCCCAGCAGGTTTGTGTTACCAGTGCAGCTACACTTGCCTTGCTCCTGTTACTTGTGTACAGCAGAGACTAAAGTGACCTCAGGCGGGCCTCCTTGCACCGCACCTGCCCCTTGGCATTTCCACACTATGGGAATACCTTCCCTTTCCGTGAAATCACTCCCACTGCACCAGCAGAAACAGCAGGAAAAATCAAGCCAAAAAACAGGAGAAAAGAGGGCAAAATCTCTTTAGTCACCAAGTTACATCTCTTCCCCACACATTTCTTAGAGGTATACATTTCTGTTCCAACATGAGCAAAAGCCCAAGGACTCCAGTTGTCAGTGTGCTGGCAGCGTTGGAACTCTTTCTGATATATTTAGAGCACACAGCATCACACCAACTCCTCTCCCCATTAAGCTGTGATATCTGAGCTATGACTTTTTTTGCTCTTTTTCAGGTGATCTGTCTGAAAGAGCTCTCGGATTGTAAATGTGGTGGCTGAACAAGGAAAATATAGTTGCCCCAATGTTGTCACTGCAGTTAGCTTGGCTCTTTATAGAGAGAGTAGGTTTTATGTCTGTCTTACAAGTTCCCACTCGAGAGTAAAATTCTGGGTGAGACAACTGACCACTGCATCTGACCTACGGCTGAAAATAAAAGCTGGCTTCCCACCTTAGTTTCCAAGTAAACTCCTCCAAATGGCACAGCACCCCATACTGCATTTCACAGGCAGTGCAGATATATTTAGCCTGGTACACCCTTCCCACAGTGCAGTGTGGGGCACAAGTGGCCGAGTAGAACCTGGGAAGGAATATAGGAAAATGAGCGGGGCAAACCATCCTCTCCAATTCACTAAGCATGGCTCCTGTTTACTTGCTTTGTTTAAAACCAAACACAATAAAAAAACCCAACCCAAAACAAGGAAACTTCACAAGGGAGTTTTATTTTCAGGTCAGAGCTGTAATTAGGTCCTGGAAATTAGCAGTTTAATATATTTGTGTTGTTGGATGTTCTCTGTATTTCCACCCCAGTGCCAGACAAGAATGTAGGGATGAGAGTGGCATCTACCCTTCTGCCTCAGCCTTGTTATGAGAGAAAATGGTATAAGCACCACACAAGCATCACAGGCATATGAACGTGATGAGATTCCCCTTCCATGGGTGTGAAACCACGGGACAGTAAGGCACTTCAGTAGCAATATTTGGGTGCCTGAAGAAGCATGCTGGTTGCTTTTGGAATCCAGAAAAGTGCCTGAGGGAGGTGAATTTCAGTGGTGTATAGCCAGCTAGCTTGTAAACAACTTGGTGCATTTCAGCAGACACCTCAAAGGGGGCATGTCTCTGGAGGTCATCCCAGGGCTGTTGGAGGGTCAGAAGGAGAGCTTAGCACTAGGAAGCCCAGGTTTTGCCCTGAGGGCCTTGGGAAGCGATCTCAGCCTCCATCAGGTCAGATAGCAAATAAAACAAACTATGGTGATCAGAATGATAAAAGGCAGTGGCTGCTCAGAAACATCTGCCAACTTGTTGTGTTCTGGCACTAGCAGGTTGTATGGTGATAATGCTCCTCCACCCACAAAGCTACAGGGAGGGCTCTCTGCCTTCTCTGGAAGGACTCCCAGCTGCAGCACAGGAACACAGAGCATCTTCTTGGCTTCCATGCTGGATAATCTCCTAGCCTAAAGAAATTATACACCCAAGTCTTAGCTGTAAAGGACTTTCTTTTCTTCTCAAACCGGGAAAATAATTCATTATATGGCAGGAATGAAACAAGAAATCAGGGGAAAAAACTAATGATGAGGTTGTGTGAACAGGAGTTATCCTATCAAGACCACTAGCCTGAAGCTTCCCTTAACAAGGTTGGTTTCAGTTCAAGCCTCTGGGAACCTTTTGCTCCATCGGAT
The DNA here is from genome assembly GCA_002631895.1 of Agapornis roseicollis. Lineage (NCBI taxonomy): Eukaryota > Metazoa > Chordata > Aves > Psittaciformes > Psittacidae > Agapornis > Agapornis roseicollis. The sequence goes on from NDXB01002941.1 coordinate 144,277, forward strand.
GAACTTTCAGTTCAGAGCTGGGCAAAGCAGAGTGTGATTCATTAGGGAGACCTCACTGTGAAACAAAGCAATTTCTCTTGTTATTTTCCTCATCCCCAAATGGGAGGTTGGGTAGGGCCAAGGAAGGTTCATGGCTGTAAAAAGACTTTAATGTCTGAGTAACACTGTAAGCACAAAGACACTTGATTTTCCAGAGTTGCACTACTTCATCCTCTCCTGTGACAGTTTAGGAGGTTGAGTGGAGTAGCTGTCTCCCAGATTTCCCAGTCTTTCACTCCTTTCCCCTAAAGAGCACTCTCTCGAGGCCTCCTTTCCATGTCCTTCCCTCAGCCAAGAAAGGCCAAGCACAGCTTTTTGCTCCCTCACGTGTTATCTCTGAGAGAAGACTATTATTTAAAGAGGTGCAGAGAGGAACTGGGATGTGATCATAATCACTGACCCTTGGGCTCCCAAAAGCACAGGACCATAATGTGCTGAGACATGAATAACCCTCCTCCTGTGGGAAAGTTGGGCACTGCTGCTATGCGTGACCACAATCCAAGAGCTAACCAGGTTTAGAAATCCCTGCACATGGGTGTCCTGTTTCACAGCCCTGCAACCACAGAGACAAATAATAGTATATAACATACGGCTTGAGGAAACCTCTTCTTTCTTATCAGATTTTTTAAAAAAGCAATGTAAGATTTTTTCTCTAATTTGAGATAAAAAATTGTCCATCAAAAGTCCTGCTAGTAATTCCTGTCCCATATATTACTTGCATATGTATTGCTGACAATATCTGCAAGCTGAAGAAACAAGAATGACAGGCATAGCTTCTTATCCCTGACTTGGTCACTGCAGTTCCTGGAACCAAAGTTATGATGCCAATATTTGAGGTTAAGATGTCAAAATTAGGGTCCCTTTGACAGCATTCATTTCAGCATGCTAACACTGTACCTGTGAGCATTTCCACTGTGAAAATCATGTGCTAAAGTGCTCACAAAGAGTGGGGAAGGCTCTTCAAACGCAATCAAACACCACTCACCCGCTAAATATTGGCCAATACTAGCTGAAAGGTTTAAAATATTCACCTAGCTCATCACCGATCCAGTGATGTAATGTTTGCAACAGTCCCGCCAATGCTGCACACAAGGGAGGGTTCTGTGAGAACCAGACTTTTCTCCTTCAAGAATATGTCTCCTGCTTGTTTAGATTAATTGATTTCACACACAGTTGTTTTTGTGTGTGGCCTCCCTTGATTTTCTGAGCTCTCTTTGCTCCAAACAAAACAGCTTAGGGATGTAGATGGAGCCAATTGCATTTTGGAAGAGAGGCGATAACACCTCAAAGCCAAACAGAAAAGGACATTTCTTGCTTCAGAGACCTCTGGATTATGCTTTGAGACAGCTTGACAGAAGCATGCTTCTGGGAACATCATAAAACTGCTTCAGAGACACACTGCACAGAGCCTGGCAGGAAAAAGTTCCCCACAATGGTGGGAAGGGGAAAAAGTAACTTCTGAGCAGAAAGATATATGGCAGTGAAATTGCAAACAATAGATGACCAAGGAGCTGTCTCAAATTTTAAGACATCCTGATTTCATACGAGAGCTCCTAGCTGGACTGAGAGAGAACCACAGTCCTCATCTGTGCATGGAATATGTATCAGGCAGCTTGTGGTGCACTACCAAACACTGGTTCAAAAGGAAAATTCATCTTGGGGAAAGAAATCTGGATATTAATTTGAAAGCACAGCACAGAGCAAGAAAGATTAACTGCCCTCAGCCTCTCCAAACCAGCAGTGTGGACACGCCACGAATTCAATCTGCAGTGAATTACAAGTCATCACACACAAAGTATTGAAGCAGCCAGCCAGGAAAACCAGTGGAAATACACTTTTGTAGATCTGGTCAGAGAATGGAATCTCTGTTCCCCAAGAAGGGCTGGGATTTCAAAATTTGCCTGCATCTCAAATAAGGATAAAAGGTCAAAATATAATACTATTTCATGCCATGAACAATTCCAAGTGCTTTTGATTTGAAAATGCAGGGGGAAAAAATCCCAAGATATTATTGATAGACACAAACTATTCAAAATGTTTCACCAGCATTTCCTCTGTCTTTTCCAGCACTGTTGGGCCCCAGGCCTTGGGGGAAAAAAAATCCACGTTGATGCAGACACAGACTCCCCATCAGTGAAGGAAAAGTTGGTACTTGAACTATAACAGGAGCTTGTCCCAGATCCAAAGGCGTTATCTACCTGAGGGTGTTAGGAGAGCTGGCTGACGTCCTTGTGAGACCACTCTATAATCTCTGAGAAGTCGTGAAGAACAGAGGATATCCCAGATGACTGGAAGAAGGCTACATCACCCCTTTTTGCAAGCAGGGCTTGAAGAAGGATCCAGGAAATTACAGGCCCATCAGTTTTGCTTCAGTCCCCAGGAGACTTATGGAATGAGTCCTCCTGGGGGCTATCACAAGTCAAATGAAGCATGTGATTGGGAAAAGCCAGCACAGATTCACCAAGGACAAATTGTGCTTGACAAACCTGATTGCCTTCTACGACAAAGTCAGCTGCACAGTTGATGTGGGGCAAGCAGAGGACATCATCTATATGGATTTCTCCAAGGCTTTCCATATGGTTTCCCACAGCCTCCTCCTAGCAAAACATGCATTATGGTCCACACAAGAGGTCTGTGCAGTGGTTGGGAACTGGCTGACTGGCTGTACCCAGATGGTGGTGGTGAACAGATACTTTTCAAACTACTGAGGTCCCCCAGCAATCAATATTGGACCCAACACTGTTTAAGATCTTCACAAGTGATCTGGAAGATGAGATCAAGTGCACCCTGACCAAGGTTTCTGATGATACCAAACTGAGTGGGGAAGTGCATACTACCTCTGCAGGGAGAGGCTACCCTGCAGAAAGACCTGGATAGGGTGGAAGAGTGGGCTAACAAGAACCTCATGAAGTTGTACAAGAACAAGTATAAGGTCTTGCACCAGATGACTGGCTGGATCAGATTATCCTTGAGGTTCCTTTCAATCTGGTATTCGATGATTCCCTAAAAATGAAACCTTGATCCAAAACAAAAGATTTTGGGATGTTGACCTCAAATTTGAACTCTTGCTTCAGGTTTAAACTTAGAATGACATTTAATTCTGAACGTCAGTTGGAAACAGAAATCATTAGGTTTTAAAACATCACTATGGAGAAACATGTTTTTCTTCTGAAAATTTGAATTTGGACCAAACCATGTTTTCTTGTGAAAGCCTTTTTATTTACCAGCTCCATGGTTGCTTGTTTTGCTGCTTAAGGATTGGGTATTTGCTCCAGCCATATAGATGTCTGCAATGGGATGTCTGGGAACACACTGGAGATTCCTTTTAGAAGTCCAAGATTTTGACACATCTGCACCCAGACCTGAAATATTACAGAGCAATTAGAGATTTTAACAGAAGTGGACAAACAGAAAACCACTTTGCACAGAGATGAAGAGTGAGGTCTGAAGTACTCCTAAATACCCTCCAAAACAGCATCTTTCACAGCATATGTGATTACAGAGCTCTGTCCAAAGGTCTGTAATCTTGAAAAACCTTGGAAAGCAAAAGGCAGATGGGCCTGTGGAAACATAAAATTACCTCTAATCAATTGTTACTTATTTAATATTAATCCTTTGCAGAAAACCACAAGCAAAAGCCCAACTCCAACTCTGGGAATCCACAAGATTTCTGAAGACATATTTAGGTAGATGTATGACTACCAGCAACTTCTGTTCTGCACAGAAATGACCTCTCTGTGGCAGAACAGACAATGAGAAGAAGCAGTATGTCCCAAACGCAGGGTTGTAAACTTTGACTGAAAAGGTAACTACACCACTAACATCTGCTGTTTTGGACACATGGGACAATGGCTATGAACATGCAAGTCTGCGCAGCACAAGACAGCACAGCAAGTCAAATTATGGTGACCAGTCACACATGCAGGACCTCAGATTATAAATCATCAAGATGGTCTGGAAGATCCACTCAGCATGATGCTGAGGTACACTGAGAGAAGGCCCTACCAAGGAAAGAGTGACAGAATGAAGTGATTAATTTGATGTGATGGCATTGTTATTAAAGGCTAAAGGCTCCTGCCCATTCTGGCAGAGGAGCTGAAGGCAAAAGTAAAATGTATTTAGGTGGAGTCACAGCTGTGACTGAGGAGAGTAGCAACATCTGCCTGAGACCCAAATAGGGAATGAATCGTATTCAAGCAACTTGGTGACGTACAACATCAGACCAGTGCCTGCTAGACTGACAGACTTCCTGGGTGACAACCCATAACTTGGGGATGGGTGTTGCTTTTGAGCTCTTTCAATCCCAAGCTGATTTACAAAGTTATGCCCACCCCAGAGCAGCCTGTGATGCTTGTGAATGAGACACAGTTTCCATGGGTCTGTATCCTCCCCCACCCCTGGTCCAGCTCCAGCATACACTACAGTCCAGCATACTCATCCTCTTGCACACAGCCCTGCTTGATAATCCTTCCCTGGTTGTGGATAAAGGCTCTTTCACCAGGAGGAAGAATGAGTTACTGGACCATTTGGGAAATAAAGAGGATAATCACCTGTGTTTCTCAGGGAGGTGCAGGAATTGGTACAGCTGACAGCCAAAGCTGTCCTTGACGGCTCAGAGGCACACTGTGATGGTCACCTTCCATCTGCTCAGCTTGGGATCGACTGCATGAAGCATGAGGCTCACCAACTCAGATCTCACACAGGTTTACCAAATGTGACAGCAAACTGACAGAGCCTTCTCTCTAATGCATTTAAAATACATTTTCCAGTTCAGCTTTGCCCATAAGCTAAAGTTAAGCTTAATTAACACCAACTAACTCTGTCTAAATGTAACTGCTTTTCATATTGCTTGTAGCTTGGTTCCTGCTTGACTTGGAAGTGTTACCTGATGTCCTCAAGTAGGGCCTGGTCCAGACTATGAAGTTTACCCCATAAAATTTTGTTAGCTCATGGAGCAAAAAAAAATGTAATAAAAACACACCCTCTCCAACACTCCTGTGAACACTGTTGTGATGACATAGATGCCCATGTAGTCATTTCTGTATCCACAGGCATTGCTGCTACTGCCTTCATTCATGGTCTTTGGAAAGGTGTCACAGATATGCAGGCAGAAAAGCCTGGCACTATGGAGCTGTGCTAGCACTGCTCTACCATAGTCACAAGCTAACACAGTCAGTCAAATTCAGACAGATTGACTGAAGTAGATTGCTCCTGGTGTGTGAGTGATCTAAATGGCACCATTTTCTTACAGGATACAGAAGTTTTACATGCCTTGTGGACAAAGAGTTTTGTTAGGTGCAATGGGGTTCTATGCCACTGGAGTGCAACAGTCATTCTGCAGAAATACAGACCCTCACTCGGATCGTCTCAGCATGCTATGGAGAAGACAAGCATCTCCCAAGCCTTTCAGGATTGTGCAGACTCCTTGGAAAATGGCAAAGATGCTGAAAGAGCATGTGCAGCTACAGCAGAAACGGAACATAAGCAGTGCTGCACTTACCAAGCTTACCCAGCTGAAAACCTTCTTGCCATTAATAAAAAATTAATCGAAGTTCATTTTGTACTTTGGCAGAACTCCCAAACAGGTTGTTAAGAATAGGTGGAAACTTTTTCTATAAAAACAGAGAAGAAACTGGGACAGGTAACTGATCATAATTCACAGGGGCACTCTATCCACTCTACCTACATGGCAGGCTGCACAATCTCTGCAGGTGGAATTACAGCTGCAGCCACCCGCGAGGCTGCAGATGTTGGTGAGAAATCTGCTTTGTATACACCACGCACTGCAGCAAGAAAACCAGAAGCTTCTGCTACTGGGTGCAGAGTAATGGGGCTACCCCATGAATACCTACATCATCTCCATACAAGATTGTAAAGCTCCAGTTAGTTTTCAAAGGTGCAAAGCCAAGCAGAATTGACAGGGATGAATGACCATGGGATACTTCAAACCTTCCTGGTTGTGACACAGAAATGATAATGGCAAAATATTTACTAAATAAAACCCTGACATTCTGCCAGGACCAATACTGACAGCAATGATTAACGAATCTGGGCCAGAATATAATGAAGGAAACCTCTAGGATTTTTCTATCTATAAAAAGAGGCAGAAAAAAAGGAATTTCATTTTCTTTTGTACAGTATCAAATGTGTAAGTACTGTGGAGTACTTAGAAACACCTCAGAGAGTCATGAACCTGACAGTCACAAAATTATTTCTTCTGAAACATGTTGCATTTATGAAGACATATTTGGGCTCATGTGTTTCTCTCAACATTCTTTGATGCATTACAAAGCTTGGGAATGTTTTCACAGCTAAGCAAGGGAGATTCTCATTTAATTTGCTTTAGAACTCCAGCTTGTCCATAATAGAGGTGCTACAATGCTTCAGGACTCAGTGAAACAATGATACCAAACCAGCCAAGAAGCTGAACAGAGAACAACTGGAAAAAGAAGATAAATTTAGGGAGATCACTGAAATATTACTATTTGTATAACTGTTGTTAACCCCCTGCCCTTAATGATGAAAAAACCCAACCCAAAACACGTGCCTCACCCAACCACTTCCGTTTCCTTCATATCCAACTGAGATGGAAGAGTTCACAGAAAACTTAATTTCCCCAAATCCCTCAAATAAACTAAGAATGGAACTTCAAGTGTATATGTAAATCTGTACCTATATATGCAAAGATACAATGTTGGTCTCCTTTCTTTCCCCTAAGAGAAAAACTATCAAACCCTTTGAACCTTTCCCATGAGCTACCAAAACCCACAAATTAAACTAAACCAAGAACTCTTTTTCACATCCCTGCACACATCAGTGCTGTGAGCTCTCTGACCACGAACCAATTCCCACTCTAGGAAGACTCACTCCCTTAGAGTATCCCTGATAGAGACCTACATCATGCATTATTTGATCTCATTTTGTCTTGTCTAATTCTGCTCCAGATCCCGAGGTTAAGGTCTGCAAAACAGAGTAGTTATTTGGAGTAATCAAGTCCAGATTACTTAAGCCTGCCCAAGTGTCAAAAATAGCTGAACCTCAGCAAAAAACTGGGACCTTTGACAGTGTTTCAAGGCGGATACCCCAAATCACTAGTCACTGCTCAAAACCCTGGCCTTCATTACCTTTCCTCTGAATATGAGAGTATTAAACACAAGGCCACCGGGTTAGCTCAAAGAGTGACAGAGGAGGCCAGGATTCAAACCATCTCTCTCATGTGGTAGACCACAGCATTAGTTACATGACAAGCAGGCATGCCTGCAAAAGCAGAGATCAATTAGGAGTCTCTTGCAGGGTTATGCAGGGCACAACCAGTTTGATCCTGATGCTTTCATTTAGATGAAGAGAACTGTCAGGTTGGGCCACATGTATTGTCCCAAACTTTGAAACTCTAAAGAACGTGAATTCTATCCAGCCTGACACAAACGGGAGCACTCCATCTCCTCTGCTTTTTCCTCTCTCCAGCTACTCTGAAGCCAAGGGGCATATCACTCTGTTCCCAAACTAGGATGAAAGCCAGCTGGGGAAGCCCAGCTCTGAACAAACTGAAATGAGGAAGATGCCTCTATTGGGAAGCACCTACAGACCCCACCACTGGGGTCCCAAGAGGGGCAGAAAGAGGCACCATCCCTTTATAGATGTCTAGATTGCTCCGCAGTATGCCTGGTCTCTGTTTGAGAGCAACCACAGCCAGAAGGAAAATATCTGCGGGCTGCAGTGGGATAAGGGGAGACTTCCTGAAGCCCACTGTGGAGTAAATACTGAGAGAAACCAGGGATGAGAGAACAAGGGACCCTCCAGTCCTGAGGGCTGCGCAACCAGGTTTAAAAATAAAACCTACAAGCAGGGAGAACTGGCTTGCCCAGGACTCGGAAGAGCCAGCGTCTGCTGGAGAGAGGGAGCAAGCAGCAAACCACCAGCCCGAGGCAGCCAGGAAACGCTGCAGCAGGAGCCAGACCCACAACTCAGCCACAAGAGAACAGGTCGGCTTAGGATGGATGAAGCCGGCTGGGGAGTTAAATTTAGACAGGTAAACATAGCAAAGGGAAGAGATGGGGTTCACAGAGCCCTCACCAGCTGCCGCTGCCAGGCCCTGGTGAGGACCCCCAGAAAAAGCTGCTGGGGACTGTGTCTGGGGCACCCCGGAATAGAGCCATCAGGAACAAGGAGGTGAGGCTCAAGTGCCTGGATGTTTCATTCCTACCATTTGCTTCAAGCACTTCCCTGCCAGGCTGTGTTCCCAGAAGTGGGAATGCTGTTGAGTAAATCATCCAGGACACTGCAGCCTGAGGAAAGCTGCAGTGCTGGGGACACACGGTGCACAGGGACCATTCAAAGGAAAGGTACCAGGGAAACCCAACCAGAAATATGTGGGTCACAGGCTCAGTGACACCATTTGGGTGCCAGAGCCCTGCTGAGCTCCCTTTTTGAGGGAAAAAGAAGTAAAAGAAGAGGCCTGGTGATTGCTCATAACAACTAATGCAAGAACAGGGAGTTAAAGCCTTTCAAACTCAGCTGAACTCTAGCTTGAGTCATCCAAACCCTGAGGACTGGAGGGGACACACAGCACTCCTTTGCCCTCACTGCCTGCAGCCCTGATGCAACCTATCAAACATCATTGCCCATTTCACAGCTGCCAAGGACAAGTGGGGGATCCCCACATATGGACAGCCTGCCATCTACAATGGGCTTCCATGGAGAGTGGCCCTGCGATTACAAGATACATGAGAGCATCCCTACTTTGTGGAAGTCGCTGTGCTGAAAAGCAACAATCTGCTTGCAGTGATCCTGTTGCTCCACCTCACACAGAGCTGGGGAAGGCTTGCGTAAGCTTTATCAAGGCCTAAGCCAAAGCTTGGAAGGGGATGGCGGATCACAGGATCTGGTCTTGTCTGTAATTCTGTCCATATGGTATCAGCCAGTTATCTCTGCAGTGAGCCTGAGAACTCGTGCTCCAGTAAAGTGTCTTTTCCAAAAAGACATTCAGTCTTTATTTGAAGATTTTAAGAGCTGGAGAAGCTAATGTTGCCTTTGGTTGTTTGTTCCAATGGTTAATCACCCTGCTGTTAGAAACCTTGCCTGTTTCTAATGTGCATGCATCAAGCTTAACACCCAGCCACATGCTTTAAGTTCTCCTCTTGAATTGGAAAACTCTCCAATCCCAGTGTCACTGAAAGTGCTCACGTATCACCCTGTGCTACCTCTTGATTTTCCTTCTGAAACATTACTTAGGTCCATCCACATTCCTTAAATCTCCCATTAGAAAAGGATTTTTTCCAGCCCAGGAGAAATTCCCATGACTCTTCCCTGCACTGCCTTCAGCTTTAATGAAGTCTGCGTGCCTTTTTCCAGCAAGCGAAGGTCCCTTTCTATGTGAAAAATGAAAGCAAAACACGAACTGCCCTGACTTACATGACAACATGCCTTGGCTATCCGCATCCTGATTCTTTTAGAAGTACTGAGCTTAAAAGTCTCTCTGAAATGCTCATTGTGTGTGTGTCCAATTAATTTGGAAATGATGAAATGGTTTTCACTGGAGCTTTGATCAGCCATTAAGAAAAAAAGATCTTATGAACAGAAACAATTTATATTCATTTAAATGAGCAATCATGTAGGTTTCAGAAAAGAGCTGGTCTGCCTGCACGCCTTGAAACCCAAACCCAACAACTTCAGGACAAAATACTTGAGATCTGAAGCAGTCCAGAAACAGGGAGGCCTAATGGGCTGGAGAAAGGAACAAACAGCATCAAAGGTGACTCCACTGATTTATTCTTTTTCTTTAATTTCACAATATTTGATCTCTTCGTAGAAGTCGAAGCTCCTGCAGACTTGGCTATAGGAGCATTTCAGTTTTTCTTTAAAAAGGACTGGTTTTGTCTTTGCAAAATAAGTCTAGCAAATAAAATTGGGACATACCTTATTACCTTGAAAAAGAACCTCCAATTTTTCAGACCCAGCTCTTTTGAAACTTCCATTTTTGTTTTCCAACTGATGTAAGAATTCCAGCAGATTGGGAAGGAAGGGGCCAAGACAGAAGACATCTCAGGGAGCCTGCAGCCATAATTTCAGCTTTCCCTAAGCGCAGGTTAGTCACACGTAGAAGGACGTTTTCATTGTACATGCACTAGAGACAGGGGAAAGGACTGTCCCCGGGGGCAGTCCCTAAGTGGCTGCATACAGCTACCCAGAGGAGGGGTGTGCTCATACTGAAGGCACAGAAGGAGCTAGGTAGGACTCATTTCCAAAAGGGAAGAATCTCTTACAGACACTCCTGGGCACAAAAACACGAGTGAGGAACAAAGCCTGGGAGCAGAGGAAACCCATGGCTGGAATGGGGCCAGCTCACCTCCCCAGCTCTGCTTCCTACCCCATACTGGAAGTTCAATTTCATGCTTTGCTCTTGATACACTTGGTTAATTTGTTTAAAGATGGAGGAAAAAAAACCCAACCCCAAGTACTTGGGCTACCTTCATTGACGTGTGGCAACTTACCCCATATGCTGGATGCTTGGGTCAAACAAATTCCGCCTGAATTGCTGCAGTGTTCAACCTTCACCTCAGATAAACCCAAGTATCTATGCATAGGACACAGGTTTAAGAGAAGTCTGCCTCTTCTGCCAGTTTTAAGAAAGCCCACTTCTTTCTCTTTTGGGAAGAACATGTACCCAACTTGGTTTTGCCTTTACAGCAGCACCTGTGTGTGTGACAGAAGACATTGGCCACCAGCAGAAAAAGTGGTTGTTTCAGCCTGTGTGTTGATGCCCAGGGGCAAATATGGGAAGGAAGGGCAACTACAGGCTCATGCCTGAGTGCTGGGGCACCTCTGCAGACCTCCCACCTGCAGGGGAAGGTGGAGAGACCTTAGAAATACACATGTACCAGGCAGGCTCTGAAGGGAAAGACAGACAGACAAGGATGAGTGTAAAGGAAGGAGATACCCTGTGAGCCCAATATGTGTGCCTGAGGCTGTGCAGACACAAAAGCCCAAATAAAGGGCAACAGGAAAGAGCCTTCCATGTATAGGCAGATAAGAAGGCATCAGTGCAAAAGACAGTCCATGTATGCAGGTGATAGAGCAGATTATATCAGAAATGTGCAGGTGAATACAAAGTGCAGGTGAACACAAAGAACGCAACGTGCACGTACCCAAAGGTTTGGCCATGAGGAAAATAAAGAGAGAACGTAAGTGCTAGTACATGTGTGAGACACAGCTCTGACACAAAACAAAACAACCCCAAAGATGGACAGGATGATGACATGCATGCAGGCAGCAGAGCAAAGGTGATGATGATCACACATTGGAGTACAGGCAGTAAAGAGGCAGGTAAAAGTTGCACAGAGAGCGTGACAGGGATGCTCATCTGGTGGGAAGCAAAATATATGAAGAACACGGGGCAACAAAGTGGTCACAGCACACAAAAACATGTTTGGGGAAGTTATCTTGCCCATACCACTAAGGGAAGTATTGCACCATAATTCCAAGAAAAAAAAAAACCAACACAACAACCAAGTTCCATAAACAGCGCATTTGTTAATGACATAACTAGGATGCTCATGCCTTGGTATCATGAGACCCAGTACTCCATTGCTACTCATCTATGTTTCTGCATGCACAAGCACTTTCTCCCACACTACACACCATGGCCCATAATGGCACACGCTGTCACATCTCAGGCACACGGGCGGAAGGCCTGGGTTCTCTCACACACAGTGAAAGAGCTCTCAGAGAGTAACATCCCCTGCTCAGAGTCACTTCCATCTTACAGGAGTAACATCTGTTTTGCCGAAATCATGTCTGTCATGCCCGAGGAACATCTGTGTTACCAGCTCAAGGTCTTCCACCCCAGAGGAACATCCCTCGCACTCTAGCATCATCTCTTCTGCCCACAGTCAGTCTCTCCTACCGCAGTAGTACAGCCAAGGCCACCCTGGGGCCAACCCGCAACCAGCCCCAGCCTTGTCCTCCGGTCTCCCCTCTGCTGCTCTGTGTCACAAGGGGCTCACCCGGGACTTCAGCCGTGCGGCAGCCGCGGCTCAGCCCCCGACGTCCCCCATCCCTGGCCGGGGCCGCCCGCCGCTAGTGCTCCGCGCACCCGGGACCGCCCCATCCCCGCGGCCCCGACCGGCGGCTGCAACGGGCGGGAGGCGCCCCCGGGGGTCGGCGGCTGAAAGCGCTCGCGTCTCCTGCGCTGGTAGAAAGCAGCAGCCCCCGCACTGCCCGCGCCGCCTCCCTCCCCTTCGGGGGCCGCCCGGGGAGGCGTCCGGCCCCAGGACGGGACGGGCCCGGGAAGCCGTGCCACCCGGCACGGCAAAACACCTCCCGCCCCCCGGCCTTCTCCCGCCGCCGCGGGCGGGGGCCGCCTCCTACCTGCATCTCCCGGGCGCCGCGTCCCCGGCCGGCGGCGGCAGGTGAGCGGGCGCCCGCGGCGGGCACGGGGCTCCGCGCCCCTCTCCGCGGCGTCGCGGCGGCTGGAGACCGCGAGGGGACGCACCTGCCCCGGGGGCCGCGGCCCCGTCGCCGCGCCGTGCCGAGCCGAGCCCCTCGCCGGCAGCGAGAGGGGAACGGGAGGAAGCTGCAGGCGCTGCCCTGCCCGTCGCCGCGGCTGCGCTGCGCTCCGGGAACGGCGGCACCGAGGGGACTCCCGGCCGAAGTTGGCGGCGGCGGCGAGTGCCGGGCCCGGGAGGTGCCGGCGGATCCCGGGGGCTCCGGCCGCCTCCGCCCCGCCTCCCCCCGCCCCGTGCCCGCCCCCAGCGCCCTGCGCCCGCCCCGCCGCGGGCACCGCCGCTGCCGACGGGATGGGGCTCGCTGGAGGGGGCGCGGCGGCCTCCCCCACCGGGCAGCCCCTGGGATGTGGCTGGCAAGGGCTGGCCCGAGGGAGAGGTGCGGGCCCTCTGCCGTCGGGGGGACCCGTCCCGGCTGTTCGGGAGGGCGAGAGGGGGGAAAGCAGCTGCTCCATGAGGTAGAGGGGACCGGGCTGGCTCCCTGCCTCTGTTCCCGGCAGCCGCCCGGTGCCTGCCTTCCCCCTGTCCTCCCCGTGCCTGGTAGCACGGCCCCGCAGTGGCCCTCAAGTCACCCGTGGGTCGCTCAAGCGCACCTCTGCAGTGCTCTCGCCCTGGTTGCTGGGCCCCTGCGTCTGTAAGTGCCCAGCCCGCCACCGTCCCGGGCAGCCCCCAGCACCCTGGTGTAAGCTTCTCGCTGTGGGTACTCACGGGCACCCTGCTCATGTGGGACCCGGCCTGGGGGCCAGCGTTGTGAAAGCCAAAGTCCCTCCGGCATGGGCTCCCAGAGGAGGGGTTTCGACCTGGTGAACAGCTGCTTCATCCGAACAGCGGGGATTGTTGGCATCTGTCTCCCAGTGCAGGCAGTGGGGTGGGGGGTGGGTTGCAGGGAAGGTGCGAATGAGGCAAAGCCTGATTCTGGGATGCTGTTAAAAAAAGGCTGGCAAAGTTTGGCAGCAAAGGCAGCGCACAGCTTGCGTGGAGCTCTTGATGGGGCTGGCTCACAACAGGCACATCCATCCTTTGCCTACAACACCAGAAATCACACCGGGGGCTCTCCTCCACCTTTCTTCCCATAAAACTTCACACATTCACGGCCAGATCCTGTTCTCACTTTTCCTGGCAGAAGCAGGGAGTAGCTGCACAGGCATTAGCAGGATCACTGCAAATTTATGGTGCCGTAACTGGGAGCAGTGCCTAGCCCTTGGGATCGTTGGGCATCTCGGCACATGAGGAGGCAGGATTTACATGCCTGGCCTTCGAGCCTGGTGGCAGCTCTGCAGTAACCAGCGAAGCCAGAATTTACACTTGTTGTGTCGGGATCCCCATCTCTGGGCCTCACAGCATCAGGCATCCAAAAATCTCCATGTGGCGGGAGTGCAGAGCCTCACACACAGTGCAGTGAGTGCCTTGCTGCTCCTATACATGAACAGCCTCAGGCATATCAGTGAGTGCCTTGCTGCTCCTATACGTGAACAGCCTCAGGCATATGAAGATTCAAAGGGACTTACATCAGGGAGGCGTTTGTGGCCCTGGAACTACTCGAATTTGTACCAGGTTGGGACTTAGTGCAGCTACAGGCACGCACCCCATGTCCTGGTTTCAGCTTGAACCATGACACCCCTGCATGAACAGCTTGTTTCAAACAGCCCTAAGCATCTGCTCAGGTTCAGAGTGGAAATGCTCATGTGAGCATTTTTAGAGGTGCAGGTAAATGTTTGAATACAGGCTACATGGGACAAATAATTGAAGGCTCTGAGAGTCTTAATTTATGACCAACTGTTCCAGTGTTTCCCATCAGTGTAGTCATTAATGATGCTGTCTTTTAATGGGAATAGGGTATAGAGGAGGTACAGCTGGAGGTAAATAGTAACCCAGTGTTTGTGGTAGGAAATAAGGAGCCATTGTCCTCAGCACTATGTAACTAGAAAGATAATAGTTGGTACAGCAAATACCAGCTAATTAGAGGGCAAAGGCAGTCTTGAAATTGCAGCTGGCTGCAGGAAATTTTAGGTGCCAGCTTTTTCTCTCCAAGGTAAAGCCGGTTTACCATATGGGCTGCTGTTCCCTGCTTGTCTGGCAGACTTCTAACTTGCACATTAAGGCTGTGGAGGGCAGGGCCAGGGTGGTCCTTTGGGGACTTAGCAAACAGCAGGGTTCCCTCCTGGGGACCTGGAGGTGTGAATGGGAGCATCACAGGGCTGAGGCTTGGTAACAAATTGCTTGGTCTGCTTAGTAACATACTTACCCACTTCTAGTGCTACAAGGGACAGCTGGCCATAGCAGGTCAGCAGGACAGGGGTCCTCACAGGAGTCCTGCTGGGGCTGGCATGGTTCACCCCAAGAGGTAGTGCCTTACATCAGGGTTAGAGGTGGCAGAAGGGGAGGGCAGAGCCAGTGTAGACCAACAGCAGAGATGGATGGGCAGGAGTGGACACACATGCTCCTTAAAACCTCCCAGCTGTGAAATGTGTGGGTTATTCAGAAAAGATCCCAACTTACTGAAAGACCACACTGGCTTCAGCATAGTCCATGAAGAAGGTGAGATTTCCTGCAGCTTTCATCATTTCTGGCTGTTTCCGCTCCTGCTTTGGTGGAACAAGAAGAGCTGTCAAGAGGCACGTTAGGTGTGCGTCAGTCCTGTGGTGGTGCTGGAAGGGCAGGAAGAGCAGGAGGGACAGCTGGGGGTGCACATCTGCAAGGCTGGGTGGGAGTGGCTGGCTGCTTGAAGGGCTGGAGAAGAGGCAGGAGGTCCTCAGCCAGCAGTAATGAGGTGCATGGCCCATCTGAGAGGGTGTATGTCACACAAGGGGGAAGACTTGGCATCCTTGCCAGCACTGAGGTCAAAAAACACAGAATGAGTTGGTCATGGTTCTTGCATGGGTGGCTGAGGACAGGAGACCACTTACTGCTCTACCTCACTTTGTCCTCTGCTGAAATAAATGTCTTTGTTGCTTTTCTAGTGGAAGGAAAAAAGTTGGTTGCCTTCTTCTCTCATTGTTTCCCCTGAAAGTTTGCTTTATCCTGCACCAAAACAGCTCCCTACGAATATCATATCATGGTTTTTGTCCACTGAAGCTATTCCTCCACCTACAGAAGATGATGGCACTTGTACTATGACAGGGGTGATCCTCACTAGGTATTGGGGGTATCAGCTGCCAGTAGGAGGGGCTCCTGTCCAGTCTCAGCTGCTGAAGATGTCATCCAGATGTTCTTTAGAAGATGCCCCAGTATAATCAAGCCTTACTGATCTAATAGTGAGCAGTGTCCACAGCTAGAACTGGGCAGGATGTGGAGTTCACTCCATGACCAGAGGCTTGGATGTGACTAATACTGGTGGGAGACACAGTCACAGCACACCAGGGAAGATGCTATATCTGATGAGTTGTAAAAAGTAGCTTAAGCCCATGCAGCCACCTGGACACCACATGCTGTTTTACTTCTCTTCATCTCACTGAAACATTCCTATGGCTACAGTGGCCCTCACACTCCTCTTTGTCTTCTACTACAGTGCTGGAAGCTGTATCTCTCATCTGGGCAGTATCTGCTGCTGGTGAGCAGGAAAAAGGTGGGAAAGAGCTCAGATTGTCCAATATGTGGAAATACTCAGCTCACCTGGAGGAGGAGCAGAGTGATTTAAAAGGTATAGGGAACATACATCCCTCTTAGTTAATGGTATGACCTTGCAGAATATATTCAGAACCTTACCACCAGAAAGTCATTCACGTGGCTGCAGCTCTTCTTAACATAGATGTAGGCCCAGTCTAGCATTTCTGTGGTTCTCATAAGCTCTGATCTCTTGAGAAGTTTCTCCCCTCCCTGTTGCACCTGCACACTAAACTTCCCCCTAGTGAGATGGTCCTGTGTCTTCCCTGCATGCAGGGCAGAGCCGAGGCTGAGATGGTGCCTGTTCTGCCACATATTTCAAGGAATACTTTCCATGAGATGGACCTTTCACTGAGATGGACCTTTTTTTTTGTCCTTTCATTACCACTCACCCCACACTCCTGTGGTAGGATTAGTCGCAGTAGAAGGAGCAAGTCAAAGGGAGTGAATGTGTTGTGAGGAACTGGACATGTTTCCAGCAGTGAGATTTTTATGAGTCAAGGTGGAATTCATGGAATAAAAATCTGGAAATGGAAAACAAACCCCATCTTGGGCTCCTGCCAAAGGAGGGCTCATTCCAGACATGTTACCTGATCTGACCTGCCTTTCAGGTGTGAAAACCTTCATTGACCCACCCCCATGTTCTCTACCTGCCCCTGCAAACACCAAAGGAAACCGCCACCTTCTTCCCAGCCGCTGCCCTTGTGGGAAGCAGCCAGTTTCCTTGAGGCATAAAGCTCATGACCTGGGAATTTGTGGCACTCCACAAAAGGAAATATAGGCTAAACTTCTGAAACATTTCCTAACGTTGACGTCTTTCAAGCGGTGGAATTGTCTCCCCAGGGACACGTGGATGCTCCGCTCCTTGATTCAGGGAGACAGGACTGGACAATGCACAGGGAGACATATTGTTGGGAACCTTACTGCCCTCCTCCCCAGGAGAGACAAGGAGGGGGGAGAGAGGAAATAAATTAGATGACTTGAATCATTTCCAGCTCTAATTGCTATGATCTTGCAGTAGTTTTCCCAGCCCTGAGTATAACATTAACCATCGAAGCACGATTTCACCCACGGTCAATTAAACCAGGATTCATTAGGCCTGACATCACCAAGTAAAATCCATCCTGGACCCAGGGACAGCATGCTGAGAAGAGACAGGAGCCAGACAGGGTGTCCATGGAATGGGCAGAAGCTGTTACCTTTGGGGATGGACATCTACAAACATGCTTTTCCCCTCTGTTGGCATGGGACACAAAGGGCAATGCAGCAACTCTATGTTGCGCATTTGCCTTTCCTCACCTCAGTGATGCACTGGAATGGTCCCTATGAGTAATGCCCCCCATCTGGATGGTGCTTCTGGCTGTGGGGGCTGCTCCAGAGATCAAATGGAGTTACATGGCAGGCTACCACTACGCATTCAATGGTTACACATGTTATCCTCTGTCCAGTTTGACCCTACCTTTCTGGTCCTCCAAAGTGCAGCTCTGGGAAGCCTGTCAGGTGCCCACCCGGGATATCTGGATCTTGAACTCCTCAGGGTGGAGGGTGGATCAGGGTACAGCTCTCCTTCAGTGATCTATGGCTGCAGACCTCCTCCTCACTCCTCCTTCCTCTTCCTCTGGAGTTCCCAACAAAGGAGTGAACTGAGCCATTCACTAGGTTTTGAATACCAAGAAAGCAAATAACGAGAAACCTTTGTGAAAACACAAGTATTTGAAGGATGCAGCAGCAATGAGACAGATCTGGCGGCTCTGATGGGGTGAAGTCCTGACTTGCCTGGCTCCATGTAACTCGGTAGCAAGGCTGGAGAGAGCAGGCAGAGTTCATGCCTCCTCCTTTAGCTTTAATCATTAGACAGGCTCTCCCGACAGCAGGCTCTGTGAGCTGAGCGAGTTAAACTGTAACTGCCTTCCTCGGTGGCCCCCAGCAAGGAGCCCTGGTTTGCGTGACCAGGGCAGGAGCAGCCTTCCACTCAAGTCCCACTAGCTATCACTGCTGGCTCAGGCAGGGAAGCAGGGTTGGCCCTGACTGTAGGCTGATGTGGGAGTAGCTGCCCTGCATGCCCATGATGGCCATGGGGATGGACCAGGATCCTGTTAGGATGTGCCCCATGTTGTTGGGGGAGATTGCCCATAGCTTCCTCCTTCCTTCCCTCCTTCCCTCTCATAAGCAGATAAGATCACCTGTCCCCATGGCACTGCTGGGAGGGTGGTGGGAGGGGGGGGTGGTAGTGCAGGAGATGCCCCAGGGGCCGGCCCAGGGCACCAAGCCCTGTGCCCTGCTACTGATAAAGACCAGGGCTCAGTTCAGGGAGGTGCAGGGCCACAGCCATAGCCAGACAGTGAGGTAATCTGCCCCCCAACACCCCTCCTCTCAGACCAAGTCTCCTGGTCTCTTGTACTTGGCTTAAACCCCGAGGTGAAGAGTTGTACATCCTTTCCAGAATTTTTATCGGCATGAATTATGACAACTCTGGATATTCTTATTGTCTGCTCAAATGGTCGATCCCCTTCTCAAGTCTTACTTAATTCTTGGCTCTTGCTGCTTCCTGTGGTAATGAGCTCCACAGCATAATTAAGCATGGTCTGTGATAGCAACAGCAGCAGTAGCACATGGGTGGGTGTGTACGTGTGTGTCTCTGCACGCATGTGTGTGCAGGCAGGGGTGCATGGGGAGTGACACTGCTTGCAGGCAGGGCAAGCATCACCTTTCGAGGACAGAATCAGTTCCAGGGTGCACCCAGACTGGGGCACAGAAGCACTGAGGCCACTGTGCTGGGGCTGCTCATCCTGGATGCTGTGACCCAATGCCTGGCTGTCAGGAAACCACAAACCCCAAATTCCTGCCCTGCACAGTCAGAAGGGAGTGATTGCTCCGCCAGCCTCTGGCTTAGGGGAGTGGTGCTGAAGCCCCACAAATCTGGTAAGATGTCCCCAAACAGATGAGGATCCATGGGTGATTCTGGGGAAAGTGCATGCAAGGCTCTAGTTGTGATCTGCCAGGGACAGGACCCAACATCCTGCTCTCCTGTGGTCCTCAGCTGCTCAGGGGCTGCAGCTGGGATGGGAGGGAATGCGTGCTGCAGCAGAGCCTCTTCCCCGGATGGCACCAGGGGAATCCCAGTTGATGCTAAGGATTTACCTTATTCTATGACATGTTCCATAATTTCTCCATGTAATCTCTTTCTTTCTTTTTGACTTCCTCTTTTCTCCTTCCTCTTCCTTCCTCTTTGTTCTCCCCCTTTCTGGTCATCTCCCTTTGTAATTACTTTCTTCACTTGCTCAAATGTTCTGTAATTTCGTTCCTCGAAAGCAAGACAGGGCTGTACCTGTCACTGATGAGGTGAAAGGGGATTGTTCTCCTGATAATCACTGGGATTAATACCGCAAAGCAACTTCACCTGAAGGAGGAAACAAACCCAGTTCCTATGTTACATCCAGGTTTCCCACAGACTGTGCAGATAGGTGGCGAGAGGCAGAGGATATGCTGACAGGGTTGAACTCCCTCTCCCCTGCCTGGCACCACTGTAGGTGGGCATGGGGGACAGAATCCCCCCAGTCCATGGTGAGAGCCAGTCCCTGGGCTTGCCTGGTGCCTCTCTGTGCCACTGCTCACCTGGGCATTCCCGGCTGCAGGGCCAGCCCAGCGCTGCACGCAGATGACACAGATGGCTTCTGGGGCGGGTGGCACACGCTCCACAGGCTGGCAGGCAGCAAGGGAGAGGAATGAAATGTGCTGAGACACCAAGCCAGGAGGGTGTGACCAGTGCCTCCCTGCCACCAGTGCCTCCCTGCCACCAGTGCCGCCCTGCCACCAGTGCCACCCTGCCACCAGTGCCGCCCTGCCACCAGTGCCACCCTGCCACCAGTGCCTCCCTGCCACCAGTGCCAAACTGCCACCAGTGCTGCCCTGCCACCAGTGCCACACTGCCATTAGTGCTGCCAGTAAATGGACTCTGAGGCCATCAGGTAGTGAGGACAGTGGGCAGAGGCTGGATGTGGCTGGGAACATCACTGCACAGACAGTGGGACAGAGCTGCCAGGACTGCAGGGCTGCAAAGGAAGGCTTAGAGTGCAGAGAGGGATAATATATATGATATAATGTATGTCTGCCAGGCATGTGATTGCTGGTGCTGCTGCCTGGAGGCAGACACTGCCCAGGGGTGGATTCTCACACAGCCTGGGGACAGTCACTATTTACAGCTAGTGAAACCACAGTGCATTTCCTGCCTTTATTTCTGAGTGCCACAAAGCCCAGAGACAATCTGGAGTCAGGGAAGCTTAGGATGGGTTCTGCAGCTCCTGGCTGTGCCATTCAAGTCCTTCTGCAAACCAACCTGGTAAGACAAAGCCTCTGCATGAAAACCACCATGTTTTGCAGGCTCCCAAGTGTCCTTTGATGACAAATGCCTTTGCTTAATAGTCTCACCTTCACAGTGCAAGCTGAAGAGACCATAAATACAATCCTTAGACACTGTGGCTTCTAAACATATATATATATATAGCATGGGCAATATATGGGCTTACACAAACAGCAGCATTGAAGCTCAATATAGGCAGGGAAGGAAACTATAATAGCTGAAGCAGCAGTGCAGTCACAAGATATGAAGAGGGATAAAACCACATGGCAATAGACGTTTCCTTCTAAGGCACTTGGATGGTGTGTTTCATATGGTCTCAGTGCTTGGCCACCAGACAGAGGGATGCACATGGATATTGACGCTCCCACAGCACAAGCAGCCCTTGGCACATTTCAAGGCCTTGTTCACAAAAAAGAGTGTGTGTCTGTATGTATTTACACATGCGAGAAAGTAAAGATGCATAAACCAGTGAATTCTAGTTCAGATTGCCATAATGTCCTCTCGCAAAGGTAAAATTAAAGACCAAGTTCCCCCGTATAATCTAGGTGTAGTTGTGTGTGTGTTCTGTATTTTCTGTGGTTGACATCCTTAAGTCACAACTCTGAATTTTCAGCTTGAGACACTGGTTTTCCAGGATGCACAGAGCACCTACCTGCTAACACCACCTGCGGCACCTGAAGTTAAGCCAAATCCCTAAGGGCTTCAGCACATCCTGGGGCTGTAATTCTACACACCTGCAAAAAACACAAAGCAAAACGCCCCCCAAAACCCAAACCAAAACCCCAACTCCACAAGAACAGCAGACGCCAGGATTCATGTCCCAAACCGTCTTTGTTCACATGTGTAAGATCCTAGTTTTCACTTGAAGGCACTATCTTTGGAGGATCTGGTTTCTGTTTGCAAGCTTTTCGTGTTCACTGAAGTAACATTTTTCTTCATTTCCCCCCAGCAATGGGAGCTGGAAATCTTTCATTTATTTATTTATTTAGATAAATGCATATGGGGACCCTCTTTCCATCACAGGGTTTCAGGGCTGTGTTTAAAGAACCAAACATTATGGAAGATTGTAATGTCATGTTCAACACCCTTCAAGATATGGATTGTATGGAATCCCTTTTATAGTAGCATGAATAATGTGCACAGAGCTCTATGGAGAACAAACCAGCTTTTATGTGGCTCAGAGGGATCTGCCTCTCTTGATCCTTAGCGAGTTTATAAAATTGGGCTTTAGTGGTGACCACATTGCCAGTGAATTATGGGAACCTTCCCAAGCATGACAGCTAAACCTTTAGGCATCAGTACTCCTTTTAGAGGCCTGAACTGCAGCTGGTACATGCTGACAGAGCTCTGCTGAAGGCAAGGGGGAAGCTGGCCTTCAACATTGTCTTTGGTTGATTTACTCACTATCCTGTCTTACATTTCCTTGGCTCTTCCTTGTTCATGGTGCCAGCACTATGGTGAGGATGTTCTTTGAGACACCCAGATGGCAGGTATCTGGTCAGGTTTGGCTTCAAGCTGGGGGTGAAATGATTGCTATGCCACTGCCTCCTCACACATCCACGGAGGTTCCCAAATGATCCATGACACCCTCGCTGCACAGCGCCAGGCTGCAACACACCCCGCAGCGACACAACCCAAAGGCCTGTGTCGCGTCTGAACTTGCTGAGATATCATCTTAAGATTGCACGTATAATGATGAACATAAGTGATACCATTGTGCTGAATAAGGTCTCTTACCAGAAAAACAAAAACAGGGAAAGTAGGCGTCATCGTCTCTAACCCCTGTCACTACTGAGCTGTAACTAAATGCGGAGGAAAGCTCTGGGTCAGCGTTAGGCTGGGTGACTTTGCTGCATGGATTTAAGACTGGTTTCCCAGTGAAGTCATGCTCCTGTCTGTCACTGCACACAAAGGAAGCCTCTGGGTCATCCGTGGTGATATCTGTCTGCAGCTCTATAGATACCTTTGATCTATTCTTCTGACAGATGAGCATAAATAATTGTGTTACCACTCGTGTTTAAAAGAGTCATTGCTTCATTTACAAAGGAATCAAATTAAAGCCTCCAACCATAAGGTGGGGAGTAGCCTTTCACTGTCACCTTGGAGTCACTGTGCCTAATTTGGGCTACTGGGAGGAGACTGAAAGGACAGATGTTGCATTAGGTGCACTACACCTCCAGCATCCACTGTTTGGGAAAGTGCTTGCTCTTGCAGCTTGGTTTTTGCAGCGAACCCAGCAGCTGCTACCACTCTCCAGCACACTGGGCTTATAGGCTGTGTGAGTGGCCAAACTCCTGCTTAGGTCCATGAGTGACCATGGGTTACAGAGAGTAGGTGTTTGAAGACATTAATCTCCCCCTGCCACCCCAGGGATGGGTGGAGACATGGACTTCCAATGGAAGCAGTGAACTTGCATTATATTTTGCTGATAAATCCTGTAATTTCCTTGGGGCTCCTCCAGATGTTGTACCTCTCCTGTCCTGGGTCTAGCGCAGGATCTGTTCTGGATTCCAGGTGTCATGTTGCTCCCAAGCTAACAGGAGAGCATCCTTCCAAGGGCACTGGTGGGAAGCACAATTCATGATGTGCAGTGACATTGCAGTGACGGAGGATTTTAAAAGGTGGCCTAAATGCACAAGGGGGAAAGAGTTTCTTTATCTGTGTTCCTAGAACAGTGTTTCACACGTGGGGTGGGAAAAAGAAGGAACTCTACAGTGTTTTATTAGAAGTGGTCACAAAGGAGTTTACAAAAGCCAGAGTAGATTGAGCAACTTGGTTCCTACTGTCTTCACTTGAAGGACCAGCAGTCTGGGGCTGTGGTTCCTCCATTTGTCATGCCCCATAGGATAACTTTACAGGCTGTCCAAAGTAACCAGAAAACCCCTCATGTTTAAAAGTCTTGAATTAAAATACTTTGAAATCTTGACAAAGATAACAAAAAAGGTCCTGCTTTCTGAGACACACAGAAAGCTGACAGCTCTGAAAAACTGGGCACCACTGCCTTAAAGCATTGTGTTAGTTTGGCATAAGAAGAGACAAAGCCATGGAGTTACTACAGCTTAACAAATCACTGCAAGTTAGCTGAGCTGTAGCAATTGGCAGTATGCATGCTCTTAGCGTGATGGAAAGAAAAGTCAAGTATATCAGCTGAAACAGTAGCTGCCAGCTACCATTGTCCTCTTCCTCCTTGCTGAGTAGTAGAAAGACCTTGCCATGGTCATATATCATCCTCAGTGGAGACTCTTGGTTTTCCATACAATCCCCTGTTGTCTTACGCAGACAATCAAGTTACCAGCATGAATTCCCACTTATCCGGGTTCATATTACATCTTTGGAGTCCTGAGAGTCTGTAAAAATGTAAGTATTCACCAGTCGCGTCAGGCACTGTAAAGGGGACACCTTGGGATCTGAGCCAAGTTCTGCAGGAACCCATTAGTATCTTTGTTACCACTTCAGCTGAATTCTGCTAAAAAATACTGTAACAAAAAGAGAAATGAGGATATTCCGTACAAGCCTCATTCTGCTGGATCTATGATTAAGGGATTCATCCCCCAAATAGCAGTCAAAATTATACGGAAAAAGCCATGCAGTACTGCTGGGTTTGGTTTTTCTCCTTCTTCACCAGAGCAGTTGAGAAAGCAGGAATGAAGACACCTATTCCTGGTACTGCAGACGGAGAACCAAGCAATGTAACTCCTGTCTTCTACTGAACATGCTCTGTAGAGCACAGGCAAAGGCAGCCACCAACTGCACTCTTTGGCCAGACCTTTGTGTAGATCTGCACCCACAGTAATCTAACACAAAGCCACCTTTCCTAGGAGGAGAACTAAGGGCATCTGTCAGTCTGGCAAAAATCATGGTGTTTTTTTCCTTTGGTTGAAAATGTCTACAAGAGTGCTTAATGTTTAATATCAAGTTCAGGTTGCCAGCTGCCTGGACCAGGTGAAGTGATGGTTTTATTGTACTTGCATGCTTGATCTTACCCATGGTAAGTAATGTATAAAGTGCTTTCCCTACACACAGCTGAGTCTCTTTGGCTTTGGTGGGTGCCATGAGCCTATGGAGTTCCCCAGCTGTTTCTCCCTTGGTGGCTGCTGAGACCTGGCTCTCTCTGAAAACAGCTTTACACAGTTACCACTTGGATTGGGAAGACACACCTGAAGCCAAAACAGAATGCTTTACAGCAATGAAGTGGCAATGAGGTGAAAATATCCTTTGCTTTCTCAAACTTTAATGACTACCACCACCAAAATACTCTGAGTATTAATTAGTACTAATCCTATATCAATCAATTAATTTGTAGGACAATGGCATGAACCGCTGATTGAAGTTACACAGAGATAAAAATAAAAGAGGCAAATGAGATGCTGTAATCAAACTTACCTCCTTCTGCACTTTGCACTCAGTCTTTAAATCCCATGTGCATGCATTGCACATGTCCTCCAAGTTATTAAGGATCTGACATAGCATCTTGCAGTTCTTAGCAACTGCAGCCGACAAGCATCTGCAAACATGTGTCCCTTCCGTGGTATGTCGGTCACTCTGGTGGTCAGGTAGTCCCAAATACTTTATACAGGACCAAGTATTTTATACAGTCTCTCTTTATGGGAGACTTGAGCTGCTGGCAGAAATGACCTGGATGTCAAAGTCAATGTGTTTTGTAGATAATAAGGAAGAAAAGAGGAAGAACATCACTACCTCCATTTTAATGTCAAACCGTATTTCCCTCTAAGTCATTGACTCCCTAAAAAGCCTCAGGTATTCCTTGCTACACATAGAGTCTGATCAGAGTTAATGTCCAGCTGTGTGTCTGAAGAACCACGAGTCTTCTTTGCTAAATGAAAATTTCAATTACAAAGCCCATTAGAAATAAGTGGCAGCATGCCCAGAGAGCAACAGCATAAGCTGTCACTGTGGTGCCAGTCTGTGTTTGGTGTGGGTGTGAATGAGATTTAGCTCTGGATGTGGATGATGTGTATGTAGGTTGTGCTAGACCAAATCCTCTGCTCCAGGCACTTGAGGCCTGTGGAATTTGAAGTCTGAGTCTTCCCAAATGCCAGGATCTGGTTCATTTTAAAGTCACATTAGAGCAGATGCAAACTCGTGTCTCTTGAAAAATATGGAAAGACTTTGAGGCAATTCCTTTTTTATGGGAGCAGCCCTCTTGATGTCTAAGTGGTCACTAATGTGAAGGACAATTTGCAGAATCAAAGTAATGAGAGGCTTGCAACACAGAACTGGTGGTTTTGGAAGATGTATGGGTGACAGCAATGCTAGGGTTTAAGCAATTACTGATTTGAAGGAAGCAGTTCATCCTGCACACTCAAAGAAGGAAAGATCCAGCAAAAAATAGTTACATAAATACATCACCAAAAATTGCATCATGGACCTATTAGGCATGAAGTCATACAGATTTTTTAACTTCCAGACTTTCGGCATTGTAGGCTTTGTATTCTTGAAGCGTGGTTTTCAGTGTGCAGCTGTATGTATTTTTATTATCACACAGATGGGCACAGATGCACAAAGATACATGCACAGGTGCATTTCAGTACATTGGGCTACAAGATGATACACTGTTTAAAGTTAAAGACAGTTTGTATGTGCTATATAGAATCATAGAATTATGATTCTATATAATGCAGAGAGTTTAAGAGTATTCATATACATTCCAAGACTTGTGGTTCTGCAAAACCCTTACAGAAAATGAAGGGTTTACTCAAACTGAACAAAAAACCTCCTAGGAGGGGTTTTGAGCTGCAGCAATACATAAAGAAATGCATAAAGAATCCTTTTTTCCCCAACACAGAAAGAAACCAAATGGTTTTTAACTTGCCTTGTCACAAAGTTTACGTCCATAAACATTCTTGGAGCTGAATTCCTGAAGTAAGTGACACCTTCGCATAAATGGGCTGCAGAACCTGGGCCTAACTTCTTAGGCATTCATCTAGAACAGTTTTAATGTTTGCAACCATTGGGAAAAGATCATATACTTAAAATCAGTCAAATTCAAAACCCACACTTGGAGAATCACTTGTTATAACTTCATGGCTACACCCAAGCTGCTCCCAGCAGTTCCACTTACATTTTATAACAGGTATTCAGTATATTCATAAATAAAGTCTACCAGCACAAGGTGCATGACTGTTTCCTTGATAAGCAAAAAAATTGTTTGCATTTAATTTTATATGGCTGAATTTAGTTTCACTTTTTGAGTTTGGGGGTTTGTAAAGACAGTAAAAAAAAGAGGACTGGGTCCATTTTCCCAAACTCTAAAAATCCTGAAGCTCAGTGAGAATAGTGAATACTTGGTATCACAAAGTCCCAGTCTAAAGGTCACTAGTCATATGCAGGTCACTTAAATAGTGCAGACAATTAGCTTGCAATTACTATTTTGGGTAATCCTACATGGTATAACTGATGCATTCCTATAGCATCAAACCACAGAAGCAGAAGGCCCTGTGCAGTACAAGTGTAGCTGATCCTGTTGGGAACAGAAGATCCTAAATACGTAGTTCTTCCCAGTGGATTGCAGATGTGGTTTTATCAGTTTCCCTGGTCAGTGTAGTTTAGAAAAGCAGGTTTTACAAAGTCAGTCTGGCTAGAATACTGCAGAAGGCCCATGTTTAATCAGGAGCCTGTGCAACACATGAGCTTTGCACACCCCTGTGAACCTATCTTTGCAATATATGCAAAGGAAAAAGGTTTTAAATCCATGTGCTTGATCCCAGCGTTGACCATTCGCCAGCTCCACTGCTGCCTTGCTTGTTCTGTGTCACAGTAGCAACAGTCAACACAGACAATTTTGTTCAGATGTGTTGTTTTACTGCACATAATGCATGAAGTGAAACCTGATAACGCACAAAAGGGATTTGGCATCTTCCCTTTGCAGCTACGTGTTATTGTTATGGGCCATCCAAAATATGAGTCAGCCTGCAAGGATATGGCAGTGCAACACACCAAGCAGTCAGAGCCAGTGTGGGCTGTGATGGCTCAGCTTGGCTCTGCCTGCAGATGTGCTGCTTTCTCTGCAGATGTGCTCTGCTGCTGGTGATGGATGTGACCCTTGCCTTTCACTCATTCTCCTCCTTCAAAAGGACAAGCTATTCAGAACTGGCATTTGTACCACTCAGACCAATTGATAACCCATTGTACAGGAGCAGGTTAAATTTATGTGGCATGTGGTTTCATTCAGCTGATCTGGACTCTGCTGCAAAAGCCAGGCACACCCTGGCCTGATGGGAATCACGAATCCCCTTCTCAGCCAAAGACACTCAGGCAAACATAAAACAGACTGGGAACCAAAAGGCTGATGGACTCTTCCTTTCAAAGCTCCTGAGGCCCTTAATCCCCACGT
The DNA here is from genome assembly GCA_002631895.1 of Agapornis roseicollis. Lineage (NCBI taxonomy): Eukaryota > Metazoa > Chordata > Aves > Psittaciformes > Psittacidae > Agapornis > Agapornis roseicollis. Next base: position 172,133 of record NDXB01002941.1, read on the forward strand.
ATCCTTTTTCCACACGCTGCTTTACATGCCTAATTGAAACCCAAGCGATAGAAATTAGTGGAGGAGGGGAATGTCCACGCACCAAGATCAGGATGCCCATTCTTGTCATACATGAAGCTGCTTGTACAGAAACAGTGAACTGGGATCTTAGAAGGCTCTTAAGATGACAAATCTACAGAAAGCAGAAGGGAAAAGGCCAGCAAAAAAGCCCAGAGAAAAACTGGCTGCACAGATAAGACAAAAGGAGAAAGAAATGGAGAGGCTTTGAGACACAAAGTGGTTAGAAAATTTCCCAACTTGGGGAGGTCTGCTCTGCCAGGGCTTTGGGATAGCTGCAGAGAATCTGGTGGAGTGTGTTTAACACGGACATTGTTCTACCAGTGAGACCCAGTGTTGCAATGCTATTCTCTTTAGAACAGCCAAAATCACCAGAAAAAAAAAGAGATTTTTATAGTGACAGTATGCAGGCAATTTCCCATGTCCACAAACTGCGGCTGGAGACTGCATGATGGGTAGTTTCCTCCAGCGTTGCAAGGGGCACAGCTCATCGCATGTCACAAAGTCATGACCCTCCTCCACTCCCACAGGGATAGGACTCACAGCTGGGTCTCACCAGGAACATGCTCTGTAGGACAGTCTTGCTGGCCTTTGCACAGCATGGCTTTCCAGGTGCATTACTCCGTAAGATGTGATCCTGACATTGACTCAGCACTGGATGCACATCTGCGATTCAGCCACTCATTAGCAACATCTAAGTCACATTTACTTGGAAAAAAGGCACGAGAGAGACAAAGGAAACAGCTGCCTGTAAATGCCCCTACTCTATCTCCACTTACCTGATCTGTGAGGTCCTGGGGTAACTGGGAAACCCCTGTGATTGACAGTCCCTCACCTTCCCCTTGCAGGCAACCCCAGCGATACCTCTTAGCATTGCCAGGCATGTAGTACAGCTGAGGCCCTCAGGAGGGTTGTTCCACTCCTGTGGCTGGGCAACAAGTGGGACCTCAAGGTCTCAGGGAAAAGCCACAGAGCCTCTCAGCCCTCCTACCTGCCCTCTGGTGCTGGACAAGCAGGCGAGGACACTGAGAGAGACACATCAAAGGTCACTGAAATGAAGACACAGCACAGGATTTTTAAATAATTTTATAATTTCCTGATGAACTTAGTCTGTGAATAAAAAAAGAAGAAAAAAAATGAACAAAGTGTTTATATTATCAAGGCAAAGTTGATTATAACACATTTTCTTTGCAATTTCATTATCCTGTCAGTAACGTGACTCCAGCAATAAAACACATACAAGTTGAAGGCAGCGTGCGCACTTGCATCACAGACATCAATGTCTCCCGCTGCTGTTATTTCCAAAAGGAATTCAAGTACGCTAGATCCCTTCCCCAAAGCCTGTCTCCCCCTCTGCTAAAGTGCAACACGTCTCTTCCAAAGCAAATGGGGGATCCGTGTCTGTGGAGTGGACGGAGCATCCCACAGATTTTTAACCCCACGAAAAATTTGTGAGCCTGGTGTGCGGCTCTTCCCATTTACTGACTTGGAGGGAAACGGCAGTATACTGTTTTAGTGGGCTTGCAGCAGCATGTTGGGCTAGCACAGAAATGATTCCCCTGTTCATGGTCCCGTTTGATTCATCCTCCTTCAGCATCTGAACAGATAAAAGGCATCTGCCACTAAAGCACCCCAGATACACTGTAACAAGCATGTCAGTAAGGGCCAAATGCACCCACCCCTGGGCAGGCAGGGAGGACAGAGGCTTGCTCACATCACCAGAGAGCTGGGAAGATGGGCTAGGTTAAAGGAACAATGTTTACTCATAAAATCTGACTTTTAGATAACCACATAATAACAGTACATGAGTGATAGAGCTGTCTTTTGCCAGTTTCCAAATGGAAAACCAATGTTTTGAACAAAAAGCCCCATCAAAACACTGAGAACCTGAAGTGGAAATATGTACTTAAAAGCAAAAGGGATTAGCTTGATTTTCAAGATCCAAAGTAGAAGTGCAAAATGGGGACAAATAGCGTTCAATAAATTGATATAAAAAATACATTCATTTAATAAAATCCTTTACCTAGTCTCATAGGTGAAGCAATTTGTGTGGGGTTTTTTGTCTATGTTACATGCTGGTTTAACCTCACGTTGTTCCTTTGATGCAACTGCAGCAGAAGGTGGCTGCTAGTCCTTCCCTGTGCCATAACCTGCTGTGGCTATGTGACCAATACCAGAAATACAACTCTAACAATGGACCTACACACAACTACCTGCACTGGCACATGGCCCTGGGATCCATGGGCATAACTGAGAAGACAAGGAAAATCTGGCCAAAGCCATTTGTCTCATTTACATCAGTGGCTCCTATCTTAAGGTGTTGATAATCATTACCAGAAAAGACTGATTTCCAAAACACTGTTTCATCTGCCCATTTCTATATTACATGTGTACAGTATAAACCTGGGAAAGTAGGAATTTACACAGGGTTTGTAACATTTCCTAAGAGGCCAAGCTGCCTTAGACCTCAAAAGCCTGTGAAAGGCAACTGGTTATGATTATAAGCCCACAAATCCTTTTCCGTACAATCCCGAAAGGAGGAGTCATGGCTTTGCTGCTTCTTTACTTGAATTCCTTTTGATGAAATTTAGTTTTTATATATTTTTTAAAACACATCTTTTTCAGTTCTACTACTATCTTTTCTGTTTAATCCGACAACAGACACACATTGTTGGTAACTGCCCCAGCCTTAGGACCACACAGACAATATTGACAAGCAGAAAACAAAACAGGAAAAAACACCCCTGAAAAAGTCAGGAGAGATACTGATGACAGGGTTACAGCACTCACCACACACACTGGAAAAAGTCAGGATTTCTGTGTTTATGCTTTTGACACTAAAAAGTTTTGAAACAGTTTTTCTTGGTTTTGTTTTGTTTTAAAAACAGTCAGCGGACACAGCCATTTTGTTCAGAAGGATCTGCTGTTGCGTAAGCTCCCTTCCATTTATGTGGAAAAAACAATTAAAAACATTATAGTGTTTAAAAAACCCCCGACACTCCTTTTCCTCGCCATGATGACAAGAGGGGTTAGCAGAGTTGGCCTTGCCAGATGCGATGCCCCGTGCCTGACCCTCCCACCCCGCCGGCTTTGCTGGGGCAGTGTTAGTTATCCATAGCCTTGTGCGTCCTCTCCGGTTCCCTCCTTCAGTGCGAGTGTTGAGCTGAGTAGAGGCTTCCTTTAAATACCAGATGCCTTGATTGTACCACCTCCCTTTTGCATTTCAGTGGAGTCGTTTGAGGAATACGTGCATTCCTTACGTAGTGAAATTTTTGCTTTAAAATGGTATCAGTGTGTGACTCTCTATATCCTCTGTAATAAAGCCCCCCTCGGTGGCAATGATTGGCAATTAGGACAGGAATGGGGACTCAACCCTGTCAACTTTTATCAGATGCAGAAATTTAGACCTAAACAAATTGAGCACTAGCAGCAGAATGGGTGGGAACTACAGGGCAAATGAAAAGAGGTGCCCCTTTGGTTCACAAAACCAGGGTTACATCTACAAGATTTATGACATTAATGCTCCCTTGTGCAAAATACCAAGAGCCCCAAAGTACCAGACAATCTGCAAGAGAAGGGATATTCCAGCTGTGCAACTAGAGACAGCACACACAGTTTTGTGTATCACACCAGACCTTCACCTTCTGTCCCCTGGACTTGGCAAAAATCAGATACTCCAAAGAGTGTTTGGCATTTTCTAGAGGGAAAACTGGTTAAAGGCAGTCAAAATGAGAGCAAATACTAGAAGCCTAGAGCTTCCTTTGGGAGCACACCAGGCAATTCTTCTTCCAATCACAAACAGTGTTCATGTCCTCACCCTGCAATTCTAGTGTTGTAATGTCCTTTTAGTGTTTTACATGAGGCTGGATTCAGAGGAAAATATGTACTTGGACTCAGGGATGTCATGAAGAAGCATGGCTGGAGTGTCAGCTTTTACACTGTACGTGGGCTTCAGGCTTGAGTTATATTTCAGCCCAAACCCAGCTAAAACAATCTATTTAATTTTCTACAGACAGCTCCTTAAGTCCTTACATCTCTCAGTTTCTGTACAAATGGCAGCTTGAAAGAAAGAAAACAACCCAACACATTAAAGCAATTAAAACTTTCACAGCTCCAGCAGCAAATGGAACTTCATTCAACAGGAGAAGAAAAAGCAAGTTTCCCCAGCCTCCCTGGGAAGGGCCTCTGATTTCCCAGAGCTGCTGTGTTGCAGGACTGCTGTGCTAGGAAACTGTCTTTCCCTGGTTGCTGACACTTGGGTATCAGGCTTTAAGAGAGTGGTGGGGTGGGTTAGGCAGCTGGATGAGCATTGCAGTATGTGCACACATACGGCCCCTCTGCCATGTGCTTGATATGCAATTTTGTGATGGGTTATGGTAACAAAATCCCTTCATTGCCCTAAGGCCAATGGCGTGGAACTCTACATAAGTGAAAAGAAAAAGCTTTCACTGGTCACATTCAGCATTAAACCATGGCCAGCAGGAACTCCCAAATCACCTAGTTACTTAAGCTATTCACCATCACAAGATCTCTGCCAACACAGGATCAGAGAGTTTACCTGAAATAGCTCAATGGAGATCAAGTCGGATCAAGTCTGTTCCTAAATGAGATCTGCTCTCTACCTGAAAGCACTTTATTGAGGTCTAAGATCAATGTTTAAGATGGGAGGCCTGGAAGACCTGGAACGTAACAGTGGTTAACCAGGAAAATTGCAAAGGCCTAACAATGCAGATAAGAGGAACATCAGGTGATAAAAGACCACATGACCAGCATGAAAACTAGCCAGGCTTGACAAATCCTCTCAGGGAAGAGGCCAGGAGATGTGTAAACAGTGACATACACCTAGCTGCTGATGCATGGATCCCGCACACACTGTCAGGACAGCACCATGCCTTTGGCTGGGGCACTTTCAACTCCAGAAATGCAGCCACAGGCTGAGTTTAAGATGCAGAAGATTCAGCACTTTCCTGTGATGTGTGGGCAATGCAGTAAAAGAAGGGAATTGAAATGACAGCCCAAAGAGACCACCCCTCGCTCCCATCCCCTCCCCCTGCTTGCAGCAGAGACTCTATCAAGGAACATCTCAGTAAGTGGTTTACAAGCAGGAGTCATTTGAACCATCGATAAGGGAAATTCCACAGCTTCTCACAGAGGAGGGATTGCTTTACAGTAGGGAACCATGGCAGCTGGAGATTTGACCATGTAAGTTAATGAGATAGTCAGGAGTGGTGGCGGTGGCATGACGATATTAGGCTGATGGCTCTGATGCTTTTACAGGCGGCATTAAATTCCTTGAGTGAGTAATTAGGGGTGATGAAGAAAAAGCAAGAGGAAAGATTTCAAAACAACAGCTCCTATCAAAACTTGCTGACTCAAATAATGGGACCAAAAGGGTGGTTTTGGGATGAGGCACGGTGCAGTGGTATGTACAGTCACTGTCTGCATGCCTTCCGGTGTTTCCCCCTTGCATACATTCAAGCTCTCATTACTCTCCTCATCCATGAGAACAAAAGCTTCAGACACAGGCTGCTACTACAGCACGAACTAAAGCTACATTTCCTGATTTGCAAAGCACCGGCAGTTCAAAACATGGAAAAGGTGTGAATCACATCTTTGGAGACTTACATATTTCTTCCTAGTGGACACCATGGTTACGGAGCAAGTTCCTTCTGCTGAATCATTACAGTAGAATGAATTGGGATGAGATTTGTTTTAAATCAGTTAATAGAGTCTACAGGTATATAAGGGTTCAGGTTTGCACATTTTTCAGTGCTTGTTTGAAAAAAAAGACAGGGTACAGCTTCCTTTACTCAACTTCTGCTGATCTCCTTTCTATTAGAAGCAATTGGTCACTTCTAAAGATAAAAATAGGATGCGAAAGACCTACAGGAGAGCTGTGCTATGGATTTGAAAGATGCAAGAAATGCAGCTTTCCTGAGAGGGCTTGAACATTTTCATTACCATAACAGTTTAGTGATTAAGGTCAAAAAGTAGTAAGTCATACTGAATTAAACTGCAGGCTCTGGATGAGAGCTTTACTGAGAGGATTCATAATCAGCTAGTCACTAGAAACCCAAGATTTATTCCACTGCTCTGTTGATATTTGGCCTCCTTTTGCCCTTCTCTCATTCTCTTAAGTAATATGAGAAAGCTAAAGGGGAACAACTCCTTTAAGGAGCATATGGGGATGTGTTAAAGGGTTCTGTCCTGCAGATGCCCCCAGACACACATAACCACTGGTAGCCAAGAAAAAAAATGTGTCTCCCCATTAGTGCATAGTCCAAGAATGAACACCCAAATCCTACTCATTAAATAGGATCCTGACTTGCCACCACAATGACAAACTGACCTGCTATTTCAGGTCATATTACCTATCAGCAGGGGCTTTAACGAGTGTTAAAGATGGATGGGAACAAGACTAAGGCCTCTCATATACATACAAGAATTGCACTGGTTTAACTAAAGCTCTGATTTTATACCTGCCTACTCAGCTGGGTGACAGCTCCAGCAGAGATGCTCCTCTTTGTAAGAATGGGTTATTGCTCTGAACTCAAGCTCACTGCTTGTCAACCTAAGCTAAACCAAAATAAATTAAATTATAATTATAGTAAGAACTATCTATGTTACCAATTCAACTAACTTTAGCTTTAAAATTGTACTTTTAAGGTAAATGATGCGATTTCCTCATTTGCAAAATGGCTAAGACTATTCTGATGGAAGCTAGCGTTCACAAAGCTATGGCCTGGAAATCTGGCAATGGACAAACTATGTAAGTTAAAGCTGGGAGCTGATGTGCTGACCACACCTGCTCGAAGGGAGAGAGTTCTCTATAAAATAAGAACTTAGGAGACAGACCTATGATGAGAAACCTCAGCTAAAACCACTAAGAAATCATCAGATTAAAACATCTACCTGAAAAAATGCCCCACTCAGCACTTCAGAGTCAGATCAGCAAATAGTAAAAATCAAAGTTAAGTAAACAGAAAGTACCAGTAAGCCTACCTTGTTTTCCAGCTGCTAGATGAAGTGAATAACAGGAACAAATAGTGAAACTTTCCTTTCTTCTCTCTCTTATTTAAGAATATAGACGCTAAGACAGGCAGTGAGACCTGAGCTAGCTAGCTGATGCTGGCCAGTCACAAACCATAATCAGAGCACACTCAGGTTTGATTTTAGCACTATGAAATTCAGGTTTTCAGCTTTTATGGGGAAAAAAAAAAAAAAAAGAAAGGAGGAGAGGAAGAAAGAGAGACAGAGAAAGAAGCAATAAATGAATGAAAGGCAAGGGCTACCCTTCTGCAACCTCATGGAGAATTACAGCTGCTTGTGTTCAGTGGATCCCCTCTTCTTTGCTCAGTAGACTTGGAAGAGCTCTGCTTAGCTGTATCCAAAAGTCACCATCAACAAAGTCAATGGGGAACTGGATTCTAAAGTAGAAAGGCAGTGAGAAGATGAATGCAAATGTGACTGATTATCCATAGACTGGAAGACCCTGGAAAGCATGTGGCTTTTAGAGAGTTGGTTCGGTTTTTTTTTTTTCTTTTGTTTTCTTTGAAAAAGGTGCACCAGAAGTTTCTATTCCATTTTCCGTCTCTCACATTCCTCTCCACTCTCATGGCTCCTTGGACTGACTGGGCTTGGCCACTGCTGTGCTGCTCCGGTGAGGCTAGTGGCCGAGGTCATGATGACTCCTCAAGCGCATTGACAACTTGCTCCAGGATGTCAGGGCAGTGATCCGCTATCTGCTGTAAGATGGCATTGGCAAATTCCTGCAGCTCTGCGCTTTCCTTCTCGCCCTTTTCTAATTCATCATGAAGCTGCAAGAAACACAGAGGCATGGTCATTCTCTACTATTAAATGTGTTCACTGTATAATGAAACCTGCCCAGCAGACTCAGCTCTAAGCTAGGACACCTTTTACAAAGGGAGTTAGTAGAGCTGTAACATGCTCAGCACTTGCAGGATCAGCATCTTCCCTTGGTGATTCCCTTACCAGAAACTGTTTTCTCTTTATTTCACTTTTTTGTTCTACAGGACCAGGTTTGTGACCTCCCAGTTAAAGCAAATAAAATTATACATAAATTGTTCTGTGATAAATATTAGAAAAACTTCCTCTGCAAAATGTTTCTCTGAACGCAATTCCAGAAGCAATACAGCATTTTCCTAGTATATTATTTTAAATAGCTTGGCTTTCATTCTTGAAGAAAAGGATGTTTTATAGGTCATTACTTCAGAATTATTTCCTATATAAAACCAGCATGAATGTTACATAATTATACATAATAGACCAAAGAGTTAAGCAGAATTCTGATTTTGCTGTGGAATTAATAATTTTCAGACTGTGTTTCCTAACTCAGTAAGAAGATGACTCTCCACAATTGTGGTGGAACACGCACAATTTTTGTTTACTAACTCTGTGTTTCCTGTTGGATCACTTAGTGTTCAGATTACTGTAACTGGCTCAGAACAGGACACGGAACTTCAAAACTATCTTAATCACTCTCTCTACAGTCTACAAACTGGTTTTCCAACATGTGGTGTCACAAACCACACTACACAACATATTGAAATATATGTGAACATAGTTTTTAGCTCTGAGCCTAATGCTATTGCCAGAATTAGGGGCCCACAGAGTCTTAATGAAGAGCAGGAAACATCTGCCTTCAGTAACCTGTTTATCTGCCCAGCAACTGATAAAGTCCATGCTAGCCTGTGAATTGTGTAGAATCCCAAGTAAGGCTGTAATTTGTACAAGCATTTCAGGGATTACTGTACTCACAGTGGTCTCAGGATCTAGCAGAAAGAGAAGCAATATCTCTTACTAGACTGCATGAGACGTAGGTAGACCAGATAAACTTCTAAGCAGATTGCTCTTTCAAACACTATATATCCCAAAAAACTTGCCTATTTTTTTCTTCAGTGGTATGATTTTCTTCTAATAAAGTATATTCCCTATGCATATGAGTGTATTTGTAACATGGTACATACATTTAGATGGATTCTGAAGTGTACTGCAAGCTTCTGCAACCTTTGTCAGTGTGAGCAGCTGTAGCAACACTCTTATCTATACTGGAACCTCCTTTCAATTTTTTCCCCCTAACATTATCTGTCAGCTTGGTAACATTTCATATTCCTAAGTGATTAATATTTTTATTGGAACTCTGCTGTGTTAATACATGACATGGAAAGAATGTGAAATTAGATTTTTTTTTTATTCCTGAAGGGATAACTGGCAATCAGTATGTACATTTCTTGATCTATATTTTGCACTTCTGTAATACTGCTCATTGTGGGTTTTAAAAACAGAATTGTCGGGCAGCAGAAGAGGGATCATTTTACCACCATAAGAGCACAAGGCAGTGGGAAAGGTTGTATTTCTACAACTAAATTTCTAATCAGACACAACAGTATGTATCTTTTCAGTGATGGTACCAAGCATGTTACTGGAAAATACTGCATAAACCCAAACAGCCTAAGAATAACTACAGAATAAATACAAACTCTTTGTAAGGAAGTTATGGTATAGACTTCTGTAGACAAAAGTGAGAGAAAGGAAATTAAAAGGGTGAGCTTGCTGCACTATTCCCTTTACTAGGCAGCATAGCATATAGTAAATTATTTGGGCTTTGTGTGCTGAATGTTAGTTTAATGTGTTCTTATGTGCTTTGTTCCTACTGGCTGCCATACTCACATAACAGCTACACGAATCCGAGAGGGGCTCATGCCAAGAATCACAATGCAAAAGCAACCTGATCCTGCTCTGTGGAGTGACATGAGCTGGGGAAGTGGGGAAAACGAGAGGGAGGGGAGCACTCTGGGCTCTGTAAGGGCTCTCAGGGGAGAAGAGGGAATTCAGCAGTAACCCATAATGGCTCAGAAATGGCATGCTGTGGATAGGTGATTAGCCTGGTTCCAACAGCCTGGCAGAGTTATTAGTCAGAAACTTGCAATGGATGGATAAGCCTAGGAGAGGTCCAGTCAGGAAGCAGGATTGAAAGAGTCAGCATGGCCAGCTAGGAGCAGTGCTGAATGTTAAAAGCCAGGAGAATGGGTTTCAGGGACTACTTCTGAGTCTCAAGTTCTTCAGCCTAGTAAAACCCCAGCAATTCAGGCAGCCCCAGACACAGCAGCCTGCAAAACACCTAAGTGCTGGGAAATTCATGGGACTGGCTTGAGTGCTGAATGCTGATGAGACAGGGCTGCCTTGGATTCTTGGGCCAGTGCAAAGCTTTCATGGTGCCATCCACCAGGAAGGTAGTCAGGAGAGACAGCAAGTAATGGGAGAAGCAGCCAGCAACATAATTCTCCTTTTCTTCATTCGGTCCTCAGGAGGAGAACCAGGAGAGGGCAGTGTTAGCAGGGAAAGCAGGGACCTGCTTCTTCACCACCACCTGTCCATGCAGCATCTTTCCTCCCAACCTTTCAGCCAAATCCTTGAAGAATTGAAGCTCCAGGAAAGGACAAAGCAATTAAATGATCAAATATAAAAGCAACTCAAAGAGGTTAACCTTCAAAACTGAAGGGAGGTTGGTGGACAAGGGAGAATCCTGCTGAATGTTGTCTTCAGTGGGGCAGTACTGCAAACTCAGTGATGTTTCAGTTTCCTGCTCTACTAGTCAGCATTTATGTATTTATAAGATTCCTTATAAAATCAAGGCAAGCCCAACAAAATAAGCCCATGCCAGAGCTAAAATAAATCAAATGCAATCAAACAAAAGTAACCAGCTCAACCAGATGAAGAAAATATTTCCAAGAAATAAGTTTTCGCCCATCAAGAACTCCAAAAGAAGACGGCTCTGAATGCTGAAGGCCAGCAATAATACTTTGCAAATTAGCGCAGCCAGAGAGTCTACACAGCTGGCTGGCAGATGTCTGTGATGAAACATCTCTGAAAAAAGTAGCAATGATAGCTTTGCGTTGATTGGCTCACTTCAGAACACTGAGGTTTAATAATATGACTTCTACTTAAACAAAGACATCTTAATTGACTATGTGGCTGGTTGTAGCATTTCTACATCATGTATGTCATCTCCGTTTACGTCATTCCTTTCAGAAACAGCTGTGAGCAGCATACGTCACTCCTCATTCAGACAGGCTCCTTAATGGAGAACATCCAGCTCTCCACAGTATAACTTGATTCACCTAGGTGTTTGACAGCCCTAATTTTAGGGAAGTTTCTCTGATGGCACTAGTCAATTCAGCTCTGGTTTCCTAGATTTTGTTCTTGCAAATGCACGCAGAAATGGTGTTATCTTACCCAGGCCATGTTTCTATGAAAATAAAGGAGTGTTAACAGTCCTTTTTTTGCTGTCATTTTCAGCTGAGATGATGAGGAGATTCATACACTTGCCTCATAGAAATGACCAAAAAAAGAGAAGGCAAGGCCAGGTATGTTTGCCTAGTGGATGACAAGTAAAAATAGACAGCTCAGAAAGGAGAGTAAGGACCTCATAAGTGCTTCACAGTATTTTTACTTTATCTTTGGACAGAAGAACAGAAAGGACCTTAGAATCTCAGGGGAACAGAAGCTTGCAGATAATCTGCAATAGATTCAGACACTTTTCACCACTGCTGCCTTCCTTTCTGGGTTTAGAGCGAGTCATGACAGGAATACTTTTCCATTTATAGCTAAACTCCATCAGTGGAAAAAAAAAGCCCCAAACAATTCACCATGAATTTGTGCTTCTCTGGTCCAAGATATTCCAGAACTTATTTAAGGATAACTTGACATTCACAGGGAAGATAACTTCACAGTTAGGAAATAGGATGCTATGGTTTTAAATGCAGACTAGGTGAACTGTGGTGTTACTCCACAGAACCTTTGCAGCCTTTGCTTATTCAACAAGGTAAGCAAGGCAACATTAAGCTAAGATCCTTTCAAATTTATTTATACAGAGGAGGCTTACTCCCCAGTGTTATTTTCCTCTGGTTAACAATTCCACAAAAACACTATTGAAAAAAGGCAAATAAAAATAAAGTAGTATCTCATCTCAGGCTATGGACAGTAAAACTGATTACAGAACAGGAGGTGCTTGTAGAGCAGCACAGAAGAAAGTTAATGCAGGGCGTCTATATGGCTACAAAACTGAGACCTGGAATTATGTTTCTCAAAGTTTATTTGTTTCTGGATTAGGCTGAAAATACATTTAGAGGTTAAACTAAGATAAATAAGCATCAAAAAGAAATGGAACTTACTTAACCTTTGTTTTGTTTCAAAATAAGAAACTACAATGAATTGCTGTATCTCTGGCAAATGGTCAGGAGCTTTTGTGTCTTCCCAGACCAACCAGTGTAAATATGTATGATTGAAGTAGTGACAACCAATTACATGCAAAACTTTCTCAACTACAGACCTATGAAAAGGCCAAAAGAAAGGGTTCAGAAAACAGAAATCCCCGTCTGCCCAACTTTAAAAAAAAGGAAGCGAAAAAAAGTGATCATTTTTGTGTAGACTCTTAAATACTTGCGCTTTATCTTGAAATTTTGTTTTTATGTTAGATTTTTCAAAATATTTTAAACTCACACATTTAAAAATTAAAGGAAGATTTCAAATTCCACTTTGCCTTGTCTTTTAAATAAACTTTAAAAATATGTTTTAAATATGTTGAATACATTTGAATGAATTTCACAGCCATTTTGCCAAAAAAACCTGAAAGAATTTATTGAGGGCTCTTGCATCATATGTTTGAAATAACTTTGCACATGGGATTTATCCTGATTTCTGATCACCTCTAAGCTTCGTGTATAGCAGAAACGTAATTAATTCCTTGGTAACGAATGAATTTCAAAATTATATGAATGGGAAGAAGGAATAAAACAAATGCCTGTAAGTTGCACCTTGCATTTGACTGGAGCTTTTCTGCAAATCCTTCACCTGTCCACTCTCCAGTAATAGCAGCATTCATTTCAGTTAGAGGACAGTTTTCTGTTCATGTAAATTCTGATGTATGTTACACACTGAAAATTGATGATGCTAAAGTGTACAGAAAGTTGTTATTCTGTGGCTAAGCAGAACAAATAGTAACTATAGCCTGTATAACAGGGCTACCTGCTAGGGCCAGGCCCTGCTGACTGGAGCGTGTATAATTCAGGCAAACCCCACAACCCTAACCCTTAACAACTTGCAATTCTGCATGTTAGAGGGACTGTGAAAAAGAGGTAGCTACTTCTTCTAGTTTCAGTTGCAATGCATTACACCTTAGGATTCAGTTTACTGTCCAGAAGCTGGACTGCTGGACACTGCCAGAATTACTCTGTGATGCACCCTTCATGCTGGGCTTGTACTTTGCCCCCTGCCTTCTCTGCTGCTGAATTAGATGTCCATGTCCCCAAGGGGATTCTGACTGTTGAGTCAAGGCAGCACCTGACAGTCATTAACACAGGGAAAATTCACCTGTCTAGAAGGCAAATCTTAAATACCTCTCTTATACCTCCTAGCTGATGAATTTGGGAAAACTGCTAGGACAGAGGGCTGGTAGGCAGTTTTCATTTTGTACCTGCACAGAGAAGAAAGGACAGAGTAGGAACTACTTGAATGAAATGATGAAGTTCTATACAACCAGTTATTTCAGGATCAGCTGGAGTCTTTTCTGCTCTTTCCATGCTATTTATTTCTCTTTAAGACGAAGTTCCTTTCAAGTTAGGAATACTTAATGTTATTAATTTATACTGTATATTTTCATTAAAATCAGCAATTCCCTACACAAACAAAAATGGATAATGTTATGGCATTATGGATATAACCAACTTATGGATAATGTTTGTGACTTCAACAAGTATTTAAGAACTATGACACTGATCCCAAGCTCTCACCCTCACCCAAAACTTGAATTTAATATAAAAGTTTAAAATGCTACTGAATGTAGTCATTTTAGAGAGTTCCTATATCCATTACTTTCTCAACTAAACTCAGGAAATACATTTGCACACGAAGAAAGATATAAATTGTTGCAATTATTACTTCTAATTTCTAACGGAGACCAGAAGTGGGCTGTTTAACTTTAAAATACATTATGCATTCCCATAAGATTACAAATTAAAAATAAATTACATAAATCAGGTGCAGAAGATAACAAGCTAATGGAGAAGCAGTCAGAGAAGGGAGACAGGGTAAACTCTGAAGGAATACAGTAATTTAGAATGACTAAATGCAAAACACAGCGGAGTCATTTCTTTATAGAAACTGAAGTTTCTCGTAGATGGTACAGAAGTAGAAACACACGTGGAATCTGAACAAATACACAGGATGTTTATAAAACAGCTATTTGTAATTTAGAGTAAAGTTTATCGTACTTAGAATATTGTTTGTATAAAAATCCCAAAATGTGTGTTTAATACTTTCAAAATTCAGCAAGCATATATGCAATTTAAAAGAGGCATTTGAAAGCTACATGCATGAGGTCTGGTGTTCTTTTCTATGAGAAGCTTAGCACTAACTTTGCTGAGAGTGAAATATAACTTATGTGCAATGTAAATTATGTTCCTTGGCACCAAGCCATGACTATTTAGCTTATACAGCAGGTTGTGACTGATACAGTGAAGAGACATTATCACCTTTTTCCTTCCTCTACTTTGAGCAGCTGAACAGAAAAGACATTCCTGCTTTCTTGGGAAAGGATCAGTAAGCAGGCATCCCTAGACAGTCTGTCTTTTGCCCGAAGCTGGTACACAGGGAGAGGGAAGATAACCTTTCTTCACTACAAAGGGTCTTCTATGACCATAAACATTTTTCAAAAGCTCTTCTCTCTGTACCTCATAGCCAAAGCAGTCATAGGTGCACCAACACTATCAGTGGGGGGAGACAACCTCCCATTGCAGGTGTCCTCTGAGACAGAATCTCATAGAAATACAGTTGCCTGGACAAAGCCAGGATGTGTTGGACATGGTTGACAGCACGGAGCCAGGGAATAAAACGCCTCCTACTCTTTGGGATATGAAAATTATTCTTTAATAATCGTCTTCTGTTGGAAGAAAGATTTTTGTCAGAATGCCTGTCTTGTAGGACCTATTGAAAATAAGCAGCTCTCCGTAATATAAGGCTCTGCACATTTTAGAACTGGATTTGAAGTGGTAAGAAACATTTATAACAGTGCTTAAGCTATTAATGGAGCAAACAGTGTTGCCTGCTACTACTATCTGGTTGCTCTACTTGTCTCTTCTTACTTTTCTCACACTGTTGCCTTCATACCACAGCACAGCCCACCACCACCACCATATTTAAATGATGCTTTTCAGCAAGTTTCCTTTTCTAAAGTTAAGAGAAAACCCAAAACCAAACTATAAATAAAAATGTAGACCATATCATTATGTTCTTAATGTCATCTCCTTTCATAGGAATAAAATCCCTCACTTAAAGGCAACAATCTGAAACATGGAACAAAGGCAGTTCTACAGAGCTCAAGCATATTAACATAATGATATGTTTAGAACAAAGTGAAAGAAAATATTGTATTTAATTGAAATTGCTAGAGTAATGCAATTACTTATAATGAATGAATGGAATTTGTAATTCTCAGGATTGAAACTTGGAACATTCTTCTTTCCTTCTGGTAACTTTAATTTTTCGTAAGAAAAGTTGAAAAGGACAGGAACTGGTCAAAGGACAATTCCAGAAACAGTGCAGGTTACCTTCTTTGGGGACACTGGGTCAGAACTGACTCAAAGGAATATTTTCCACTATATGAATAATTTAATTACCTGGTTCCAAGCACTGCAGATTCCTTACAGTTTGTCCACTACTTAGTCTAGTATACTAGTTTAGATTAGGTTCTGACATAACATACACTCATAAAGCACTGGCTTCAGGCCTTCATTAGAAATGCACCAAAATTTTACTACAGTAAGCCAGCTTTATCAAATGTCTTTGATTAAATGCCAGCTAAGAATGATATAGCATTTTGGCCCCATATTTTGATTAAAATAAATTGAAGTCATTTAGGACTACAGCTGAACTTAATGGTAGCATAAAGAAACTATTATACATGAAAGGTACCAATTATCAGTCAAACTTTGATAGTCTACAAAGTTCTTTATGTGGCAACAAATTCCCATTAGAACCACGGTGTTGATGCTGGCAGATGCTTTTCAACAATGACTTGTATGTTAGTTTCTGTGGGGCACTGTAGATGTGCTGGAAGAAGGAAGAGCTTAAATCCACTTCACATACTACTTTTACCTACCAGAAGTCGTCACAGAAAACTGTAAGTATCTGAGTCTCCCTGCAGGTATGAGAGGCCTACAGGGTATATTGGCTATGATGAAATACAGCAGGACCATCCTTAGCCAGTAAAAGTTGCTGCACTGGGAAATTGCAGCTCCAAAAGCAGCAGTATGAAAATGAATTCTCCACTATTTATAAAAAACCCAAACAAAATTATCTCGTTGGTGAGAAGTGGATACATTTGCTTCATTCTTAAATATTATTGGTGTTCGGTTAAATGTGTCCTCCCTAATCATGTTGGCACTTCTTACTGTTCAAGAGGATTAATTTTTTCCCACTGAGGCTTGTGAAGCATTATCTACAGAAGATCATATTAGAAGGGACAGGAGTGAATTTCATGCATCGGATTTGAAGTAATTTACAAAACTCATTAAAATTCCAAAGATGCAAAATGGGTATCCTGCGATGGGTTTCTGCGAATCTGGAGAACTGACTGCCACCCCCCATGGGAATACTTTAAGCACAGAGGAAATTCTGCAGTCAGAAACAGAAAAGCTCCATGACTTACATGAAAAATCTGCTGAGTAAATTGAAATATATCATTGTTGTGTGTTTTTCAACTGAAGCTAGTTAAATACAATCTAAGTGAGTATGGGAAAGCAGAAGAGACTGCTACATTTTATTTTAGTGGATGTTAGTTGTGCATGGGAATCACAAATGGAGTAATAACTTTAAACAACTGTGGTGACAGCAATGCAAAATTAAGACAATAATGGGAGAGGACAGAAAAATGCAGTTTTTCTCTTCTCCAGGACAACTTAGATAATTCTTTTCCCCCACAATTTATACTTAAATGTCTTCTTTACTGTGTAACTAATAAATGTTGCTAATGGATTAGTAAAGTTTGAATAAGAAATATCTTTCTTTAGACCAGTACAGATGCTGCTTGGGGCTGACTGTCTCTTCAGAAGAACTTGCCAAAGAAAACCACCTCTATTTTCTCTGCCAGCATCTCTTGATTAAATAGAAGATACCACCTATCCCTACAGATCCTGCTTATGTTCAAAGACCATCACAGCTATTACAAACCAGTCAATTTATTTCAGGGATATCCAAGTATCTGACAAACCTTCAATCCTGTACCAGTGATTACAGAACCCAAGAAGTAAATACAATGCTGACTCTGGGCTCGTTGGAGTTACCAGTCTCTGCCAGGAAAAGGAATGTGTCAGGCCTATAGAGGCGAATATAGATACCGAGTGAGGCATGCAGCACAAGATGAATCAAATAAATATATGTAGACAGGTACTAAGACAGATATCATCTATCTTGTTGATCCAGAGATCACCTAGGCCCTGTAACAGGCATATTTATCTCCAGAGGTATGATTTTCTTTCTGAATTCCTAGACATGCTTTTGTTGGCTTCCTGTAATTTAGCTGCTAAGCTGCTCTCTCCAATTTTTGGATCAAAATTCAGCCATGATTTGAAAGTGGAAATGAGCTTAAACACCACAAAGGAAGAAAACCAGAGCTGAAACGATCAGGCTGGGCTCAAGAGAGTGTTCACTGACCCGCAAATCCACTTGGAACTATATAGGCCTTACACTAGTTTGTGTGCATACTGGATAGAGTTTGATATAGACTTTGATATAGTATGCTTGATATAGTATGTGAAGAATTTATTGAAAGAATTGGCATTATAATTCAAAATCAGGGTCAAACACACAAAATTAGTCACACTTACTGCCACTGCAGGGATTCAAAAGGGCAAGACATCACCAGGGCTGGGAGAAAGGCAGATTATTTCAGTAGCTGAATTACAACTAGATTGACAGTTTCTGTAGAGACTTCATCAGAAAAGCTGTAATTAAAGTGCATCTAGTACACTGCGTCCACATCTCTGATTTCCTTGAGTGTGGCATCCAATAGAGATAAAACAAAAGAAGAAATTCTCTAATAAATATTAAATGGCAATGATTCAAAAAATTAATGACTCCTTCTATCAGTTGAAGAGTGGATCTGTGCTGCCTGTTTTCACCACTTACAGAATGGCTCCCCAACATTTTGGTGTGGCACATCAGGAAGACCCACGTCAACATTCAAGCCCTTGTTCAGAGCTTCAAACCACAAACTCACCTGCTCCTGGGTCATCTTCTGCAGCTCTTTCTCCCAAGCTGCCCGGTCATCATCCAAGTGGTAGGAAGTAGGTGGGGTGAGTCCACGTAGAATCAGGGGGTCACGGTCATGGCAGAGGGCTGTCAGATGTCCAATGTACAACTTCAACTTGCTGCGATTCTGATCGAGTTCTAAGAGGGGCTGGATTATCTGAAATAAGAGAACGGAGATAATGAGGAACAGCCTGAGACCCAAGCAGTGGTCAAGGCAAAGATCAGCCTCTAAGTTACAACCTTGTTCAGCTTCATGCTGGAAGAAACCTGCACACCCTCTCTCCTCTCTGCCCCCAAGTACTCTTATCCCATTAACCCAGCAACCATCCAGCTGAAGCAGAAAGAAACCAACTGCACTAAGGGGACATGGTGATGATAGCTGCCTGACTAACATAGGAAATAATGATGATATAAGTGAAAAATGAGTGTTAAGTTGAATGCATTAACTTTACTGATTATCCAGCAATGCTTCAGTCAACTGTTTCAACTCCCTGCTTTCAGAAAATTATTTTTTCTGATAAAAGGTGTCTGTCCACAGCTAAGGCAATGGCAATGTAGATTTTAACTCATTTTGCCAACAAACATTTAATTGTAACTTAAGTATGCAATAAACACATTCTAAAGAGAATAATTTCAGATGGCAAGATGTTTGTTTTGCAGATGAGTGTATCTTTGCTGTAGAAACTGGATAGAGACATATCTTCACCAGAAACTTAAGATACAGTTTTCTGTATTTTCTATAGTTATGAGATAGTCTTCTAAGTTTTGAAAAAGACAATGACTTTCATTTATTATGCAAATCAGATTATATATAATAGACAAAAAAAATAAAATCAAAGGACTTTAATACATGCTATAATATTATACTTAACCTAAACTGAATCTAAACTTTGTTCCCCAATGCAATCCAAACTGGAGTCATCGAATTCCCATTCAAAGTATCTGAAGAACCAGATTTCATTGCTGTGCAAAAATATAGAGATGAAGTGCATAAATACATACTGGGAATACCTCACTATGCGTTCGCCACAAGAATACTGCTTTATATTTTTCTAGCTGTTTGTGAGCATATATTCAAAACTGCAGTAATATGAAACTCAAAGGTTTGCAGCTGATGAAAAGTTATGGGAGAATTGGGCTTAGTGCTGCCATTCCATAACATGATGTGCTGACGCTACAGGCACTGATGTGCAACAGCTAGGAGAGCTGGAAAGCCTTACTGCAATACTGGCAACTTGACGTGTTCCCAGGCAGGGGCTGCACCTGCTGTTTGTAAGTGGGCTGTGGATATCTTTTCAATAGGGCACCTCTGACCTTGCTAATGAATAAGGAGTGAGATAATCTCTGAGTCAACAGAAACAGGGTGCTGGCACTACTTTCAACAAAGACTCTGGCTCTGACCCCTTTTAATAAGGCTGTCAGGGCTCACTTATTCTGATTCTAACACTGTTCTACATGGATTAATTTCTGTAGAGACAGAGTATCTGAGAGCCATGGCTAAGCAGCTAACTAATGTCAGGATCCTTGCCCTGCAGAGCATAGCAGCACTCAGCAGCCTACATCAGAATATCAGGTTGGCAGCAGTTATGAAAAGCCACAGCGACAAGGCAGCTGTAAAGAGTGAGCTCATGTGCTTTATTATAACAAGGAGAGAGTGAGCTCACGTGCTTTATTATAACCCTACTGCTATGCACAGCCTTGGGGCAACACCTGTTTGCAGACAGAAACACATAAAAATAATGGTTTGATGTATCAAGACTGCAGCAGGGCAGAATACTCCACTCTTCTGTGCACAGAGCCATAGGAAAGGACATTTATATCTCACTTCCATCATCAAGCACAACTATTTATTTAGCCAATTGCATCCCTCAGCTTTGGTTGTTTGCTGAACTTGCAATATTTACCCCAGTTTCTTACTATTCAGTTTGCCCACAGAGGGTAGTGTGATGGAATATCACATCTTAAGAAAATACCATTTTATGAAAGTGTGTTAATTAAGTAGTCAGTGCCTAATAACTAGCTGTCCAATCAATGTAGTAGCTGCCTTGTATTCTTTTCAGGTACTGCATTCTATTAAATATCAATCAGATGTGCAGATTTCAGTCTGAAAAGAATCTGACTTGCCAACTTCCTGGCTATTTGTGAGCAGAAACCCTCCTTGATAGAGAAAGCAGAGCTATCTAGCAAGTAATGATGGAAGATTTTCATACAACAGTGGAATTTGATTGCTCAGGGACTAGTGTCCTTTCGAAGTACATTCCTTCTCTACCCTTCCCCCTTACCTCAGGCTGGAAATAGGCCAAATGAGGCGTGTGAAAGTTCTTAACTAGCAGCCCTCCCAAAGCTGTTCACAGAGCAATCATTCCTCTCACTTGGGATCCATTAAACCCTGCCAGTCAAGTAGGAAATGCCCTTATATCTGCGTTCCTGCCATATCTAATTTGAACTAGCCACTTAGCAAGAGGCACTGTGCTTCCCACACAGCAGAGCTGCCACTGCCTTATCTCAAGAGGGTGTAAGAGCATTTGGTAAGTGGAAAGGCAGGGCAGTGCTGGATTCATAAACCACATCGTGTTCTCATGATCAGCACAGAGCTGCGGAGCTTTCTAGGAAAACAATGGGTATACAGACCAAACCCAGGAATATCTTTCTAAAGCAGCTCTGATTCATTAATTGCCTCGATAGGTCTAGGCCATCTTCATCAATGCATGGAATGAAGCCTGCTTAATGTACCCTCAAGTTCAGAATATTGTTAATGGCCAGCTAAGTCTGACAACATGTTTTGCTAAAAAAGCAATCACTACAACTCTGAAGCAGAAACAAGAAAAGCTTGGCAAATCTCTGATACAAATCCAAACCATCTACACCAACTGATAAAGACTTTTGGGAACATATTCTAAAACAAATTCAATTTGAAAACAGCATATTCTGTTTTCTTGAGATATCACAGATTTTTTTCCTTTGTTTTTTAAACTCTGAGCATGACAAATGTGACTCTAAGTACAATTGCACAAGTCACTGAGGCAAAAAAATGCTTTAGAATGAAACTTAGAATGAAAATATTTAGAATAATCCTGCTTCTTCAGTTGGTAGTTCCGCTGTTGCTGTACAATGGTCAGCTGAAATACGAGTAACTGCATTTAAAAGTTTTTTATTATAGGCATCTGCATTGAAATATGCATATATAAGCTGCATAGGTAAGAAAAGGTATTTATAACCTATCTAAATGTTTCGTCAGTTTTACTGTGAAAGATGAATATACCTACCACACAAAGACTGGTGTCTAAAAGTTTGTCTAAGCAGTGCCTAATGTATATATGCATAAACAGGTAGGTGGCTATATGAAAAAACAGTGAATGAATGGAATAAGTGCAGCAGTGTCGATCCAAGATAAATGTGATATTGACTACCCATAGACATCTGTTCTAATTGACATGTAACAGGACTCATTCACCACAACCACCAGCTTTAAATCATGGGTTCTGCAGGCAGAAGGGCTAATGACCTGGTCATCTTTCTCCCTGCTAACGTTCCCTTCTCAGAAGGAAGCAACCACTTTTCTTTTGCAGAACCAAGTAATTAACTTTAGTATTTTCAGGGAATACCTTCTAAATGTCTACTTAGCAATAAACTTGCAGCTCCCATGTTGAAGAAAGTCTTACAAGCACCCCTAAAAGCTTGTCTGTTTTTCCAGCTGCACCAGTTGATCTTGTAAAAGTTATCTCCTTACACAACTTGCCTTACTTAGCAGAACCATGCATCAACATGCATGTTGACCATGGATCAACAGCAGCGATCCTTTTCTTACAGATACATATGAGCAAGCAAAAATAAAAAAAAAGGAGAAAATGACATACAAAGAGCCTTATGTATATTTGGCACTAGCATGACTGCTGTCATGCTCCCTATTAGGCTTGACCATCTTGCTTGCACATATGCCACGTGTATATTTTCATTACAGAACACTAAAAGGCAGAGTAACGCAGATAAGTGCTCTTCATTTTGCAATCAAATAATTTAATAGGTTTTTCTCAACTTAGCTATAAACCTTTAAAGATTTGAGGGAAATCCGTGGAAGAACAGCTGTATCAAGAAGAAAACAGAATTGCAGAGTAATCTTGGGATCAAAGTAAATAATATGGGGTCAAAATCTCACTGGTTTTGTATCAAAAGTGTTACAAAGAACTGCAGATTGAATGAATCTGAAAGTTTCCAAGGAATTGACTAACTGATGGATGCTGTAGCTTGATAGCCTGGTCTATGGACCTTGAGTTTTCTTTGTAGATTCTGCAAAGGCAAAACACTAAGGAATTCTGAAAAAAAAACCCACCAACCCTACAAACCAAAACCCAAAATACCTCTAATGATCCCCTCAAAACTTCAGCCTGTACATAACAAATACGCTTGGCACATCAGTTAAAAGGAGGTTGTCCTTTATCTCTCATCAATCATATTTTTCATGTGAGCATGGGAAATTGTTTAAACTTTGCTACATACAGATGCAACTATGCTACTGTCGTGGTTTAAACCCAACCAACCACACAGCTCGTTCACTCACTCAACCCCCCCTTTCTTGCCCTCCCCTGCTTCCAGAGAGATGGGGGGAGAATCAAAAGAATGCACCTTCCACAGGTTGAGATAAGAACAGTTTAGTAACTAAGGTATAACACAAATCACTGCTGCTACCACCAATAATAATAATGATAAAGGAAAAGAATACAGCATCCCATCAACCACAACAGATAACTCACGACACCCCACCAACCGAGTGCTGACCGACCACCTCTTCCAACCACCCCGAGAGNATAATGATAAAGGAAAAGAATACAGCATCCCATCAACCACAACAGATAACTCACGACACCCCACCAACTGAGTGCTGACCGACCACCTCTTCCAACCACCCCGAGAGAACTAGGCCTTCCAGATCACCTTCAGTTACATCCTGGGCATGACGTGCTATGGTATGGAATACCTCTTTGGTCAGCTTGGTCCTGTCAGTACAGTCCTGTCCCTCCTTCCATCCGGCTTCCCCTCCTCCCCAGCAGAGCATGAGGCTCACAAAGTCCTTGGTCAGGGCAAACATCGCTCAGCAGCAACCAAAAACATCAGCCTTATCAGCCTTGCTCCCGGGTTAAGTCAAAACACCAGCTACTAAAGAGAAGAAAAACTGACTGCAACTGCTAAACCCAGGACAGCTACCCAGCAAAACTTACTTCCCAAACTACCATTAAACAGGAGAAGATGGGCTCAAAGTCTGGGTAAATCCATATGTTTGTTAAAAAGAAATTATTCCAAGGAGGACCTGACAAATCTAACAAAAGATGGAGTGGATCACAGTGGGTCCATGGATGTTTCCCTGTATCTGGGTTTTGTTATGGATATTACCAGACAAGAAAATTTTGCCTATATAGCAAAATATCTTATATGGGAGATATGGAAATAAACTAAGATACTGAATGATATAGTCTGGAAGTATCTGCATGGCAAATTGAATTACGCCTTCTTACTCAGACCATTTGTGTTTGGCAACAAACTCAAGGGTTCAACTACAATCATCTTGTAACTATTGAATGCAATGGAGTTTTATGAGGCATGAATTTGGCTCAGAAAATGCAAAGCTTTCCCAAATTCAGAACAATTCATCACTGATGTCTTCCCTTCATTATTTTAAATGGAAACAGAAGAAAGTTCTCAAAAAGACACAGCCTGACCTCAGTTCAGTTCAGCTCAGTTCACTGCTGCACAGAGATACTTGGTTTCTTCTGAAGATCACAACACAAAAGCTCAGGGACAGGCTCAGTTTTCTTTAGATTTGTTTTAAAGACAAAAAAAATGGATTTAAACCTAACCTTCATCATTTTCTTCTCAAAAACCAAACCAAACCAAACCAACATGCATGACGAGCTGAAAGAGATTCTGGTTATTTTGACAGAACTGTCTTACTCAGCTCATTTCTGACGGGATCAATTAGGAAATCATTTTTATAACGCAAATTATTTTTGAAATTTTTATACACCATGAACAAATCCCATGGATTAATGATTTCCAGAGTTCACCCTCTTCACCTTGGGAAAATCCAGACCACAAAAAAAGGAAGAGAAAACACAAAACAGTGAAAGTAGTTTTGTCATTAGCTGCCCCTGTTTAAATAAAATCTTTTCCCTACAATGTAGGTGAAGCAAAGAAGTGCAGTGGGTTGGTAGGATTCTTAAATAAGGAGATTGTTAAAAAATATTTTTATACATAACAAATCCAGAAGTGCTTTTTCATGACACTGGCAACTTTTGCTTACATGGGCTGCAGAGAAAAAGCTTGTGGGGAACCATGTGTGGAACAGCAGTGACTACCGTAGACCACAACTGAAATACACTGGTGCGACTGTGAGAAGCTTCATAACTGGACCATGGGGGAATACAAATGCTCACAATGAGCTACCTTGGCACAGTTGAAGGTGCTCTCTACACAGAGCTTGAATTTTACCTGTTTAATTGATCCCCCACTTTCAAAACCAAGAGTATTTGTCCAAACCCTCACCCCTAAATATAACTAATTGCACTGTGCACATATGGCACTTCTTTCTTCTCTAACATATGCCTCCTTCCTAGCTGGAGCAGAGGACAGAAACCTGTAGCTTAACTGCAAGATGAGATCAGAACATACAAATGGAAATGCTATTTTATTTGTCTAAGTTTTCTTTTGTCCTCATGATTGCTTGGGAATGCAGCAGCGTAGTTCTGGAGTGAAACAGAATGGGCAAAGTAAGGTGAGATCTACAGAGAACTTAAAATCTTCCACTTCAATATATTAAAATCTCCTTCATTTGAGAATTTAATTTCTGGGAGTTGTGCTAGTTATCAGGTTAAAATTTTGAATAATAAATTAAATTACAGAAAACTGTGAAACTGGGTAGTCAAACCTATGATATTGACAACCAGAGTATCATCAAGGAAAAAAAAAGGTACAGCAAGGGAAAATAGCTTAACAACTGTCTGCAGCTTGTACTATGGATTTAAATAGCATCCTCCTGATCAAACTTTTGAAGGTATAACTAGACAAGCTTTGATATCAAAAAATTCACTAGATTTTATATTGATTCCTTCTCTACAAGAACATAGCAGCTTAAGAATAAGCAAGAACAACCTGCTTAGATTTTTAATTGATTCAAGCTTTCTAGCACATGTTATCTATACAACAGTGAACAAGAAAGCACACACATTCCTTGCTGTACTGTATTTTGTGTATTGCTCCTTCTTATTACAAAGGATAAAAGGAAACAGTGGCTAATATGCTTTTATTCGAAAGCAGAACATTGCAGCACATATAATGGGAGAGTATGTCCATGGGAATGCTTATGTATCAGTGACTGCATTCTTCTGTCTCCCTGCTGTCTGTTCCATTACTAATAGAAAACAGAAGGTATTTCTTAAGTAGTCTACCAGAGAACACAATCAGTGCTTTTCCTGTTCAGATGAACTATAACCTCCCTGTCTGCAGGTGATAGGAATCTTTGTCTCTTTCCTCTCTAACACTGTGTTTTCATTCTGCTGTTCCAGCTCTCTACCTACTACACAAAACTTTCACAGCAAAGCTACACAAAGCCACTAAACACCTGGTTTATCTGTCTTCAGGAATTCTTTTTAGACTTGTTTGCTCTATATTCAAATGCAAAATCTGATTAAGAAACACATCTATTTATACAGATATAGAATAATTCTTATCTATATGTTGCATTAAACAATCAAACATAGTTGGACTGCCCATAGTGAGCATACTATGAGTTGGAACTGTAAATCCTGACATCTCCATCAGAAATTATGAACTCTACCAGCCAGGAAAATACAGCATCTAGATTGGCGACATGGCCTTATCAGTTTTTATTTTAGTCATAGTTCTCTTGAGCTTATTTCCATAGTTAATATGTTGGAAAGCAGGTTTGGGCTTGATTCTTTCTTTAATATTGTTCAGCCCTGCCCTCCCTCAGTTTCTTTCCTCCTAACTGACAACTAAAAGGTGCTGGCAGCAACACCACCAGCCTGGCTGCAGCTATTCCTCTTCAGGCTCTATCCTGCTTATGAGTGTGTGTCAGGGCTCAGCTTCCCTCTTCTTTATGTCACCAACAGCATATCCATAGTTTGCAGATGCTTCTGGCCTTGCAGGACTGCATTCTGGGTGTGGACGAGTGCTGTAAGAAATTTAAATGGCAGAGTAATTGGGAGATAGTAGAGACTATCACACAAGCTGTAAGAAACAAATCTCCTGAAGTGGCCAGAAACAAAACTGAGTACAGAATTCCTACTTGCTACAAAGACCAAGCCACTAGAAGAGGATCATATTCAGCTGCAAATCGAAGAAGAAAATAAGACACAGACCTGGAATAATCTTATTTGGTAGAAATGAATGATGACCTTTTTGCAATTGTTTTGCTGAAAAGCACAAATCTCTACAAAAAGAAACCAGCCATCTGTTTTGAATGTTTTAGAATATAAGTATCTACTTGTGATCCTCTTTGATGTGTAAGAATAATAGGAAGACAGTGATACAACCCAGTTACACCTCTGTTGCGAGTGCTTAATTCATCCCAGAGCTGCAGATTACAAAATTCCATCTGGAAATCTTAGTCTTATCATTCTGGAATCAGAAAGAAGATGAACAGTGTATCAAGATCAATTCACTCGTGCTTGTAGATATAACATTCTTGGACAGAGAATGCATTCTTCAAAGATAAAATAGTTATTAAGATAACAAAATAATACTGGAGTTGTTTTAAAAAAAGAAACAACCAAAAAAAAAAAAACAAAACAACCCAAACTCAACAAGCTAGCAAAAAACCTGCTCCCAGATACAAGAAAAGGACCAGGAGCAGAAGCTGATGTAATTTTAAGGATAGCATTCTTCTCTAGGCTGGGCCATCCCAGTCTAACAATGCTTATTGGGTAAAAGATTACATATCAGTATAGGTATAGAATAAGAGAGAAGGTGGGAAGGCATGATTTCAAAATTGGAAAGGTAGATTAATTATAAAACAAAATATTAAGGATCACTTAAGTTGTTTACTCCACCACAACAGGATTTTTACTTAAACTAAAGTGAGAAGGTCATAAAAAGCTCTCCATTATTCAGAGAGCCAAAGGAGAAAAGATTTCTGTCCACAAAAAGGCAAAGCTTGAAAAGGCTTGAAAGGAACAGATAATTGTGTGATAGCTAAACCAGGATTTTGAATTATATTTCCTTACAGCAGTAACTGCTGGTCCATGAACTCTTTGTGTTTCCTTGCCTGATGGCACAGAAGTCTTTCAGTTTCATAATTAACGATGACACCCACATAAGCAGGGCTCCAGAAAAGCATGGATGGAAAGCAGGTCCTGTGATTAACTGGACAACTGTATTCAAAGTGCTGCCCTCGTCACAATTAATTAGTTACATCACCTTATTTGAGTGCATCACATTGGGGTTCTTACTAAAGGGTTGCCCATCTCGAAAGTGGGAGTGAAGAGGCCTGGCTGTCACCAGTATGACAAAACAAATCTGGCATCTTATCTCTCAGTCAGGCCAAGTGATAATGTTTAAGTAAATTAATATTATTTTATGCAGATGCCCAAAAGTTTTCCACAGGGTATGTCTCTAAAGCATAAGACATTCTTTCACGGTGTTTTTACACATATGAATAAAGAACTGGAATGAACATATTATACCAGATTATTATATAGTACACAATCAGTTTGTAGACTTTCAGGAAGGGGAAGAAATGACCCTTCAGATGACAAAACATGACAATGAAGGAGGCAGCGATCTAAAGAGGAATGTTCAATATGCTGGAATAGCAGCTGCTTGAAATGTTTAACATATGGGTTATTTTCTTTTTTGTGGGAAGGAACAGGATCTTGGAAGGAAAAGTCAGAAGTATTAATAAATTGAGTCAAATATACATCCAACATAATTTTGGGAACAAATGCAAAATGAGGTATTAGAATCACCATCATATCTCTGTAACAACACTATTTTAGGTTATTGAGTAATAATATTACCTAGCACTTATATAGCACGCTTCTCAAGCAGAACTTCCACTTTACAAAAACTTTAGCTCATTTTACAGTCAGAGAATTTGAGACAGGCAGAAAGAGAACAAGTGAGTGGTTGGAGACGATGCCAGGAAAGAATTTATCTTCTGAATCGTGGTCTAGTACCGTGTCCAGTAAATTACATTGTAATACAAGTCAGGCACGAAAGCTTGGTGTTTCTGACCATTCTGCATGATCACAAAATTAAAAAGACCATACTGAAAATAAATTTCTTTAAAAGGCTTATGAGGTCACAGTGTAATAAGTGGCAATACTGAGAACCTGAAAGAAGTGGGACAGAAGGACAAGCAGCTCTCTACATGCTGCAAGCATAAAATGTCTTGTCAAGAGAAAGATCACATTTATCAGTGAATGAATGCCTGTGCCATCATTTGAAAATGAGTAAGATATTTACTTCACTAAAAGAAATCACTATATTAATCCAAACATCAAATAATGTAGAATACCCCCCCTCCCTAATATTTTTCCCAAACTTCTGAAAGCATAGGCACTTGAAGTTCTGTAGTGATCTCCATGAAAAGTCTATGGGGTTTGAAATCTGTGGCAAAGGTTAAGCTAAATCCTGAGATGTACTGCCCTCATTGCCATTATTTCTATTCCTCTTACTCTACCATCAAAGTAGTTATAGTGTTTCAGGCTGTTGCTTGTCACCTAGTTCTGCCACTGTCCTCTAGATCTGTTTGAATAGCTATGTACACTGGCTGACTAGGTGTCCATTCATTTTGCATTTCCTTTTAGCTGTAAAATGGAATAATAAATATCCCCTCCACAACAAAAAGGAAATTGTCACTGCTCATCCTGGGCGTTCCCAGGCAAGACAGAATTGCTCTGCAGATACAAGTTAGAAGTGTATAGATTACAACCTTGAGCATTCAGCTGGTTTTTGCATATGTCTGCTTCTAGAGAGAGAGAGCAACTTCTCTGTAACATTTAACTGTTTCTATCATTCTTACTGTAATCCTGTGTAATACCTTAGTCCTAATAAATGCAATACAGAAATGCCATTCAATCTCCATTGCTCTTTAATAATTACAAATGCTATTTAGAATGAGACTGTTTTGAGAAGCAACATGTTAATTAAAGGTGACCTTTATAATATTACGAGCTCTTGATTAAAAAAAAAGCCTACAGTTAAAAAATTAAACCTGAATTTATAAAACGTTCTTCCTACTGATGACTTTCCCTCTGTTTCAGTTCTGAGGTTTCGATGACTCTCATCTACAGAAGAAGTCTTGGCAAAGCCAAATTACAATATCAAAAATGCAGATTTTTTTACATGATGCATACTTGTAATCAGTGATGTTGCAAATTATAATTTATATTGGGTTTGACAAGGAGTCTATGAAATTTACTTGAATTGACTGCTTTTCAGTTGTTAAAAATGATTAAAATATTTTCCTGTTATGACTTACCCCCTTCTTCCACCACAGGCATCATCTCTGAAATCTTAAGAGATCCATTAAATTAGCCTAGTGTCTTTTGTAGTCAACTCACAATACTCTGCTTCTGTTTAATATTTGTCCAGCTCAAGTACTAAAGAAAAATGTCACAAATAAGAGGCTTTTTGTCTTGCAATATTTTTACAGTAATCGAAACTTGCCAATACTTTCATCATCTTGAAAGATCCCCATTTTTATGCACTCCAGTTCAAAGCTAGCTCTTTGAATGTTCCACTGTTACTCTAATAAGCATCAAATTAATTTCCAGATTTTGACCCTGGAATCTGAGCACAGCAAAACCATGTTTTGCTCCTTAGCAGGCAGATCCACGACTTCAGGATTTGTTGGCAACTGCTAACAGAAAACGCTTCCACAGAATGAGTTCAATAAACTTGTCCAGCGACAGCATCTACTAGCTCCAACTCCTGCTGCAAGCCAGAGACATGGAAGACAGGAAGAAAAATGCTCTGCAACAGCATGCATACTTAAAAACGCACGTACAGTATGCATAAATTACATACCAGGATAAATCTCTCAGCACTTGAGAGTTTCAGTTCTGCTCTTCTGTTCCTGTCCTTAGCACTTTTATTCTGCCCTCACTTCCCCCCATGTCCTTTAATTTGATTGTCTTTTCACTCTTCCTCTTTCAACAGTTTTTTATGATCCTATACCTACTACACCCATTCAACAAAAGCAGTCCTTATTTCTTATGGGCAGAGATGGCACAAGCAGATTGCTGAACCTACTCACACTTCCTCACAAGCAAACCAGATGAACTGAGCAGCTTGGGAAGTTCATGTATGGAAGAAGCTTTGCTTCTTTACCTGATATAGCACATATGTGGTACATATTTACCAGAAGATACATGTGCAACCACACATATTCTTGCGTATGCATTAAATCTCATAAAGTGCAAATATTATTTTTGATAAAACTGAATAATAACTGATTAAGCCATTGGGCAGACCACTTTGGCATTTCAGAAAGACAAAGGGGCATTCTAATCAGAAAACACATTGGAATA
Organism: Agapornis roseicollis; assembly: GCA_002631895.1. Classification (NCBI taxonomy): domain Eukaryota; kingdom Metazoa; phylum Chordata; class Aves; order Psittaciformes; family Psittacidae; genus Agapornis; species Agapornis roseicollis. The sequence continues at coordinate 203,062 of NDXB01002941.1, forward strand.
TATCTGGATATAAAGGAGGATAGAGCTCCATCTGGGGAATAGAAGGAGTTGTATGAAATTCAGACAGCAAGGAAAAGAGCTTAGAATAAAAGGCTAGGAAAGACTGTTTCAGGATGAAAGATGGTATTTATATTGAACTGTAAACTGAAATGCAAACTACCATTTTCTGAAACTACAGGAAAGGCGCATATGTTTAGAACCAGTGCTCCATTTCAGGGGAGTTATATCTGATAACGCTGTCATGTATGGAACTGGTGTAATTAAATATTAAATTCAGTCAGTTCCAGAATGCTGGAGGCAAAACCCCTTAAACCACAAAACATAAAGAAAAAATAACATAGTTTGCTACTGTAGATATTCTGATGGTCTCTAGTTTATCTTCAGTACTGACCAGAGGTGACTGCATACTCAGACCTACAGCAACTTTAACAAAGTTATCACCAGGTCCTATGCTATTACTCATTTTTTTATCATTGTAATATATACATTTAATTTAACACAAGCAGGTTAAAATTCTGTGACTTACAGCTTCTTTGCTTTCACAAAGAGAGTAAGGGCCTGGTTTTTGTTGGTTTTTTTTTTGGGGGGGAGGGACGGGAGAGGGTGATGGAATGTACATGGAATAACCATGGTAAAACCATGAACTTTTTTTGGAATAAGTGGCTTGGGAGTCATCAATCACCTTTATACTTTCCCTGTTGATGTAATCACAACAGTCTTGAGGCTGACATGATTCTTGGATGGGATGCATGTAATGCAAAGATGCTGACTGCCTCATTACCAGGGCATTCTGTAACACATTTTTCTGAGGAAAATGCCTCAAGTACAAAATGGAGAGAGATGCTGTATTTAATGTGAACAACCCATTCATTCAGTACTCAAGAGGAACCATACTCTTAGCACAGTTGCATTTATAAGTGTATCAGCAGATCAGAGAGGAAAAGAGAAAGATCTTTGTATCAGTGTTTTCTACACAACCTCCATGTTTGTTTTAGAATGAAAATCAGATTTTTCCTACCTTCATAGTGAGTGTCCTCTTCCTTTTCATCATTTACTTACCTGATCTTTCGTGTTTAACTGTGCTTCAGTAGATCTTTACAAGCATTTCTCTCTAAAACTTTTAACATCACACACTAACACACAACCATTGCAAGAGTGGCGATTCAAGAAGAATGTGAAATCAACAGCAAGTGTAAATTAATGAAGCACTTTATCAGTTTTTCCACTAAAGAGATTTTCTCAGTTCAAACCCCAAGGCATGAAATTTAAGTTTAACGCTGCCACAGTTGGATTAATTTTTTTAGATGGTTGACTTGAAAAGAGGGATTTGATCTATACAGTCAGACAGACATGTAAGTCTGCAGTTAATTGAGCAAGTGCAAAGAGAGGAGAGCAGCTTATTCTTTCATGAATGTTTTACAAATCTAATATAAAGCTGTAATTTTAGAAATTCAAGGGTCCAAAATTTCCACAGAAGTGCTTTGTTTCAAATAACTGATACAGAAAAAAACAAATTCTGAGAAAAACTGCGAAGAAACTCATGTGAAATATTTTTCTTTAAAAGCATAAGTGAAGAAAGAAAAAGTTCCACAAAAATTCTTAAAATAGGGTCATCACATCTCAATTCCTTAAAATATTTTGAGTACTTCAAGTAAATATACTGTGCTTTTAAACTGATAATACAATGCATAAATGAATCCTATGTATTGTAGCATGATAATTGATATTTTACTTTTGTAGCTATGTATCAAACCTCCTGGTCAATAAAGGATGTCTTTGCTACAGAACAGGCCTGAGGAAAAGGGCTCTGTCTTGTGTACTGCCCTCTCTTCTGGAAATGGGGGTTATTGTGGGGAAAATTTGACAGCAGAAAAGAGATAATTGTGGATGCAGACATAGAGAAACAAAATGTACTTTAAATGACAAATAGCTACCAATTTCTCCCCAGTTGTTTTAAAAGAACAAGGGAGATGGAAGGGAGAGGTGAAGGTTAAGTGGATATTCCTCTTTGTCTTCAAATTTACATAAAATTTACAGTCCATATCAAGAGTGATCTATTCTGAGTTGGTAAGTGTCTGTGACTGGTCAGGTCAGCATGCATGGCAGCAATCTTGCCAGCAGATCTCAGCATGTTTAAAACCTTCAGGAGGAACGTTATCTTCAGGAGAAACATTATCTTTGAGCAAATTCTTTACTAACCAGAATCGAAAAAGCATATACAGATTTGGCTACAGTGCTTTGAAAAAGAATCTGACTGAAAACATTTCCTCCATGAAGCCAATGATAAATGATATGAGAGACGTTTCCTGTTCTCTCGTACACATTAAGAGTTTGCTTTGCATAGAAACTCAATTACATGCCCTGGAAAGTTCCCCCCATAACATCATGAAAGAATGACACGATGATGAGAAGAAAATTGTAAACTACACATAAACACACGAGAAACAAGTTCATGCAGAGCCTACACAAGCAAGAGGGAAGGAGCACAACCAGGTTTCACAAAGCACACAGGAGTAAGATGTGAGAGTGACTGCTGGAAACTTTTCTATTGGCAAGAAAAGTTGATTCTCACCGTTCTGAACAAAATGGCTGAACTAAGAGCATCTGACTGGTTATGCCCAAATACCCTCCTCCTCATCCTAGGGGTGCAGAGGTGGCAATGAGAGAAAAGCCCCAGAGCAGCATGGGAATGAAATAAAGAGTTGGTTAGTATTTAAAGCACATATGTAAGTACAAATAGTAGTACAAAGTGTTTAATTCCTTATGCAATATTCTGAGCCATCTTGAGATACAGCTTTCTTTGCTCTCTTGTAGGCTTTGTCAGCTTTTAAAATGCTGCTTTGCAAAGGCAAAGTGCAATCAGACTCTCATCCCATGCCCTCCTTCCCATCACTTTCCCCAGTGAGGTCATTGCAAGAATTTCCTTAAATGTTCAAATGTCATCTTCCCTTGACATTTTATCTTTTAATTTTATTTTCTTTTCATTTTCATTTCATCCAAGCATGCTATGCTGCATTCATTTGCAAGCATTTAGTACACTTACATTCTAGAAGTGGCTTAATTTCTCTATAGATTTGCAATGTAGAAATAACAGCTATTCTAACATTTTGTCCAAATTCAGATTAGGAAAGCCATTTAATTTGCAGTATTAACAATTGCACTCTCCTGAAGAAGGTAAGCTCAACATTTTCCAAAAGCACTGCAGAAAATTCAAGCCAGTCAATTTACAGTGGAGAAGGGTATTAGAACAAGATGCAAAAGAAAATTACTATGAAAATGAGAATTTTCTGTTCATTTCTTTGTATATACCCCTTATTGTCTTCCGATAAAGACATGAAGAGATTTCTAAAGATCTATTTTTGTAAGGTGAGTATGTAATTTTTTTTTTGCCATTTTGCTTTTGTACATTACTCATAATTTCTGCATATCACTAAGTTGGTGTTTAAAGGTCTAGAGTGAGATGCCTTACTTCAGATCTGAACAATTTCTAGATAAGCCAGAGGGCAGAGGAGCGCCAAACACTCCTTCGCTTTGTCAAGGCAGTGATTAATGATCACTAATATTTTAATTAAACTGGAATGGATGAGATTACAACATGGGATATGCAATTGGGCTGGCATTTTCTGTGTTACCCAAGGGATAGGTAATCTCTCTGATAGTTATCAAGCACATGGCAGTGCTTTGTAAATGACACAGGAGGCTCCTCACTGCCTTGGAGATAGTAAATTGATTTTCCTTCAGTTCACGGCCCACTGAATTTGTGAGGGAGCAGCCTGTGCTCATCTGGCACAGAAGCCAGGATTTCCTCATGGGAAATGAAGGGAACTGCTCATATGCAATCCATAGATCAGAAAGCTGATCCTGGAGCATGATTTCCTGCTACTGAAGACAAGAAACAGTCCTGGACACTCCACACACTCAAGCAGTAAACCTGAGTTACTAAAATCTGAATATTCCACATAGGACTCCTGTCTTGCACTTTAAGGCAGTAACACTTCTTTCCTCCTTTTCATTGTCTGTCCCCTCATCTTAACCCACTTAATAACAGCTTGGTACTAGGAACTGTTTGTTCACATTTCAGGAGTTTTCAGTGAAGTTGACACAACAGTAACATCCACTTCTGGTTTATAGCTGTGCTCTGGAATGATGTTTTTGTTCCAAGGTACTGCAAGCATGTCAGAGAAAATTACACATGACTCAAAATAATCAACTCCCATATTAAACATTACTTCAAAACCAAAAAGAGACACACATTACCTGGTCAGGGGAGGGTTTGTGGTTGGTTTGGTTGGAATGGGATGAGGATTTGAGGTGGTCATCCTCATAGTTGTCAGCCATCAGCTTCATACGGTTCTGAGTCTGTTTAAAAATAAAAAGAATAATATCAGTCTACTTTCTAATGTGATCATAGGGACTAATGGGAATAGGGCATTTATGCTATCCTGTATATGCAAAATATGGAAAAAAATAAAACACATAGTGTCACTAGGTACTACTGTAGAGAATTCAGTAGGTATTACTGTAAAGGTCTGGTAAAAACTTGGAGACACATTCAAATCACTTCACTTTGAGGCTAAATTAGTTTTGCAGGTAAGTGGCTCATCTGACTTGTGCCTACTAAAACTTGTAGTGTTCAGGTGTATACAAAGAAACTAATTTATTCTTATAGACCTTTGCGATTAAGGTTCAAACACCAATCTGGAGAAAAATTTGGTGAAAACATCAGTTTGATGAGACCTCACCTGGAGTATTGTGGGCAGTTCTGGTGTCCTCAACATAAAAAGGACATGGACCTATTGGAACAAGTCCAGAGGAGGGCCATGAGGATGATCAGGGGATTGGAGCATCTCCCATACAAAGATACAGGCTGAGAAAGGTGGGACTGTTTAGCCTGGAGAAGAGAAGGCTGTGTGGAGACCTCATAGCAGCCTTCCAGTATCTGAAGGGGGCCTATAGGGATGCTGGGGAGGGGCTCTTCATTAGGGATTGTAGTGACAGGACAAGGGGTAATGGGTTCAAACTTAAACAGCAGAGGTTTAGATTGGAAATAAGGAAGAAATTTATTCCTGTGAGGGTGGTGAAGCACTGGAATGGGTTGCCCAAGGAAGTTGTGAGTGCTCCATCCCTGGCAGTGTTCAAGGCCAGGCTGGACGAAGCCTTGGGTGGCATGGTTTAGTGTGAGGTGTCCCTGCCTATGGCAGGGGGGTTGGAACTAGATGATCTTAAGATCCTCTCCAACCCAAACTATTCTATGAGTCTATGATTCTATGTCCCTACATCAGGTTAAAAAAAAGGAAACAAGCTGAAAGTAGGTTATTACTGAAGTAGTCCATCCAGTTTCAATATGCAAATCAGTTTTCAACTGATATACCTAAGAGTAGGAAAATTCTGAGGCTGGTCAGAAAAATGTTAATTCTAGAAAAGCCTTCCTGTTAGGAAATACATAATTAATACATATGTCTTTGGGAAGAAAAGGTGACATAACAAAAATCTATAAAATTAAACACTGCACACAGTCAAGCCAAGAATTAACAAAATATAAAACAAGCTTCCCAGCTTTTCTTCAACTTTTCACAAAATTTCAAGTTTGGAGGATGCATGATTTTTGAATACACAAGGTATAAAATAAATTGTGTAAGAATAAAAGGAATACCTTACCAGATAAGGAATTGCAACATTAAAACATACTACATGATTGTGTGCACAAAGAACAGTGTGAGAGAAAGCCCTTTTAATATTCTACCCTGAATCAAGGTCCCTAAGCACCTATAAATACATGCACACAAACAAGGGAAGAAATCCACCCGGGCAAAATGTCCCACCTGCCCAGCAGGGCTCACAAAGACCATTCAGGCAGCAATGACACTCTAGGAGTAACCTAGAGAGGACTATGAAATAGCCGGGTTGAGGGTCTTGCAAAGTGAACTGCCAGCCCTGCACTAGATACTTCACTTCCAAGTTATCTGGGTGACACTGTCCTTGGGCACTCACACCTAGAACAGACCCTAAATGGAGTGACAGCATTTCTCCTCCCGGCTCATTAGGTAGACAAAGCCCCATTTTGAGCTTTGTGAAATTCTTGTATTCCAAAAAAATTAAAAGGCTAGCCCGACCTATGGTAGATATGATACATAGTAAATTATGCACTGCTAGACATATTAAATCATCAGCAATGCACTAAAACTAAATGCCTTAAATGAAAGCTCAAAGCTCACTGTAAAAATGCCAGCTGTTGATTCAATCCCTTCATAACTGCATGGTTTCTCACTGAAAACTAATTTTAATGAGTATCTCGAGGCAAGAGAATGCAGATTTGACTTGACTGTGCTCAGATTATTACAGAGAAGGTCCAGGGTTTGAATCTGGATTTGATTTTATTCTTGGATTAATTTAACAAAGCTAACAATGAATTGAGCTTAAGCAATAAGCAATTTAATCATGCAAAATCTTTATATTGTTTGCTCTTTTTGTCAAACAAGGTTTGAATTCCAAGTCTGACTCATCATTCATAAATCACTACTTGAAACATGCCACATTAATACTTAAACAGCCAGTTTATTATAAAGGTGCTTTCTCCATATTTATTATTTTATTGTATTTAAGGTTGGCTCTTTAACAATGTCTTCTTTGCAATGAGAACTACTGATCTTAAATGATTTCATATTTATTTGGAAAGTTTTGGGTTTAATAATAAGTAATAACTCCTTACATGACTTTTAGTGTGCATATGTAAAGAAAAATCTGTCAAAAAGCAGAAGTTCAGCAGAATGCTAGTATAGCACATTGACTTTTCTGAGAGAAAAAGTAGCTCTTCCCAGACAGAGGCAGCACATTTTATTATACTGCATTAAAAAATCTATGTTAACTCTAATTCAGGAAGAGAAGGACATAAAAATATAAACATTTAAAGCACAGTATCCCTCACAGAAAATTCTGAAATGGATTTGAAGAGGTTGCATATTTCTGTCACTTCAAGTAGAAAAATCTACTATTAATACATTGCAGGAGGTACGACAAGAGGCTGAGAAAACTGGGTTGGTTTAGCCTGAAAAAACAGGAGGCTTCTCTAATTACTTGATAGCAGGAAATAGAGAAGATGTAGCCTCACTCTTCCTGGAGGGGACAGGACATGAGACAATGGATGTAAATTGGAACATAATTTCAGAAAATCAGGCAAATTCTCCTAACAAGGCTGATCAACCACCACAACAGGCTGCCAAGAGGCTGCCATCCTTGCACTGAAGGACATCCAGACACTGAAAATGTGACTGGACAAGACCTTGAACAAACTGGTAGTTCATGATGCTCTCTCAGCAGCAGGATGGATGTGATCTAAAATATGCTGCAATTCTTATTTGGGTTTTTCATCTTCAGCTAATTTTACAGCAATCAAGGCTGGAGTTTTCAAAGGAAGAGGAAGCCAAGTTCCAAATTTCCTCTTAGTTGCTAAATATGATTTAGTTGCTTAGCTCCATTACAGTCCTTTGAATATTTTAACCCAAAACAATTTCTGCAGCATCCTGATGTTGACAATCATACCCATGAATTCACCTAGAAGAACATTTTCTATGTTCCCCCTTTAATACAATCTGACCTTCCATGGCTTCTGCTGTTACCCTAAGAGTGCATGTTTGTGATATTTATGTCTTGGCAAGAAAACACCAAAATCAGTATTGTGATTTCACTACAGGAGTTTATTTACACATGTATGATTGTAATGAGGCAAAAATCAAGAGATGGAAGAAAACCAGTTTACTTCCTGATGGATACCACTAAAAATTCTTTTCCATCATTAAAATTCCAAGAAGCAGTGTTGCAAATAAAATATGTAATACAGCATTATAATATTTCTCTGTTTCTCTTTGTGTCAAACACGGAAATGAAAAGCTTTTCCTTAGGACTGGAATACTGACTGACAAACTTCTAATTGGTAATTTTGAAAATAACTGGAAATAGAAGAACTCTGTTTCTCTCCGATTGCTCCCCTCCTTCCAGAAAAAAAAATACGTTCAAAAGGATGGAAATTTCTAGAGCATGTGGCTGTTGCAATGATTTAAAAACAAATCGTTTACTGTGGGGAACCACTCCAACATCCTGCAGTCTTGAACTGCTTTGTCATGGTGCTATTATACAATCCTCTCCCACCTTATGAGGTTATGGCTCAGATCCTAGGGCAAACATTTCTACATCACTGTAAAATTATGAACAACAAAGTGGTTTAACCACTGTGCCCTGTGAGAAAATAAATGAGCAGTGCAGACAAATCGGTTGTGTCAGGAGTGCTTTTGTCTAAAACCTCCAGAGCCTGCAAGCAGAACTAGTGATGATCAGAACCGGATGTCAGATCCAAATTTTGCTTAAAAAATACCAGGTGCCATTACAGGTACCTTCTTCATGCATGTGCAGATAAAATGCTAGAATGAAAAAAAATAGGACAAGACTCTCCAACTCAATAGGTTTTTGGATTTTTTTGTCCAGAAGGTTTCTTTCTTTTAACAGAACAGATTTCATAACCTTATTCCTTGCCCTCCAATCACACCCTGCCCCCAAAACCCTGTATCTTGTCAAAGCTCTTAACAACACTCCTTAGACTCCTACTAAACATGTGCAAAAGAACAAACAAACCATTTAAACTAGTGTCAAACCTCAGAATTACTGAGGAGCCATTGCACACTCTCAAGCTCCTAACTGAAAGCCAGAAATGACTGTGGAGAACTTGCCACAAGACAAGATGTCTGCAGACCAGAGTCTGTGAACCATAGGTCTGAAGTATAACATTTGCAAGGGTACTGTATCTAAAAATCTCCAGCTTCCTCTGGTTAGATATTAGAATACACTCTAGTACTATGAGATCTTGCCTACTTTCCCTTTCTCCCCTTCCAAACTTCTGCAATTGTCCTTTTCTCTCTGATACACTTAATACCCTTCTTGCTTCTCATCGTTACTTAATTCCAGAGGAAAAAATGAAAATAGCTTATATTAATCATGCATGTGAATGGTCAACACCACCACTTGTTTTCAATATGCTCTTTCCTTTTGTTGCCCTGTGGTCCTGCAGGGATCTCACCAAACTCTTTCTGATTATTGTACAGTTTACTTCTGCCTGTATTCTATAACCACTAAATGTTTGGGTAAACAAGGAAATTACCATGGAGTAGACTATTTGTAATGCAACCAACACCTGAAAACTTTCATTCCAAACAGCACATGTATGATATTTTAGCTGCCAAAACTGTATCCATGGTGAATTTTGTTTAAGAATCACCAAGTTCCTCTTTCATGGATGTACTGCTTCAAAGCATACTCTCACCTATAGGTTGCTAAGAGTAGGTTATTTTATGTTCACTGCAGGCTACACTGGTAGCTTACTCATGCACCTCCATCTTAAAGACTAAATTAATAGATTGTATTACAGTTAAATTATTACATGAGAAAAACCAGAACTGATGCTGATTCACAAAGCATAGGGGAAAGTCAGAGACATATTCTGGAATATAGCTGATAAAACCTAGAGGAGTCCTTCCCAGGTCTGACGAACTCTTTATAGTGGAATTCCACATATAAATTTGAAACCCACAGATTTAACTACAGACATTGTTTATAATATATTTTAAAGAATGTTTTTATTTGAAAGCCTGCACTAAATTGTATGTTATAATGAGAATACAGACCTTTCTTAAGCATTTCTGCAGGATAGCTAGTGTTCTGGTAACCATTACCCTGGCAAGTTTCTGAAACCCAATTTTATTCATAGGAATCACACATTTCTGTATCTCTATACAAGTCCTCTAATAAATAGCAGATATGATCTTATAAGCTGTGCATTTTCTCTATTAGTCTGCTTCATACTATCATTGCAGTAACTTATTCAAAGAGTTTCCATCACATCTGTCTTTCTACCATGCAACAAAGCACAAACCATGATATCAATGCCTACTTTCTCATTTTTTTTTGTAAAATATTTGAGTAGGATATTTCTGCCTTTGTTAACCAGCCTAAACAAGATTTATTAATCCTTTAATGTAGAGTTTAGTAAGCCCCACATTAAGTAAACATTAGTATCATGACTGTACTTGTGACAAATGGATATGTGGTTGAGACAGTGTGTCAATGAGTTAAAGGAGTCATCCAATTTCAATCCAAATTGAATGTTTCACTGGAAGCACACACATGCAAATGCAACAGTTTAGAAACCTTTTCACCTCTAACATCATAAAAATATAATGGAGAGACTTAGGAGATTTTTTTTCCCCCTAAATCATGTGCCAAATTCAGTATCTCCGAAAATTATATTCTTGAATACTCCTTTTCCATTTGCTGAAGACACACATACTCCCCGTAAATATCCAGCAGCTCTGTGCTGGAATCTGGCTGTGAGAAACACAGAGAGAATAATCTCTCCTTACCTGTTATAAGAATGTGAAACCCTACATCACTGCTTTGAGTATATCTATACCTACCTCAAAAGTACTTGAATGCACACTTACCTTGAGTGTATGCCTCCCTTGAACAAAGGGCTTCTGAAAGGTTGTTTTGAGATTTTATTCAAAGCCCCCTTCCCATTTATGATATTTAATGATCTGGTATATACTTTTCAAATTTGTAAAGAGATGGTACATGCTGAGTTGTCATTTTTGTTTGTAAGGTTTAAAAGACACATCATTAGTTAGGTTTGGCTTTCCTTTCAGCTACATTTAAGTTTAGCAAGTAGGATTCTTTGGTTAACAGCAAACAAATACAAGGTTCAGCTGCATGCAAATAAAAACCATTCTTGTTACTACAGTTCTGTACAACCTGGACCCTGTGTTTGTGTGACCCCAACAAAAAAACCATGTGTACTGTGCAGCTACTGGGGTTTGTCAAAGTCTGAAGGACTTAACACAGATACTGGCTCCAGGATCGATGGTTGACAATGTTATAACAATATTACATTCTAAAGTTAGAGACTTTATCAGTCTAGTTAATTTCTGTGTGTAATGATTCAATTTTTTGTGCTCATCTCCCCACATATGGTCATTATGGAGAAACTTTATTCTGGAGAATTCACATTCAAAAAGCCTTTGAACTAAAGGAGGCAGATCATCTAGATATGGAGTTCTCTCCAAGGCTTGGCATACGTAGATATATGTGGATGGATTTAAAAAACAGACTTTGAACTGAAATTTTCCCTGTACAGGAATGTATCAGTTGCAATTTTATTAGTTCCTTACGAGATGAACAAATAACTAACTATGGGTTTGCTTGATGACAAAATCTACTGAAATCTGTTGCTCTGATTCCTGTCTAAACAAAACCAGTCACACAAAATACAGTCCAAATCAGATCTTGTGTTTGGGACTCCTTGTTGTGATATACCACATGAACACCATGTTTCTTTAGCTCTCCTGGACTCTCTTTAGAGATACCTCAAGCTGTGTTTAAAGACTGACCCATCAGTGGTAACAAAAATGCCTTTCGCAATTATTTGTTCCACAAGAGCTGGAGTCTGCCCAGTCCCAGGTTCAAAAAGAAATTAAAATAAATAAATAATAACTAAAAAACCCTCCTTTTCTCATGCTTAATTGTACAGGAGCAAACCAAATATGTTAGTCCTTCAGCATCTTTCCTGTGCATGTAAAGGTCTTCTGCAGAAATATCATTAAGGTGTGTCTTCCCGTATCTCAAAGATGTCTGAGAAAGAGCTAGAGTCTAAGAATGTTTCCCACCATACTGTAATCCTAATTTATACTGTCTGGGTGGCCTATGCATCAAAAAAAAAAACCCCGTTTCAGGTAGGATCAAAAGGACAGGACAAATGGTATCCTGTGACAACGTCCTCAAAGAATCCTGGATCTCTCACACTACACAAATCCAAAGAAATTATTGACTGAAATTGATCTGAAGACTGCAACAGCAAACAAAATGAGCTGGTGCTTTAATCCTGAAGATAAAAAAAGAGAACTGCCTATATTCACATTCCTGTAGTGAGCATATAAATCCTCTCTACTCTAGGTTTAAAGTAAGCAGGTAAGTATTTATGTGTTACAAGCCTGCCCTATGGTGCAGTCTGTTAGGACAAGTCTGATCTTGGTTCCGTGCTACAGCCTCACTGCAGAATTCCCTGCCAGAGAATGTAAGATCAGTACCCTTTAGTGATGCATGCCCTGAGAGCAGAAAAGACTCATCTATTTAAATTATCTTAACAGCAACTGTGTTGTGCTTAATCATGCTGCTACATCTACTCTCTATCTACTGTGCTGTCTCCATTACTTCTTTAATCAGTTTAGAACTGGATTCTTTTACAGACAGGACGGCTACCCTTGAAAAGCATATGAGTCCATTAGCCAGCCCATTTTATGCTGGCTAATGAAGTCTGTGCACTTTGGATCTATATTCTACATCTTCTAAGCATGGACTTCAACCCTAGAATAATCACTTTCTCCAGCCTGCCTCCCCCATGGTGTCTCCAGGCAAAAGTCAGCTGGGACCAGTGTGAAAGTATGCGTGTTCTGAATGGCCAGCCATATGTGTATGCTTCAGCCAAACAAAATACATCACGGCACAATTCTTCTTGCCTTTCCCTGTGTGGGAGCACTACTTCGGGCTTTTTTCACCTCTACCCAGCTGTGGATGTTAATTAAGTTCCTGTAAGTTACAGTCTTTGAAACTTCTTTCCTCTGTCAAATTTGGTTGAAAGTAGTCAATAAATTGAAAAGTTACTTTGTGGGAGCAGATGGATAGCACTGTGATTTAAACTCTTATTTGGAGGAGTTTAGGATAAAAGCTCATCCAAATTTGCATGTTTTGTTCAAGTTGTAAGAGTTTGGATATAGTCTCTCAATATATCCTTGTGTTAAATGTTGCATAGGAGTGGAGTTGTCTGATACCATACTCCGTGCCTTTAAGTCTCTGGGAGGCCAAATTACTACAAATTCTCAAGTGAACAGCAGGGAGCCTCTCATGTTTAGTTCATGTGTCTGCTGAATGTTTAATATATATAGTTTATTCAGTCTCTTTAACCCACTTAGATACATGCCACCAAGGACAACTCACTTGAACAAAAAAGTGAAATACTAATTTTATAATAACGCGAAAGGAAGTATCAGTCTTTGTCATGGCCCTTATTACTCAAACTGTTGAAAACTCCTGAGTACGCTTCTCCCCTTGCTCATTTTTCCCCTCTTACAGTGTATTTGTGAGTCCAAGCCAAAAAATTCATCTTTTGTTTTATCAATTGAGAGAAAATCAAAGACAAAAAAGCAGCCAGAAAACCAATCTGAAATGTACTTTGCAGCATAAACACTCCCTAAAAACTTTGATAGGTTAGTGATACATGTTTTGCACAAAACAAAATGTAAAAGAAATCTCAGGTTATGCTAAGGTTGGAAATGCATTCTAACATTGTAACAATCCTGTGATTACCTTAAGCTTGCGCAATTTAAGCAAAAGTATTAAGCACCAGAGATAAGGTTAGTCTTACAAAATCTATAAATATCTGAAGGCAAATCACTGCATTGTATCTCGTAGAACAGGCAAGTATTTCTATCAAAAATAGAAGCTTTGTTTGACATAGTTGATGGGATTCCTCTTTTGTTATAACTGCTTATTTGAAATGTCTCCTTCCTTTTTCACTTCAGCTTCTTTCCGCAAGCTGCTCATCTTACTCTTATCTACTTTGCCCTGTCCCTCTTCCTTTTGTTATTCTATTTGATTCTCCTTTCCAAAATAAATCCACTTGCATATGCTCGACTTCACAAAGCTGCCTATATAACACAACTGCCTTAGTCACTTTGCTTCTGTCTCTTAGTCTTTCTTCTAGTCTGAAATCAGAAAGCTTCTCAGTCCACCGATACCTACAAAAACTGATCAGCAAAATCTCATCTAGGAATTTATATACAAGATGAATCCTACTTTAAAATCTTAAAAGATAGTCATTATCCCCTACTTCAACAAAATATTTTGTAGGCCATCTGCTCGTGTGAATCTACATACACCTTTCATAGTTGACGTTAATTTGGAAGTTTTCAAATCTTTGTCTATTGTAACTGTGTTTTTACAATAAATAGAGTAAAAACATTCCTTTATCTAGGTATTTTTAGTTTTGGAAGGTATATATAGTGTTTTTACCACAGCTCTTTTAGCCTTATATATTTTTATTGTTATATGACTCACCATTTCAGTTGCATTTGCCTGCAGCTTCAAAGAGTTGTTAATAGTAACCCCCCTCTATACATGCTGTTCTTGGCAAAAAAAGTAGTTACGTACAGATACAAATTCCTAGATGCTAAAGTGATGTGAGCTGCTCAGTATCATCTCAACACAGACTGTCTGTAACTGCCCAGAACCCAGCTCTGGGTGTATACACGAATGTGTCTGTGTCTACATGATATAAACAGTGTTGATAGCAACTTTTAAAAAAAAAAACAAAGCCCACAAGGAAACCTCAAGACTATTTATGCTTGTTCTGAAACTAATTTCAAAAGCTGTTGCGTATAAAAGACAAAGAAAATGAGTATTATTTTTATGCTTTGCTTTCATCTTTGAATCTAGACAAAATCCTCCATGGTAACTGCTGGAGGGAAGAGTTGGAAGGGCATTTCCTTTGACAACCAACAGAGCTTTGCTACCCCAAACTAAATTAAAGCTAAGAATTTTCTCTGTATGGCCAATTATTAGGGTTGACATCCATGCAGAAGAGCTCTGCCTCATAAGATCCATACAAACACACAGACATTACATTCCTGTCTGTCCACACCATCTGTGCGTGTGGTCTGCAGACACAAGATTCCTGTCCATCCACACTGACCCTGTGTTTGGTCCACAGAGGCAGGATTCCTGCCTGAGCACACAGCAGCACATGTGCAGTACAGAGTTGGACAGATGATTCCTGTGTATTTGCCCTGCTCTTGCATGCAGTACACAAGCAAGGAGGATCATAATAAGCAAACACTTTTTTTTTCATTTCTTTCTTTCTTTTTCTTCCAGCAGAGGTTGATTTTTCCTATTAGGTCTGTATCACAGCTTAGATAACAGTACTAGCTGGAAAAACCAAAGAAACATCCAGGTTTTCTACTGTATTTGTGCCAGAATTTTTCTTACCAAGCAAAGCAATTCTCTTCCTGTCTACAAAATTCATGGCACACAATGTGTAGAAATATGCCATCTTGTTCAGATGAATTTCTCTAAGGAGTCTGCATTTCAGACAGTATTCCTGTCATTGCTTACTCCATTCCTAATCAGCTGTCTTTCTGTGATTTACATTATATTATGCCGTTACATATGAGTAGAAGCTCAGCCAATGGACACCATAAAGCACCCTGTGAAGCTCAGAAAATTCTGTTTCTGGTACAGGGTCATCAAAAAGTCTGTGGAACAAGGTGAAAAAACAGTCAGTCATACCTCCGGTATTTTTTAATTAACAATCCTTTTACTGCAAAGTCATTAAACTTAGATAGGTGATGCCACATGTTAAAGAGCCCTGACAAAGCAGAGGAAGAAGTAAAGATGAAGAGAAGGACAGAGGCAACCTCCACTGATTTATCTGCCACTAGAAGACCTAGGAGGAAACAAGGAAGCCTTCATATTTTTAAGCACTCTTTGAAATACAAAACAGATTGCTGGCTGGCTGACAATGGAAAAGTCTTAGCTAGTTTCGGTTATCAGAAAAAGGGGAAAGACATCAAGAAATCTTGTCATCATCATCTGATAGTGATGAAAAGGACAGAGATGGACCATAAGGAACTTGTCTCAGTTTCTACTTCCCAACCTGTGGATACTTCCCACCAAGTCTGTGAATCTTTCTTTTCCAGTCCAGAAGAACATATTGATATCTCTCTATGAGACCCAGGAGAGACTCAAAAGGTGCACAAAATGAGGATCTCTGTGTATAAATAAATGTATTTCTCTTAAAAAAAAAACAACCCAACAACAACAAAAAAACCAACCCAATACACAAACCCAGAAAAAACCCTAGAATGAGAAGGTACAGTACTTATTACTTCCACAGAGCAAATAAACCCATGCAGCCTTCCAAGTTTTAAACAACTTTTGGATGTGTGTGTTCTGAAGGATCACTATATTGCTTTTATTATTTTTTCATCACCATTAATGTCAGCAGTTGGCAGAAGTTTGGGTTGCTAGCTGTAATAAAGAAGGCAAAGCCAAGGTTATATCTACGAGTGTTTTGGAGATGAAGGGCACATTGGCCTGGTATCAGAAATTACAGTTACATTTCAGGTTAATGTGAACAAACTGAAAAGAGTAATTTCTTTAACTGTGAAAAGGATTCTGTGTGGTACTACAGTAAAATTGAATGCTTAAAGAAGTTAAGTTTCTCCCTCCCAAATAGAAATCCACTGTTAAAACAAGAGATACCTACATAATTCAGATCCTGAGAAGAACTTGGCTGGAGTCAGCTGTGAGACCTCCGTTTACTTTTTGTTTACTCAGCCACAGGAAATATTTGCATTCACACTAAGACAGTCAGGAATTGGTAGTAAACACAAAGAAAGAGAACAAATGACTAAGTTCTGTGACTGTAAAGTTGTGCTCAGAGAGAACAAAATCCCTAATAAAATGGCTACCCCTTAACTAGGGCTGTACTCAACGTAAAAGACCATTCCCCAGGCACCAGTACTGTGGTCAGAGTTTAATATATATCCACAGGCTAAAGCTTTATGGAAACTGAGAGACTAACATTCACCTAAACTACTGATGACCTAAAACTGATGTAACATGTTACTGCAAAGGTAAATTTACTCATATCTGAATCTGAGTCTGAGACTGCTTGACCAGCAAACTGATCTTATAGCCACATAATAAATGTCTCGTTATGCCACGTAAAATCTGACATCAACCTTTTGATAACTGATTTTGAGACTTATTTTGTCTTTATGCACAATCTTGGACTAACCCTTGAAAGTACTTCTTGGTACTGAAAAGAGTCAAACCTTTGGTACCACACTTAAGGCAAAGAAGGGCAGACTGAAACTCTGTTCAATACAGGTCCATTCAGAGGCAGCAGAACACAACTGCCGTAAAGATGATCTGCCAAAATCACTACCTTGTATTTAACAGCATCCTCTGCAGACCCCATTCACGTGAAAGTCTGGAAGCAGGATCTTCATTAGTATCAATTTTCTCATCTTCTGTCTTTCAGAGCTGCCAGCTGTTACCAGACTCCTCACAGCTTCCCAAGTTAGTAGCCAGCACAAAAATTTCCATCCCATTGCTACACACAAGTGGCAAGTGGCAAATACATTATCTTTAGGGGAAAACTGCACCTTTTCTTTGGTCCTGACTACTTTTTCACTTTAGAGAAGAAGTGTAGAAAACAGCATGTACTTATTAAGGGGTAAAATGTATAATTTATTCAACACCAAAACATGAATAGAAATTTTTTAAGGCTTGGATTCTTTACAATTTAACAGAACTGGGGGAAATCTGCAGCCATCATCACCCTTCCATTTGCAGAAGCTAGCATGAGTAATTGATGCCTCATTTCATAAATCTATGACTCCTTTTGATAAACTTGATATACTATTCCATCAAATTCCATGGCTTGGTATGTAAACTCCTGAAGGATTAGTATCAAGAAACTAGTCCTAACTGATAGCATGTATCTTAAGATTTCCAACTGCAACACAAAACTTTTATTTTCCCTGCATTACCTATTTGATACCTTGAGATATGGTGTAATGGACTAGGCTCAATCAGATTGTTTCAAAAAGGGAAATTATTTTCAGAACTCTAAGGAGCTTAAAACAGTGGATGAGAAAAAAAATCCTTAGACTGAGAGGCATTTCAGTGCCTAAACTCAAAAATACCTGACACCACTGTTCATCAACAGCTCACTATTTACTGAAGCTGAAGTTCATTTGGTGCAGTTAAGATTTAATGTTTTCATTATCAATTTGTAAAATGGTGGGGATTAAAATTCTCTATTGCGGACTATGCATTTTTTTCTTCTTAAGCAAAAAACCCCACTGATTTATTATGCTACTCCCAAAACAACACAGAAAAAATTCCAAACATGCAATATATTCTATCTTATAGATCATTAATTTTCATTACGTATTTCTAGGTGCACAATTCTTCCCATCATTCCTCCTTCAAGTAAAGAACATATCACTGACATATGTGATTCCGTGATATGAAGTCATACAACTGTTAATCTGTAATCTACTTGGAACTTTCTATATATTCAGTTTATGAAAGCAATCAGTCAGCTCGTATCTCTGACTTCACCTTCTCCTTACATGTTTTTGGAATACACCTTGCTTGCACCATCAATCACCTCAGCAGTCACAGATTTTACACAAAGTAAACCCAATAATAACACTGGTAAAATGCCTTTCAGCTTTCTGCTACTACCTTTCTACTGACTACCAATATGTGAACTGCTTTCTGTATAGGATAGTTGTTAAAGTCACAGATTCGGCAGGCCTTTCATCCAAAGAGAAGCAACCACAAATAAAGCTGTTCAGTGTATGGTGTGTTTCATGGGGAATAACACCAATAAATGTAGGAACAGATAAGCATAATGTATCAAGTTAGTACATCTTGAATGGAGATGAAGAAAAGGGACACTTGTATCTTCTAGACAACTGTCAGTGTCAGGTAGGACAGTCCAAATGAGCAGGAATAATTTGGTATAGAAAAAGCTGCATTCAGTGAATGAAATATCACTAAGGATGGTTACACACTCATGTTGGAAAATCACAGTATTTTTACTGAGTTCAAAAAAGTAATTCAAAACCTTCTTGTATCTGAAATTTTGGTGTGAAATTCCTGTTTCTTCACAAAAAAAAACATTCACAGGTTTATCTCATCAAGATTATTTAAATGTTTAAGTGGAATCCTGTCTGTCACCAAAACTTCAGAGTTCCTTAAACAATGTGTCTAAGTGACAAGATTTAAATGCAATTATAAGCTCACTGTATTTTCCGGTCAGCCTTCAAACATCATCAATTCAAATACCAAAAGAGTGATGCCAAACCAACCCAGCCACAAGAAGCAATAGTCAGAAAGTCTCAAATACTTTACCCCTGAGGCACATCCTGCCACTGGACAACAAACAGGGAGTAGTCATGTACAGGTCCTTCCCAACTACCCAGCAAATGGTAAAAGCTAAGCAAAAGAAGATGCACCTATAATTTTATTCCTTGCATGAACAACTGTTTTCAGTCTTGGACTCTTCTACATGGCTCTTTTTGCACTTTTGCTCCTATCTCACAAACTCATCAATGTACACAAAGACTGTCAGAAACGGAGGGTAACTGTTCTCAATGTAAACTCTGAAGCACAGAAATCCCACAGAAATAAATACTTAAATGCTTTGTTGGATGTATGTATTAAAAATACCTGTTCTAATATACTCTATTTAACTGAAAAACAGTTCCTATCAGATCAGTGGCTTGCACCATGGTAGTGACGGAAAACCACTGCACAGCACAACTGCAGCATGAAGTGACATTGAGCTTATGTCCATAAATACTATTCACAAAGGAATTATTACTTTTTAGGCTCCAAATTAGATTTCTTACTGCAGTCTTCTGGAGAAACCCAAGCTCACTCAATGTTCTAAACTCTTCAAGACCACTAGGAAGCCTGGTCCTCCCAGTGCAGGCTTAACAATTTTAACTGATATCAAACCAGCAGTTTGGTTGTTACTTAAAGAAATGGGATACAGGGTCTCTCAACTGCTAACCTATACTTGTCCAGAAATCATAATTTTGTAGTCAGGGACAATGTTACCTGAACAACTTAGCATAGGAGTTCACAATCCTTGAATGAGAGACACTATAAATACTGCAGGAGATACTGTCAGCAACTATCCACTTAATTTACCTTCATTTGTGCCAAGTTTTAGTGAATCAAAAAGCTGTAAAACTGTAATATGAAAAATCTTAATATAATCAACAAATGGAGGAATATTTCTAATTGAATAAATCAGGCTTTTGAAAACTAAGATAAAACTTGAGAAATACTATTCCATAGAATATTTTTTTAAATGTTACAGGTGTCTAGAAAGGCAGGGTAGCAAATACTGTATTGTCATCTGAGTTCCAAACTACTTCTATAAACCTTAAGGCTCAATCTCTCAGTGAGGCAAAGAACCCTCCCCTTCAAGCAAACCTACATAGCTGCCATTGAAATGCCCTAAAAACTACTGGCTGAGACACGAGTGAAAGCACAAACAGAAAGCAGACGTGGCTGTTAATACCAGGGTCAACAGGCAATTCACTTCTCTGGCATGATGAGGCCAGTGACAGCAAGGAATTCACTTTAACATACATTATTATTTAGTAGTACAAGATGCAGAGGGTAAAGGTAAAAGGAGGAGGGAGAGGGGAATGAGAGTATAAGTAATACCACAGGAAGATGAAATGCTGCCCCAGAAAAGACTGCTGACACTGCACTGAATGTTGTTACTGTGGTAATCGATGATTGAAAATGATGGAAAAAAAGTCTGGAGCACCTGGCAGGGAGTAGGTGCTTTCTTTTAACCTGCAAGGGCTTCTTGTGCTGTGCTTCAGGAAGTGGTGTTCAAGAGCATGACAAAGCCTTGCTTTCTGTGCCTGCTTGGCTGCTGTCAGGGTGCTGGGGTCTGCTCCTGGCAGAGATCCCCCTGTGACAGAAACAATTACCGAGGAGCAAAGCCTGGCAAAACAAACAGCGCTGTGCTGTGACTGATAATCTGGGTGGATTGCAGGCCTTCGACAAAAGCCATCATGCTTAAGTTTGACAGCTGGCAATGCTTGATGAGAGCCAATTAGTGGGTATATATTCACTTCAGCCAGAAGTTTCTTCTATTTCTAGCCCAGTAGCTTCCTGAATAGGAAGTGTATAGTGATGTCCCCCACTTTTGCCTGCTTACATGTATGCCAGCTATACTGTCATTACAGCTAAGAATATGCTATGAAAACTCTGTATTTTGGCACCACTGTATATTAAAGTCAGTAGATTCAAATTTTGTAAAGCTGCATTTGACCCTACACATAATGGTGGTACAAGAATCTGAAAAAAGATAACTTACACTGACTCAATGTCCACTTAGTGTGTAAATGAGGCTGTGACAGAACTATTTAGATAACAAGTCCACTACAAGTGACAATAGCTAACAAAATGCTTCACTATTCCTTGAAAATATCCTTGGTAAAGTGCACTAATCTGTCTGCTGCTGTTTCAAATAGGCTGATCTTTAGATTGGATATAAGGAAGAAGTTCTTTACTGTGAGGGTGGTGAGGCACTGGAATGGGTTGCCCATCCCTGCCTATTTTATCCAATTAGAACATCCCTGGCAGTGTTCAAGGACAGATTGGACAGACCCTTGGGTGACATGGTTTAGTGGGAAGCATCCCTGCCCATGGCAGGGGGGTTGGAACTAGATGATCTTAAGGTCCTTTCCAACCCTAACTATTCCATGATTCTATGATCTGGCATTCAGAGAATAACACAATTCTGTACCACCCACTACATGCAGGAACCTCTGACAATTAAGTCCCTTTCAAACTCATCTGTTTGTTCTTTAACTTTCTTATCAAATAGCTTTTCTTCCACCACTTCTGCATCTATTTCCACTCGTGCTAATGTAAGTATGTGGGTGAAGAGACCAACAAAGAAAGATGGATCCAAGTACTGCGAATGTCATCACTTGTTTCAAACATCAACTTTTACTTAATTTTCTCAGCTATACAGAAGCTGCCACCACCACCACACACAAACAACTTTAATATAATCTTCCTAGACTTTCTAAGTCCCCTTCTGACAGTGGTTTGAGAGGTACCTCCACGCACTAAACTTCAATGGGCACTATCACACTGCTAGGACCTCTCAGGTGCTCTCACAGAACAATGGTAGTTTTGTCACAGAAACAGCACAACATTCAGCAATCATCTGCAGTGATTGTATCCATACCACCTGAAGAAGAACATAATTTTCTAACAGGGTAATCACTTTCATCAGATACAGTTTCAAATCAGGGCAGGTAAGGCAAAGCAAAGACTAACTGCATGCCTTGCAGAATCTCTATTATTTCATCAGGCAGGGTGGTAATAAAACCTGCCAGAAGTGTGGTCATGCTGATACTGCTTGACAGCAGTAAGAGTAAAACGCCTGCCTGTCAGTCTCCTTTGACCTGTTCTACATTCTCCTGTTACAAAATGACTCCTACCACTGGAACTTCACTTTGGAAAAGTTCACAGCAGAGAAGTGTCAGGTGTCAGTGTGTGGGGTTTCCAGGGAAACAACTAACAGTGGAAAAATAGCAATTTTTTTGGGAGAAGCTATTATGGAATCTAAAATTCCTTCCTCTTCTTCACGTTCCCATGAACCACATTTACTTGAGAAACAAATCTTTGCTGTACCTTGTCCTCATGAGGAAAGCCAGCCAAAATCTTTTCAGGGAAGAAGCACAAAGCAGCACAGAACAAACAGCTTTGGGACTTGCATGGCTAGATGAAATATATATTAAATACTGCATAAAAGCTAACTATTAAGACTACTAGTAATTCCAAATAATTCTTCTCAATTTATGAGAATGATAAATAACAGCCCCTCAAATTCATGCTCTGTCACAAAGGAAGGTATGATCATGATGAGGATATAGAAGTAGAAAGGAATGATAGGTGTCAAAGATTCCTCTGAATGGCAAGCAAGCTATGTAAGCCATACTTTCAGTATCATGAGGTTTCTTATCTCTCTTCACTAAAATAGAAAGGAGCTCTTTTCATTAAGTGAACAGCAAGAGTGTATATGGCAACAAAAGGAAAGGTGAGGGATCATATGAAATAGAAGTACTAAGGGAGAAAAAGTAGACATTAGTGTTGTACTTCAGAATGAAAAGGGAACTGAAGACAAAGGTTGATCTTATACTCAAAGTGAAAGCCATCAAAAAATAAAGCCAAAAAGCTCAACGTGCTCATGCACCTTCTGTGCCAGTCTTTGCTAAAACTATTCAGGAGCTAACAAAATTTATTTCA
This sequence comes from Agapornis roseicollis, assembly GCA_002631895.1. Classification (NCBI taxonomy): domain Eukaryota; kingdom Metazoa; phylum Chordata; class Aves; order Psittaciformes; family Psittacidae; genus Agapornis; species Agapornis roseicollis. The sequence goes on from NDXB01002941.1 coordinate 226,024, forward strand.
ATTCTCACAGGATATCCTTTCAGGTCAGAAAAGGAAAAGAACAATTGAAATGGTAGTCAAAAAAAAAAAAAATCATGTCTTTAAATTCTCCAGCTTTGACTATACTATACAATACTAGGAAGAGTTTATCTACTATAATGAAAGCTATTAATGGTTGTTTATGGAAACCTGTGGGAACTGGTGAGGTTTTGCAAGACTCCATTAAGGTTTCTCACAATCTCTCATGAACAACTTCAGCTAAGGGAAGGCCTCATTCTGAGCTTTGTCCAGTCTCATGCAGAGAAAGAAAAAGACAAATCAAATAAAATCTAAGAAAAAACATCTGGAATGATCAGGTATCCTGAAAACAAGACTGGAAGGACTGAGACTGCCCAGTTTAGAGAATAACACAGAGGAGATACCCCACTGTAAACTAAACCATCTGCTAAAATGTGCAGAAAAATAGTCTTTTTTTCCCCCACATCCGTAACAGACAGAAAAAGGTATAATGACCTTAGATTGCAGTGAGGTTGACATTAAAATGATAGAGACAAATGAGCCATAGAAAAGACTTCCCAAGACTGAAAGTCTCCCTCATTTATAGTCTTTAAGAACTGATTACAGGTATAACTGAATAAATCAAGTGGGTTACATGGAGCCCTGTCCCAAACCCACTACTATTCAGTATCTTTCATTAACAATGAGAGGAAAACAGATAACAAAATATCTGATGAAAATAGAAGAAAATATATGTTTATTAAATATATGGAGAAAGCTTAAGCTGGGTGGTTTACTGAGTGTGCTAAAGTTTAGGATAAGAGCTCAATACATTCTTGAAAGACTGAGGAACTGCTCTGAAAACTACTTCTATTTTCAAAAACACAGCATCATAAGAATATTACTCTTATTATTAATTACAGTACTAATCTAACCTGGAGTAATATCACTTAAAACAAAAATCTTGAGATCCTATGCTCAGTAACATGGAATCAAGCTAGTTCCTCATAACTTTTGCTACAGTGTATTATAAAAGAATTGGGAAAAATTATGAAACATTATATAATAATACAAGTGAATACAGTGATTTACAAACAATTCAATTTCATAATACCTCCAGCTCTCAGAAAACACACTGATATGCTTCCAAGGCTCCTGAAAATTTCAGCACTATTACTTCATGTTTATGGCATAGTAGTGCCTAGAGATGTTGGTCAAGCAATGGCCGCACTGTGCTAGACACTGTAGAAAAACCCTGAAAATGACAAGCTTTGCTCCAAACGTCTCCTACTAGAAAGCCCCAAGTGTTTAAGACTCAAAGCCCACAGACAGGAAACCTCAGCCAATTCAGATATGCCTTCCCTTTATAACTCAAAGCAGCAACACTTCGCCCTGTTACAGTAAGCATACCCTGATCGTTACAACTTAGCTTGACAAGGCAAGGAACAAATGACAAACAGGCCACTTTCTAACAGATGAGCAGTGGATGTTCTGCCACTAAGCAGGCCAAAACTCCTTGGGTCTCTGTCAATGCCAGTGACACACATCATGGGGGCTTCTCTATGGTGTATAATCCAAGCACGCTGGCTGACACTTGCCACTCTACGTCTGGTCTGTATTAGACAATCTTTACCTCCGTTCTTTTGCACCAGCCCTAACCCCCTCCGATGCAGCAGCCTCCCAACCACTGCTTCTCCATGAACTACTTATGGAGACAAAGTACTCCGGGAGGAAGTAAATTGGGACCACATTAGCTGGTGACCTTTGCCCTGCAATTGGACTGCCTTTCCGATGATAGAGGAAATCCCTCATACAAACTGACAACCAATATGAAACAGGCAGCTCCATTTACTGGAAAGCCTGGTCAATGCTGAGTGCCTCATTAGGAAATGGTCTCTATATTGAGGCACATTCCTGCAATTCAGAGCCTAGAAACTCTAAATTAAAACAACATTGATGCCATATCCTCTTTCCAAAATGCCTGTCTTCATCCAAACTTTAATACACATACTTAAATTAAAGAACCAAAATATATTTGGCAGGACTCCTTCCCTGTCTTTCGCAGTAATACTCTGCCCATGCAAGTGACCAAGAACATGACGGTGTTTGGAAGGGAGAAAGGAGAATTAAAGCACAGAATAACTGCAGAGTCCTTCAGAATCTGTACAACCTTTCCTTGGTGAATCCATGTCTCCACCAATATTTTTAAATAAATAAGAATCACTTGAAATTTCAGGGCTGAAGAAACTGGATTTATTTTTTTTAAGCAGTAAATTGAGGCTCATGGGTAGAATGAGTTCTTGTTACTGGAGAGAGTTAGTTGTATCCTTACACAGTCTAAGAAAGATGAATTAACAGTGAGTCAGTCTGCAGTGGTAGATATTGTAGCAACTCAATGACAGCCAGCACAAGCCACGAAAAGGCACAATCTGAATCCTATCATACACAGTTGGATCCATCCACACTTGCTATTGCTGCGTAGTCAGAAAATTGCTTTCTTTAAGCATTTTCTTGGTCAGAGGCCCTTTCCAGTTTGCAGTGAGATTCAGCAATCAGGAATATGGTGCCTACCACAGCATGCGTAATTTCACACAGACACCTCCTTCCAATACTGCTCAGCATTTCTGTTTGCATCCTATGTACATGGAAACAGGAATCTTTTAGTCAACTGACTGCAAGCCAACTGAAAGAGCTGCTTTCCCACCACAAAGTCTAAGAATTTCCTAGAAACGGGATGGACTGAAGTACCAAATACTTATCAGGGAGCTCAACAGCTCTGAAAAAATATTAAAGGCAAAAGGAAGGAATTCCTGAGGTCAAGATCCCAGCTCTGAATGTGAATGGTTGAATAAACCTTTTAGGTTCCAGAACTGCTTTTTGAAGTCTTCCAGAACATCTTGATTAACTGGCATTACTTGCCTTTCTTGAACAGCTGTGTTCAATGCATCTGCAAATCTGAAAGCTTTTTCTTTCACAATTTCTACTGTAAATTTAGGAATTACAGCTAAACTTTTCAGAAGTTCCTGAAATGCTGCATAGTCTTGTGGTGCTGGTAAACACAGACAGACCTTTGTTCCCAAGATGTAAAAAAAGGTCAATGCAGACAAAACTTAAACTGATGAATCAGCTCAGTTGTTTTGCTGGAAAACATGGGACTGGTGACCTGTAATAACTGAGGAGGACCACAGGGGCCAAGTACAGAGGTTACTTGCAAAGCGTGTGGAAAAATGAGATTCACTTTGACTATATCAGTAATGAGGATCCTGCAAAATCTCATAGCCTTCTCTTCTGAGCTATCTCATATTTCTGGAGCTGTCAAAGTTGGTATGATTTGAATTGATGCAGAAAAGGTATGTATCAAAACTATTAGTACTGAAGAAAAAAAAGTGATTTGGAATCCCCTGCAACTTAAACAGTTGGCGAGTATTATTGTCCCATAATGAGTAACTTTGAGGAGTTGTTCTTTCAATGTGTTAAAAGCTGCACACACAAAAAGATAAAAGATGATACATCCTTAAAGTGTAGGACTGATTTTAGGGAGGATATGTGAAATCCCTCTTAGGCCAAATAAATATTTCTCAGTTATGGTTTAAATATAGTTTAGACTGTTCATATATAAACATGTATTCTGCCTTGGGGATTGGGAATGTACTGGAGAATACCTTGCAGCCTCATTATCTGATTTTATATTTATACTTGCACTACTTATATATAGCTTGTATTTATACTACTTGTAGCACAGATGCATGTGGCTACTTTCTGCTTTCTTCTTTTTCTTTTAAGATGACAGTATTAAACAAACTTAAACAATGACAAGTCTTTATAGCTGATGGCAGTTTTGATACCAGAAACTTCAAAGGCGTTTGGATATTCCAATGAATTTTTTGAAAAACGACTAGTGCTTCTTTTCTTAAAAAACATCTGCTCAGCATTGTCCTCACAATTTCAAGTTAATTTAGTTTATTTGGTAAATCAAGTATCCCACAGCTATATAGAAAAGCACTTAGAATGGGCACCAAGGAAATGTCCGTGTCTTTTTAGGAACAGAATACGGTATTTTAAGATTCATTAACACTGGAAACTAATGATATGACCTACAACGCTAAAAAAAAGCACCTAACTGAAACCTAATCATTAAAGATAATCACAATCTTAATGGATAAATCAAATATCACAAATTTTCATCAGAAAAAATCCCACCACAAATCACTAGATTGTTCTATCTACCCACAAAGGATAATCAAAAGGAAACTGGGAAAGGCAAGAGGCATGAAATGCTGGAATTTAAACTCAGGATAACAAGAGATGACAATAAAGTTCCAATTTCTCTTGGAATTAGTGGTAATGTACATTAACTGCTACACCTGCAGAAAATTACATGAAGAAAATAAGTACTTTCTATTGCTGTGGCCACTTCTGAAACCTGTAGGAGGTCATGTGGCTGACAAGTGAAAGTAATTACAACTGTTGCTCAACAGTAAATAACACAAGACTGCAAACTATACTTGCTTGTTTTGAAGCTGGCATAATAATCACAATTACTGTTTGTCAATTAAATTTAAATAACTGTTATCTTAAAAATCCATGGCCATCCACATAACCTAGTTGTGCTTCCTAAGGTAGGAGCAGAGAAATCCCTTATCAGAAAGCAAACTGGTTTTGTCTTACTGTCTTTGACAGCAACAGAAATAAACTGATTGACAGATGAAATGTTGCACATAAGATTTATAAAGATGGAAACAATGGCACTAAAGAAGTTGATACCGGATTGGCAGCAGCTTATGTGCTATTGCAGGGAATGTGGCAAGGGAATAACTCAGAAAAAAACAGCAGAAGTGATGAAGTGAGGAATCTACATAGATTTTTCAGCTCCTAAATCTCTTATTGCCAGGGATGATTTTTGCCTCCTCTGTGTTTTATTGGCAATGTATATTTCACAGTGCATTCAACATTGAAACCCAATAGTAAATGCTTGAATAGAAACACTTCTTTTCAAGATCTTAGAAATGAGAGAGGCCAGAAATAGGAATGGGCCAATCTCCTCAGAAGTACAAGACCTCCCAAATTCCACTCTAGTAGCTAGCATTCCCATATGGTGCTGCTGTCACAGATTTGAAATCACAGTAGAGACTGCGTGAAGTAACACATTCATATTTGAGCTTTACAGCAACAGGAATTTTCTTCCCTGACAAGACAAATCCAGACCACCAAGAGAAGTACCACTACATTTCCCTGAATCTGTGGTTATTTGTACCTGCAAAAGCTAATAACCAATGTCTTTTTCATTCACAGTTCCCTATACATTCTACCACACATTTACTACTCAGGCAAGTGACACAAAGGAACTCCCCCATCAATGAGGCTTCTTCTTTCCCCCCACATTCTAAGCAGGCTTCATGATCAGTAGCTAGTTTGAAATTTTATTTATACACTTTCTGTCCCAACCTTTGACAGGATTACACATTATTAGTTCCATAAATCAAAGTAATAATCTCACACCAGATTATTAACTGCTTTCTTTCATAGTCCCCACCTACCCACCTGCTGCTTGAGCTGCTGCACAAGACGGTCCTTCTCTCGTTTCAGCGCAGCCACTTCATCTTGGGTCTTCTTCTTAGAGGATGAGAGTTCTAGTAGAGCAATATTGGCATCTTTTTCACTAATGGCAGCAAGGAGGGCTTCTTGTCTGAAAAAAGAGCATATAAATACATTATTATCCTGCAAAACTCAGAGGAAGCCTTTACAAAGAGTTGAATATACCATACATGTTGTAGCAGCATGCAACTCTGAAGAGCAGTAATAAATGTTTGTCGTGGTTCTATGTTGGTGGAGCAGGAAGCCAAAACCTATCCACCTACCCCTAAATGACTGCAGTGATGCCAAATTATTGCCCACAGGGTAAGAAAAACATGTGATGATATGCTATTATTCTGCACTCAGCTTCTCTGTGTTTAGTAACTACCATGTATTATTACTTTGGCTGAAAATTTTCATTCTTTGTAATGTTCTATACATTTCCAGAAGAGAATTTGAAAATGCATGCACAAATAATAGACTAATGATATGACTTCTGTGTTAAATTATATTAGCTTATACTGCTATTCATGCAGCTATTTAGAAGGAAGGTGGCATGTGAGAAGTTTATTGAAATCATGTAACAATACAGTGTATTCCCAGAAGAAGAGGATGACACAGACTCTTTTGTTCTACATGACAAATGTTGAAATAGATGCCTTCAAGGGTGACTGAGCTATTCTTTGACTTTTCTTGTGAGTAACCAATATAATGAGCTTGCTGGATGCCTGTCCTAAGACAAAAGCAGGCCAGCCCTCATCACAAACCTTTTGCAGTCTTGTGGAAATGGTGTAAGAACAAACATTTTCTTCTTGATCTTGAGCAAGATCTTGAGACTCAAGCACTGTAAAAACTAGACATAGAAAGACAACCATGCCATAATCTCTCCCAACTAAAAATAGAATTCAGAAACATTTTATGGATACTGGCTAGAGAGGAGATGAAGACAATAGCTCCGATCATAAAACAGCAGTTCTAAAATGAACTCAAAGGATTGTTTTACGGTAGGAAAACATCTATTTCTGTCCTCTGACCTTAATTCTCATCTTTAGATGGCGTGGCCAAATCAGGATGTACATCAGGACATAAAAAACCCCCTTACTGCCCCATAAGGGTGGCTTGTCCCACCTCTCATTACCTTGCAAAGAAAATGAGGTCCTAACCATTTGTGGCAGTGTGAAAAATGGCATCATGCAGGAGTGATGATGAAAAACAAACTCTGAATGCTACTGATTTCCTACCTACTTTTAATAAAAAAAAAAAATAAGTTGCAAATGCAGTTAAACCAGTAAAAATGCCAAATTCCCAAATAATCCAAATTTTACCTGCCTTAGTTTACAAGCAAAAGCATATCAATATTGCTGATTTCAGAGAATGGTTTTCTAAAAACAATCAGATGTGTTACAACTATTCTGCTAATTATGCCAATAGCAATTATTATGCTAATAACATTGCAGCAACAGTCTTCTACTAAACATGCAAGAAAAGTTATAGAAGCTTAATGTAAAATATTAAGATTGCTTTTAATGATACCAACACATCTGCTTGTTGTCAAGATCTTTTTTAATGAAGACCTATCCACAACCTGGTGACTTACAGTCACACTGGCAAACTGTTGGGGGTGGCAGTGACAATAAAACAGCTTTTTTATAATTCACTTGTTACCACTCCTTCAGCAGACTTTATTTGTAGCAAAATAGCTTTGGTTTTTTTCTTCCTGTCTTCTTTCTAAACAATTTAACTTAATCTTAGTTAGGAAATTCTAATTGTGGCTAAAATGAAAATACTTGCTCCAAAACTACTCATTGAGATCCATGTGAAAGAATACATGACCAAGAAAAAGAGAGAACAGGACAGATGTCAATGCTTTTATTTAATATTGGTGTTCTAAACAAATGCATGTAATATACCAGACTTTTAACCTGAAGGCTTGAAAAGGAAAAGGACTGGTACCACTGGAGTACAGAAATTTTTACCTGTTAAGGTCCTGAAAAATTTACAAATTTGGTGAGCATGAAAAGATGTATTTACTATTGCAATGTTTCTGAGGATGGAAAGTGAAATAGCTTCAGTACTTCAGTATTTAGATCAATGTGCATGGAGATGCCTACCTGCTACTCAGCTTGAAAACTTGTTGTCCTAGATTACTTATTTAGTAATCTCTTCGATCTGTAAAAATAACTGAACAGATATTTCCTCCTTGACCTTGTTCTAAAAATCTGACCAATACTGTTTTGCCTTAAAAAACCCCCCAAACCCTCAACACATTATTTCAATAGAATGGGACACATGCAGAGAAGACAGCAGTCTCTGAGAAGCAGCTCAGGGCTACAACGTTTTAACTCAGCTCAGCAACAGCCAGCATAGCACTTTTGCCTGCAGAGCTATGTGAAAAACATGCTGTCTCCACAGTCCCAGAGCTGATACCACCAGGTTATGAGACTGCTTCTCTTTGAGAGTTGAAGGGGTGAGACACCACATTTGAAAAGCTCCTGCTATTTTTAACAGGTGTAAAAACAAATTAAAAAAAAAAAAATAAATGATGCTTTCTCTTGGAAGGTGTAAAATTTTGTTAAGACAATAGATGAAAATGCACTCAGTGATGAGAAAGTCCATGACTGCCTTCAGATGAGTGATAGCTGGGATGGAAGAACAACTTTTTCTTACACATTTCAGGTTTAGGTGAGAAGAGGGTAACACATGATGTGGCTTTCTTCTGATCCCGGTCAGTGAATGAGCTCTTGGAAATATTTATGATTAAAGACCTCTATCACTGCACTGGAGAATTAACTAGAGCATAAAAACCCAACTGCTAAGATATGATCCCTGTTCATCCCCTCAGTCACTTCAACGATTGCTAGAGTTTTGCTGAAGAGACCATAAACAGAAGTTTGCTATTACCAGGATCTCAACTGAAGCCATACATTGTTATCAAAAAATGTGAAAGAACCACATAATCCAAGAGGAAGAGGTGTGTTTCAACAGACAAAATTGTTCACCATCTGACAGCAGAACAGACTTACACAATGAACTTGCTGTGAGTGGAATTCATCTCTGCATTCATACAGGTGTTTCTTGTACATGCTAAGAGAGCAAGCTTGCTTTATGCAGACTACCAGCATACAAAAAATGTGACAGATCCACTTGAGAAAGTACTTAAATCCTGCTTAGATCATATCTAGAAAAACTGGCACCTTAAATTATTCCTTGCCTTTCAAGACACGATACCACTGATTTAGGCATTTTTTTTTTTCAAAGAACAACAAAAGATACTCTAAAGACATTTATGCTATGAAGAAACACAAAGATTATGATGACTTAATAGAGACAGAGTAGAAGAAATGAAAAGGTGCACATTAGATTCCCAGTTACAGTGTTAAGATTGTAGGTGTGGGAACAACCGATGATGGGTGCATTATTATTGCCACTTTGTTTGAGTTGCTTTTGCTCTATGGAACAGTATTCAATTTTGGATGTATGCCTGAAACATGAAAAATATCAATAGAGTGAAGTGACAGAACATGATCCATGACCTCTGTTTTTTTCTAGCTATCGTAATCCTGGGAAAACCAGGCTGGCTTGCAGCTCTGGTCATTTTCACTTTCTTTAGAGTAATCTGTTTTGATTCTAAAGAAACACTTATTCTTTTAATAGTAAACCCATAATCCTTGCTGATTATTCAGGACCAGGGCCAAGAATATCTCTGTAACAGTATCTATATAGCTCTTACTCTGGTATGGAAATTGAAGATGCCTCAAATAACATGCAAATCATATCTTCTGCAATCAAATCCTCTGTTGCCCATCTCTACTTCTTAAAGTGAAAATTCCAGGATCAGGACTATGAGATATGGAGTGCAGCCTATTACTTATTTTTTGCTGAATAATCTTCACCACCATGCTTTAACCAATTGTCCAAACTTTCAGTGTTGTATCATGTGTGAGAAAGGGGTGCTGGTCAAGTAGAGGGGTGAAAGCTGCTTTGGCTTTCTGACTGTTTTCTGGAACTGAAACAAGATGGAGTTTGAACTCGTCTCCAGTTGGATATTGAGGAATTGACTGCAACTCTTTGCATGTGACTATGTAGCCAATTCTTTATTCACCAAGTGCTCCATCCTTCAAATTGATGTCTCTCCAGTTTAGAGACAAGGATGTTGTATGGGACAGCATCAAATGCTTTGTACAAGCTCAAGAAGATGATGTCAGCTGCTTTGCTGCTGTCCATCAGTTCTGTAGCCCCATCATAGAAGGCCACCAAATTGGTCAGGCAGGATTTCCCCTTAGTGAAGCCATGCTGCCTGCCACCAAGCACCTCATTGTTTTTCATGTGCCTGAACATGCCTTCCAGGAGACTCTGCTCCAAGATTTTGCCAGGCATAGAGGTGAGACTGACTGCTCTGTAGTTCCCCGGGTCACCCATTTTCCCTTTCTTGAAAATGGGGGTTATATTTCCCCTTTTCCAGTTGTTGGGAACTTCACCTGACTGCCATGATCTTTCAAATATGATGGACAGTGGCTGAGCAACTTCACTCGCCAGCTCCTTCAGGACCCGTGGATGGATTTCATCAGGTCCCATGGACTTGTGCACGTTCAGGTTCTTAAGATGGTCTCGAACCAGATCCTCTCCTACAGTGGGCCTAAGGTCTTCATTCTCACAATTTGTCTTCCAAGATATGAGCGGCTAGAGCACTTAAATGGCACACACTGCTCTCAACAGAACTTGGTATTGCTAAAATTATTCTAAAGACCGCAAAAAGCAAGTATCAGCAAGCAAAACACAATTTTTGTGATTAAAGAGCCCTATTAAACTGACCTGTTTCACTTCTTGAGAGCTGTTAACCCCAGGGAGACCAAAAGAACATGTTGTAAGACAGGTGAGGTGGCAAGAAGGAGACAATGGACTGCTGTGTGAATGATGCATATGAACAAACCTGTCAGGAGTGTTGTAGTGAATCTTAAGAGGCCAGCTTCAGTGCGGGTAACAGGCAGTGGTACATGTACAGCTTCTTCAGCAAACTGTGCCTTCAGTTGGCAAGATCAAAGGCCCTGAAATGTTCTAAAGGGCAGGAACAGCATGTGCCTGCTGCACAGCACAAGACGGTTGATCTTTTAAAAGGCTAGCTAAGGTCTGAGTTGCTACATAAACACAGCACACTTAGGTTAGTTCAGGTATTTCAGATACTAGTGGTAGTAGTGTAGCTGTGGCAACAGCAACTCAGCAAGGAGGAAACTGCCTATTTATCCCTCAATTTGTGCAGGTTCTGTAGCCCGAACTGAGCTGGATAGCACCTAACAAGAGGTAAGCAGGCTCAACAGACTGAATCTTGCTAAGTGAAACTTCAAATGGCAACACTGTAGAAAATCTAGTAAAAATTGATTCAGGATTAAGTCTGAACTGGACAAAAAGCAGGTGATTTTTTTCCCTTCTATTTTATGCTGAGGCCTTTCACTGAATGTGGATCATGATCACTACAGTCTAGAGAGGTACCAAGACTAGTAGATGGTATATGGATAATGGTGAATAAAATCTGAAGACAAATATCAACTGTGTTTGCAGTCTTAAAAAGAATGCTAAGAAAGATGGGTTTGCCTTTTTTAAAACAGATGGCTACAGAATAGTCTGTGGCAGTAGAGCTGCCTCTGACATACTTCTGATTCATCTACAGTCTCCATTCTTTTTGCAGTTCAGCTGGAACTGAGAGTTCTTATAGCTGATGACAAGAACATGATGATAATGAATGACTTCAACCCTGGGACAATAATGGATCCAGAGGACTGAAATGTCTTATGGAAGGCAGCAATGACTGCAAAGCCAAGAAGTCACTGAAAATTGCCATGACTGAATTCTTGTGACACCAAATATTGTCAGCCTTCGAAGCATTCATAATGAATGATCTCTGTTCATCCCCTCAGTCACTCCCAACAATTGCTAGAGTTTTACTGAAGCTGCTCATACACAGAAGTTGTCCTGTTGCATTTAATGGCCATCCTAATATTTTTGTCAACACACAAAAAAGAAGAATGTGCAAAGGCACGTCACCTTCAGATCATTAATGGAAATGTCAGATTTTGGAAAGGTAATTGGGCAAGATAGAGAGAGCAACAGTTTAAACTGCAGCTTGATTTGAACAAAGGAAAAGCTTTCAGAATGTCCCTCAACCACAAAAACAGTCTTTTTTCCTTTTTTTTTTTTTTTAAGCTTTAATTAAAAAAAAAAAAAAAGTATTTTTTTTTTTTTTTAAGCTTTAATTAAAAAAAAAAAAAAAGTATTTTTTTTTTTTTTTTTAATGAAAGCTTAAAAAATAGAACAATGTACTACTATACAACTACATATTACAAATATGACAAACTGCAGAAACAGAAGGCATCCAGCAAGCAGTATTTTCTAAATCTTTTTGTAGCAGAGAAGAAAGGGCTTAACAAATTGTACAGCATCAAACTTCAGATGCTGAACAATATTTTCCTTAAAGAACACTTCAGCTCCAGTGACTCTAGTAAAAATGGCAGGTGCTAGCATCTAATAGACAACCTTACAGAGGCCCTATAAAGAGACACAGAACAGATGAACCTTCTTGTATGGGCTTAGGTGAGGATAAATAAGTTCCCCTATCACTAACATCATCCTTTTCATCATAAACTACATCAACACATCTAATGGTGTAGTTCCAAATTCAACACTTTTTTTGCTGGTTACAGAACATCCTGAGAAAGGTAAGGAACTGACAGCTCTGAACCATGTGGAGAGAAAATTCCAGTTTCTAACATACTGATATCCTGGCAATTAACAACTGTCATCCTATCAGTGTGTTGTTGAACCCCACAGGGACTACACGGTCCCTGCAGAACTCTGGGTATTGGAATTCAGTTCTTAAAAGTAATCTTGAAAAATATGTGCAGTCATATCAGAGAACATAATTTCAAGATGCTAACAGACCAGTACCTTACTTAATACACAAGCTGCCAAATTCTGCACCAGCTACAATTTCTGCAGTATTTAAGATGCTGCTGTATGAAAAGCAAGACGTATCCCAAAGAGACCAAAACATTTATCCAAAAGAAACAGTAGCAACCTCTGCTACTGCTTGCAGCAACTGCTGCAAGAGAGTGGGAAAAAAATGTAACTTGGCAGTCCGTGCTACCTGCTCTTTTAATTGCAGCTGGGAATCATCAAACCTCAGGCTGCAAATTAATTTCCCAAACACAGCCTTTCACCCTCAGTCAATAGGCATAATACCATGCTCCTTCCATTCCTGTACTTGTATCCTGAATCAGCAAGTTACCTTTCCCTTGTCTGGATGGCATGTCAGCAGTCCTCCTCATCCTGATCCACACTCACAGCTACCAAAAAAGGAATTGCAAATTCAAGGAAAACAAGTGAGAAGAAAATACTATGTTGTTTGTCATCAGCAAACTGAAGCCTCCTGAATTTACACGTTTTCACTGTTCTTTTCTATGTCATTACTTACAAGTGATCACAACTGGAAAACAAGAGATAAAATGTAAATTCTTTGTGAACAGAGTTGTCTTGTTACAAAAGGCATGCCCCTGTAATTTTCCATTGTATGAATGGCATGATAATCATCAATGTTAATTATTGACACAGGAAGCATTACCTCTTGTGCTGTCCCTGTTTAAAAATAAATAAATAAATGAACACAGGTAACATATTTAGACTTTCTTATGCACGTTTTCCCTAACATCCTAAATGCCTAGAATCACAGAAGCATCATTCCTTAACTAGGACTGATAAGCAATGCTTTTCAAAGTCTTTTCCCTCAATATAGTTGATGTAGTCACACGTAATCCATCAATGTTTTAGCCTTTCTTTTACTTAAGCTTTCTGTCTTAATTTTACCACCACTTTGGTACCTGAGGTGAAGGTTTGCAATTCGTAGTCCTGCTCACATCTCAGCTCTGAGCACTCAGAACTTCAGTATAGCTTTAGACTGTGTCTGCCACTGTGTCCAGAAAAAAATCTAAAGCTTTCACAGAGGGGCTTTCCAACCCACTACTAATTTCCTGTACTATATTTATCAATTAATTCTTCCAATGAAAAAGCGGCTGCTTCTTATCACAGCTGCTAAACTGATGGTACATGAGCCTCACCTACTTGCCTGTGAACAGTGGGAGCTCTTGAAGATGGTACATATTAGAAGGAGCCTTCAACCTTGACGTTATAGCACCTGATGTTATGGAAGATTTTTCCTTACAAAGAGTAGCAGTTGTTTAGTTTTTTTAAGACATCTTTTTCTTATTTGACCTGCCTTCAGTGTGGAAGCTGGATGAGAGACAGAGGTACTGATAATGCTCTGGAGTTCCACAGAGCTGGCTTTTCTGAGAAGGTAGTCCTGAAACTTGTACTGTCTTTCTTCAACTGCGGTTTAATGGCAGTGCAAGTAGAGGATAAACTTCACATATAATTTTAAACCAGGCAATACAGGCCACCAGAATACATCCACCAGATTCTGAAAAAGACCTTGTAAGAAAAGCAGCTCTAGTTTCATTTCCTGTGACATGGTCAAGTACAGGTTGAGCTTTAGCTTAGCACATGGTTTCTCAATTGGCTTAAGCTGACACAAGACAGGGCTGTTACTGAAAGCGATGGTTCTGCCTTTCAGATTTCAGGTTCCTGACCTGCTCGCTGGTGTCAGCACCACTGACTGTGTATCCCTTCAGCTCAGTGATCCCATTAAAACCTAGCCCTGAATAAATGGTAAGAAACCCAAATTTGACCACAGGTTCCTTGTCCCCAGAGGAACTACAGTTCTTCAAGATGCTGTGACAGTGTCAAACCCATAGCTGCCAAAGCCAGCACCGGCAAAACAAAGAATGGAAAGTGAATTGCAGAATTCACCGTGATTATAATGTGCCAAGCAACCACATTTACTACAGTCAAAACAACTGGTCTTTAATTATGCCTTCATGAATCAGACCCCAGGTAAAAGATAGTAAAAAGAAATTTCAGCTATATCAGTCAAATGATGACAACGATACTGCAGTCTTAGTGTGGCTTCCGATCACATGAAAACCCCAAGTAATGTTTTATAGTTTTAAGAAAACTATCCAATGTTTAGACTCTAATCAATGATACAAATTGATACAGAGCCTACTTTCTTACTACATGACTATCATTACTGCTATTTCTGGTTAATATACATCATCTCACTTCTTTCTGCATTTGCCTTGTTTCCATGCTTGGCATACTCCTTCTGATGGATCATCACACATTCCTTTTTTCTGTTTTATCTGTCTGCTAATTGGAAACCATTAATTTAATTTTGGGACCATATGCATACTACTGCTAATCCTAGCCCTGTCTTCAGTGCACTGTGGTTCCACTTCTTTTCCTGACATTTTTATATCTGTGCTTACAGAATGCTTTATTATTTGGGTTGATTCCATTTGGAAGGTCCAATTCAGCATGAGTGTTCACAATTCGCACTTCACTGCTGTAATTTCTGCTTCCCAAAAGTACCTCTCTTTTTTGATAATTTTTTAAGGCTGCTGCTAATTTCCTTTTCGATGCAGATACACAGTCAGTTAGATTTGTAACTCTTTCTTAAACTTTCCCTCCTTTGTTTGGGATGCAAACACTTTACAGTTTGGTCTTTTGCTATACTTAAAATCCCTGCTTCCGCTACAGCTCTATCTCTGAGTCCTGTGCAATTCACTTGCTACCTAATACTCTTAATGGTTCAGTTTAATACTTTGAAAGTGAAGATTTTACTTGTTTAGCATAGTTTCCTTTTTTAAATATAAGTGCACTCGATTCATGGTCATTACAGCTACAGCTGGGTTTGGTGACAATTTCTTCTTTAGTATCATCAAACAGTTTTTACAATCCTGAAGTTGTAAACTGTATTACTTCTTAGTGATCTAGGAAGTACTGAGTTAAGAATCATAGAATCATAGTCCAGAAGTTTATCTGGTTGGCATCCAATAAACAGATGTCTCCCATAAAAACACACTTTATAATTGCTATTTATATCTCCCACAACTCTGCAGGTGAAATCCATAGCAGCCTACCATTTACTCTCTTTGTATAAACCCTTTTATAGTCTTTATGTTATTTTGACTCAAAGTAATGCTATTATTTCACTTATGCTATCACTTTCTTTATATCCGCAGAATTTCCAGTACCATTAATATATGCCACCTGTACTTCAATTTCTAGCTTTCCTGAACAACTCGTACTCACATTCCAGGTGTGAATATTATTCTGTTTCCCATTAATTGCCATTATCCTTGTGACATCTGGTTTCATGTTACATACCAGGCGTCCAGAACTACTTAATTTTGTTATTCTTTTACAAACATTTCAACAAATTCTCTTGCTGGAGTTAGACTGCTTTCATCATTTGTTGTCTAACTGACTACCAACCTGGGTGTGTCTTACCTTATTTTCTTCTCCCTCTTTTTTGAGGTGTCTTTTGTATAGCTGTACAAGCCTCTCTTCTAGAACCACTTGCCTAACTTCTAAAAAGATCTAAGGTCAGACACAGTATATAGGACTGTTTACATTAATTCTGCAAAGGATGTCTTAGGGTTTGGTGATAGTAACAACAGCAGCACTAATGCTGACATCTGTTTTATTCTAGGACCGAAGCCTACTGCTACCTGTATTTCAGTCTCTTCTGGTCGCTGCTGCTGTCCAGGAGATGGATTGAAAATGGAGCTAAAGAAATGCCCAAAGGTCTGGATAAAGCTATGAATAGCAGCATCTGGGGAAAAAGAGGATGGAAGCAGTTTCATTCAGCACTGAGGCATCACTTTGCCTCCTACTCCTGGTAGCTTCAATGACTGCTGCTTAAATAGTGCCAAAAGAAGTGTTTCTAAGTGAATGGAAGTTGTTGAAAAGGTTGCGGACAAGAACGGAGCAGGTGTCAGGGGCTATGGATAAAATTTGTATGCATTTAGTTCCATAATTGCAGCAGAAGGGGCCTGAGAGGTTTCATTTAATTTCCTTTTTCAGATCCTGGTCTGAAAGTAGGCGTTGCTACTTGCAGTCTCTTAGTGCAGAATTTGTGTTTGAATGGGCACTCCAGTATATTCTGATGAGCTCTGAAGATAAACAACTTTCCAGATGATTAAAGCAACTGGCATTCTACAGTAAGTAGGGAGCATCCCACTGTCATCTTTTCTGATTTTATCTCTACCCAGTCTGTGCTCTTCATTAGAAGAAACTGGAGTTGTATGCTGTAGAAACAGTTTAGGAAACTGAGCATGCGTAATCTGCTCCAGAGCAAACACTGTTAAGCCTGATCTAAACCACAGAAACAGGGCCTTAACAACCCTCTATTATCAAACCTAAGCTAAACATAATACATTCTGTTGTACAAAGCCTTATTTCATGTACAGAGTTAAACAGTCCTATATATATATAAAAAGAAGCTCAACAATCTCAGTGGAAGCTGTTACTGTCTGCTTTGTAATGAGGCACAAGGTACAGGAACCTTAAGCAACATGTTGAAAGGGAGAGAGCAAGTCATTCATATGTGAGGAAACTGGAAAAATCTCATTTTAGCACATTCCAGCTACCAACACCTTTTCAACTGAACAAATCTGAAGCTCTGTTCTTCCTGTAGTTTAAACAAAAATCCCCTGAAAATTGCTTTATAGAGGAAACACTATTCCGTATACATTTACAGATATAACTCTACTATCTTAGAAAAAGTAAAAAATTCCAACTCAAGGATATGAAACAGAAAAAAGCTTATACCATCTTGCATCACACAGAGAGACTGTCTTTCATGAAAACTTGTCTACACTATAATAAATGGAAGTTCCCATACCTTCCTGTAAGTAGCTCTTGCTTGTTTTGATATGGTTACCCTTTAATTGGATTGTACCATTGCTAACAAGTACAATTTAGCATCTTCCTAGGTACTTAGACTTGTGGCAAGGCTAATTTCTTGCAACAAAATTTCTTCAGAAATTGTGAAATGTTTTATTTACTTTATGGAAAAAATGTGCATAATCATAGAATCATAGAACGATTTGGGCTGGAAAGAAACTTAAGATCATCTAATTCTAACCCCCTGCCATGGGCAGGGACACTACAAACTAAACCACGTCACCCAAAGCTCTGTCCAACCTGGCCTTGAACACTGCCAGGGAAGGAGCATTCACAACTTCCTTAGGCAACCCATCACAGTTCCTCACCACTCTCTCAGTAAAGAACTTCTTCCTTATGTCCAATCCAAACTTCTCCTGTTTAAGTTTGAATCCAAGGCTGACTCCAAGATGAAAAAGTCAAGTCAGAAATTTGAGTGTATTGTAAGGAACAGGACTGCTTTACAGGTTGCAGCTTCTTTGTTTTAACAGTATTACTTAAAACCAGAGGAAAAATGGCTCTCTCTGTCAGTTCCCTATAATGTCTAAACTACTTAAAACAAGCAAATTCATGGCAAGAATATACAGTGGAGATTTACATTGAATGAATGGAGATTCACAGGGGACTGGGGCAGAAAATAACTGTGAGGCAGGGCAAACACAAGAGAATTGGTCAACTTTCAGCCCTGAAACTATCTTTAAGAAATAGATATTTTGTACAACATCAACAAAAATTCCCAGGATTTTCTGAAGTATATGGACCAATGAATTTACAGGAAAATAAAAGGATGCTTCATGCAGAATAAATCTTTAAAAACTCAGAGGGAAAGACCACCAGTGAAGAAAAGTGTTAGATTTTTAAAACTAATAACTGCTAACTGCAAAACACATAAACAATATAGTTAGTTGAAACAGAAACATGGCTGAGTGGAGCTGAGAGTCAGGATCTACTCTTCATGCTTTGTGGTGTGACGAAAAGCACATCATTTAACGAGCTCTGTAAATCCAAATACTACTATTTACTTAAGAACTCTACCAGTACATCTGGTACTGTCTGTAAAACAGTGACATCCTGAGCTGAGAAACAGTCAGGTCTCTTTTTTATTATTATTTATTGGAAAAAGGGGATTGCCAAAATCTTGTACACTTCCAGGCTGTCTCATTTTTGCTGAGTACCATGACTGCACTGAGATTTTTCACTTCTTCACACAAGAAACTCAAGCAGCTACAAGGTTACAAAACTATGAAGGAAACACCTGAGAAGCACAAGGATTCCCCTACCACCAAATCCCCAACAGCCACAGAGCAGAGAGCTCTTGGGCGAGGCAAGTGAAACTGCCAGCTTTGAGCAAACCTGTGTTTATGAATTTATGGCAGCCTCCCAGTTAAAGGCCCATCTGGGTTGGAGCAGGGGGAGGCTGGGAAGACCATGCGCCGGTTACATTTTTGCCATTCCTGCTGCGGTATGGCGTGAATAAATCACAGGGCTGAGGTCAGAACAGCCAGCCCATAAAGTGATTCATGGGCCCAGCAGCACATTCCCCCAGGACTATGTACTTTATTACAGTAAACCTCAGAACAAGATACAATTTCCTGTCTCAAGGAGCAGCCTTTAAATCAGGACACCTGGACAGCCCTGCAACCACTTACAGAAACAATAGGTCTCAGCCCCACCGCTGCCTCTCCACGCGGGCCCACGCTGCCCGAGGCCTGCCGTGTTTAACGCTAAATACCACCTTTAGAAATGACCTCCTTCTGCAGCAGATTACTGTTGTGAGAAGACTGTGGAGTCAATGTACTGATATATTCTTCAGCCATAGCTCCCTACCCAATAAATAAATAAATTCTCCATCTATTTTTGATTCAATTTTAGCCTTTCCATTAGGACTTTCCTTTGGCTTTGCAGACAGCAAGTCATTCTGTATAATCACTCTGCAAACAGTAGAAGAGATCCTGATTTTCACTCTTCAGAGGTCTTACAGATCTTAAAACTATAGACATAACATGGTAACATGTCCCTCGAAAGCTGCTTCATGGAAAACATAGCTAGGGATAAGACGCTTACGTATACTGAGGCACATCTGAAAGACTTTTAAAGGACAAAAACGTAAAGAAAGCGGTAGAGGAGGAAAAGTTTTGGGGAAATTTAGGGGAGAATTCATCAAACACTGAAAGTTAAGAATGCCACTAAACTTGTCAAAGTAAAAAAGAAAAAAAAATCTAGATAAAGGAAAAGGAAAAAAGAAGGACTGATAAACCAAACGTAAGCAACACTAAATCCATCAGATTTGTCGAAGACTGAACCTTCCTGAAGCTGTTTGTTTTGTGATTACTTTTCCTACAAGTGAAAACAGTTGTATGGAAAACTATTTCCTTCACCTGCTTATTTTATTTTGTTTTATCCTACTTAAAGGATATCCTTCACTTTTGTGGATTATTTCAGAGCTTGCGACAGACAGAATCAAGGCTTATTCATTGATTTTACCCAGTCTGATTTCCTGTCCAGAACAAATATATTGTATCCAATTGCTCCCATTGAAGCCAATAACTTATTCTGGGGAGCTAGGAAAAGGACATTCACATGTCACTGAAAGCCATGAGGAACTGGCTGCTATCCTTGTGAGTTTGTCCCAGTGGTTACTAGCTTTTGCTGTCAGAAAGCCATTTGTTTTTCTATTCCTAGTTTTTCTGCCCTCAGTTTCTGGACAATGATCATTGTTTTGGCTGTCTCAACTGGAATAAACAGTGTTTTAATATTACTACAATTTCATTTTCTAGATAGTCACGATACACTGTATAGTCCAACTGTATCAACTATCATACGAAACAGAAGTAAAATCCTTATTCTACTCATACTCATTAATCCTACTTTTATGTAGCCAAAACCCTTTTGCCGCCAACGTCTCACCACTTTTTTCCATAACATTGCTACATCTTTTCCAAGTAATTCCTTTCAAAATAGTGTAGACTCCATATTGTTCCAATTTATATGCCTAATATTCAGATGCACTTTGTGTAAATGAGTTCACATTAAGAAGTAATCTACATTGCCCTACATGTCTGTTCTCACCATTAGGTAACACAATGACATTTTCTTTATTGCCTGCAGGATCCACTGACTGTCATTTTATACTTACTTCCAGCTCATTGATAAAATGATTACTAGCATCAAGCCTAGTATCAAAATCTATGAAGCGCAGAAATAAATATCACTGTTCAGTTTTAACTGGCAAATGCTGACAGAGAGTGCTCACATTCAGCACATTGTCTATACACTGCTCATACACACTGTTGGGACTTGGTCATTTACCATTGATTATTAGAAATCTAATCATATTTAATGCAAAAAGTTATTTCTATCAAACATGTGTTTTTCTTTTTTTTTTTTTTTTTTTATCAATTTTAAAAGGGGTGGAAAAAACTAAGAGCACTGATATCCAGTAAACTTAAAACACTGATATCCAGTAAAACGCTTCACTTTATTACTATAATGCTAGGAAAAGACTTATGGAGTAAGTTCTGAAAATAAGATATNTTTTTTTTTTTTTTAACTAACCTTTCCAGATAATTAAGGAATCATATTACATTTTTTGACATTACACATCTTACACAAATGAAGCTGACTGGTGTTAATTAAAAGCCTATTCCTTGATTCTTTACATTATCAGAATCTTTTATCAGCTTATTCACTACTTGGCTCACAAATTGTAACAGTTACTGAAGTCATGGCAAGTTACTCTGTTTGCTATTCTGCAACACTTCCAGAACTCAAGCATTTTCATAACTTCCACAATTTCACCACAATTCCAAAATTTATTAAACTTTTGAGGAGCCAAAATTCCCTTCACCCAACTTCTCTTAGTGTTCCTAGGTACCAGAAATCTTGGCATGCCACCCCAAACACATATGTAACATCTTCAGCAGTTTGTTATATTGAAAAGAAAAATATGAAATGCCACAGTATCTTTCTAGGAAGAGACGCAAACCTACTTCCATTCAATTCCTGTGTGATCCAAATTAATAATGAAAGATGTCAAAACCAAGTAAGATAATATTTTGGGTGTACTGGAAGCACATCAAATGTCTTAATGAACTTAAGGTAAAAAAAGAAGTAGATCCTTCTTGGCTTTGTTTTTCCAGCAATTCTAATTATGCTGGCTATTTTACTTCAAACAGAAAACAACAAATTTTCATAACTGAATGGTTTTTTTAATAATTTGAATGCTGGCATTAAACAAAAACAGCAGGCATTTCATCACCATGGCAAACGCAAAAGGTGTCCTCTCTGAAACTGAAGACAAAATTCCTCCTGACTTTGTACACCAAGAACTGTGTTAAGGGACCAGATTTCCCTGCTTTTTAAATGCCTTCTAATTCATTAAACATTCCTGAAAAACTTTCAGCATTCCACCTATCTATTTGAAATGACACCAAAACCCATACTCAGTAAAAAACAATTTAAAAGTTACAAAGTGAAAGATGCGGAGGTTGAGAAACAGAATTATAACCCTACGTACTTTATCTGTTTGCAGGGATGCTTTATGCTGACTTACACATATTTGACTAAAGAACCTACATGTCATCTCAGCTTGAAAAGCTTTTTTACACATGACAGGGACATTCAGGGACATAGCAGGAGAGCACATTAAGTTGCTTAGCAAAATCATCATCAGATAAAACATAAATTAGCCCTGGCAGATCCCTAAGAACTTTCTAGCTAATCATTTGCAGCAAAGTGTTTAACTGTGACATGCGGGATGGCTTCAAAGGTGGAGTGAAAAAGCAAGTTTTGACTTTTAGATTTGACCTACAATTTGTAATCCCCACTCCTATTTTCAAAACCTGTCAGCTAATATTTAATTATTAGCATGATTTCAGTGCAAAACAAAGTACAGAAGCAAAAAGAAACATAAGCTTTATGTTTTTCCCCTCAGACATCTTGCTTTTTTACTGGTGTGATAGGGACAAAGGGAAGATACTGGCAACTAAATAGAATAAATGGTAGAAACTAGAACAACCTCCTGTATTCTCTCCACTTAACTGTGGTACTCTATATATCTTCTATTCAAATGTAACCATATCAAATCATGTCAATCAAAGACATCAGTTTGTGCTGTTTAGACCTAACAGATCACTTGTGCAACAACAGCAAACAGAGATGCCATGAAAAGCTCAGTAATGTGAAAAAACCTCTAGCTTTTCCAAGTGATTTGCTTTTAGGTTAAAGCAAATACAAGGGAACTTGCCAGATGAGCATGTCCTAACAAAGCATTACCCATGGTGTAGCGTGGTAACCAAAGTCTACCACAAGCTATGGCAAGGGGATTAGTGCTGCTGACTTTCATGTGGCTCCAGAGCTATTGCTGCACTCCTCAGAGAGATCAGCGCCTTTTCGTCTGGCTGCAAAGGGAACAGTGTGTTCAGAGATGTATGAAAGCCCTTCTTCCCCATCAAGATGGTGACAGAGGCCAGTGCATGTTCATAGCAGAGGTCACTCTAAGGGGAGGAAAGCAATAACAACCTGACTGGAACAGACACCTTCTTCACAGAAAAGTCAGTCATCTACATTTTCCATCTTGTACACCTCACTGCAAAAGATTTTGAAGTAGTTCATTTAAAAATAGAGCAGGGAGTCTGCTCTTGAAGCAGAAGTAAAGTACACACACTAAATATAACCTACTCCAACCTACAGAAAACACTGCTGAGATTAATGGCCAAAAAGACTCTCTGGGAAAAAGAATGTTTTAGAACAAGGCAGCTATCACACAGTAACAGCTTTACAGCATAAAGTTAACGGTGGTTTTTCATCAATGTCTAGTCAGTATTATTTTGTTTAAATTAGCATTTTACCATTTTTTGATGTCTCAAGTTAGATACCTAATAGTAGACATTTTCTTTTCCTTTTCCTGTAGTAGAGACTACTGAACAGAGTGAAAGAATGCTACATACAGGAGAATATTTAGTTCCTAGTCAACCCTTTCAGAGCAAGGAGTGACAAAGGCATAAATCAAAGCAGTGGAATTGAAAAATGGCAGCTGAGAAGAGACCCCAGGTTCTCCAAGACAGATCTGAACAGGCAGCAGAGGACTGCATGATCTCAGACAGTGCATTGCTTCCTCTCTCTCAATAAAAGGCAATTTATGACCCATGAGCGATTTAACCATGAGAAACAAGATCAGACAATTTGCTTCCCCAAAGGACACAAACAAAACTGTGTTTACATTAATTGACATCCTTTCTTTTATTTTCCATGCAGCTGAATCACTCCAAGCTCTCATACATTCTGCAGAGTTCTCACAATCATGAAAAAAAGAATTCAAATCCAACATAAAATGAGAGTCTATGGCACTCACCCACATATATATGTGGCTTCAAACAGGCACATCTGAATAAGACAAGTAACTCTTTACAAAATCTGAGAACCTTTTCAGATTCAAAACAGGTAAAGGAGGAACATCCATTCTACTCAGTAATTTTGGGAGAGGAAGGTGTGGATAGAGAAGAAGGGGTTTTTTTCAGTGCAATCTGGTTACAAAGCTTGTTTGCACAGGGCTGTGCTGGCCTCATGGTGACTATTCATAAGAGATCCCCAGAAGAGCTGTAAAGTCTGCCTATAGCCCAGGTGCTGTAATTGCTGTCTGTCAAAACAGAGATGTTTTCTCAGCAAACATTTCAGAATGCCCAATGCTAAGTTGATTAGTTTTGGGTTTTCTGGGAAGGAGTATAAGGATGATGGCTGGGAGACACAGCAAAATTGATGCCTTGGAGACAAAACTCTGATATCATTAAAACACTCCAGAGAGTGTTTAATTTCTCAGTTAAAAGAGAATTCCTATCCTTGGAAGGGAAGGGAAGTAGGCAGAAATTATTATCAATAATGCCCAATTCCCACTGTAGGAAACATGAACCAGTTCAAGAACCAAAGCTGTGTTATCAGTCCAGGAACTGGCTCAGATCCCCTTGAGCGTAGTTTAAAGAAACGATTCCCTGCTTTCCATGTCGCAGAGATGATGCCCTTTCAGGACACCCTGCACCCAGCCCTGGGAGGTCCCTCTGCGAATTCCTGAGGCTTCTGTTGTGCACAAGAGCTTTGAGAACCTCTACCTTCACAGCAAGCCTATTGCAAAATCCAGCCTGCTCTGTGTCGGTAATGTGGAAAGACAGACCTGGTTCCCTCAGGTGCTGGCAGCAGTGCTGACCACACAGAGCCTATTCAAACCACAACATGAGATCATCTACTGGATTTGTACACAGGCTGAGCTTGTGCAGGTCCCAGACACCTGAGTATGTGAACTCAATAAAAAAACACTTCTTGCATGAAGCCGCACACAGAAATGTTAGGGCTTGGAGAGGGGGATAGCAGGCGGAGTTGGTATGAGGGAAAAAGGAAGGAAATTATGAGTGTATAAGAGCGCGAGGCTTCGGCCATCTTTTGCAATTAGAGAAACTCTTCACAGACCCTTAAAGTGGCAGAAGGCATTAGTTGTGCATTTAGGCTGTGACTTACAACTTCCTACCTCTACAGTACGGTTAAGAAAGGCAATGCAGATATAAGTCATTGACAGGAATAGCAGCCCCTTACAAACCCCTTTAGGAGGGACTTGGTGAAGCAAATTCATAATGGCTCTTCCTGTACATTATCTGCACTTCTGTATTTTCCATCAGTAATCATTGCTCCTGAACATCCACAGTATTAAAGCAACTTCATTTGTACTGCTCAGGTTACATCAATGTCAACGCTTACTTGAAGTCCCAGGGTTTTAGGGGTTTGGAGTTTTGCCATAAAAATTCACTCCAGGCTGAAACGTGGCAAAGTGGGGTTCTGCCCTTCCTCTTTTCCCAGGCAGTTTTATATTAAGGATTTTTACAAAAAACTCTTCGCAAGCATTTAAGACATTTTTGTTTTTCCCACACTAGAAATGTCTTCCAGTATTATTATTATTATATTTGACAAAAGTTAATTGTGAAGTCTCAAAACGTACATTAAAAGTCTTAATTAAAAACAAACACCTTGTTAAATCCAGTGCAGCATATGTTCCTGATAAAGTCCACCTCCTCATGTTAGCAGTAGTTGATATGTCTAAAGACTACAGAGGGCATGACAATGGGTAATTACAAGGGTAGCTCAAATAGTACAGGCAATAAGAAATAACATTTTATGAAAAAATACTGAACTGGTAACAATATCCAGGCATTGTGTAACTTTAATAAAAAATTTAATAACGCAATGGACTGATTAAACATTTTCTGAGATTTAATACTGATTAACCAATTTAATGACTTTTAACATCACTCTGAGAAATACTAAGCTAATACTATTACTAGATCTTTTTAAACCTAATGGCCATTATACAACAGTGTGAGAATGCACCTGTGAAGCAAACATCATGCCAAAGTCCTTCAGCAAGCTCTCTGGCCCACTTAAAAAGGCATTTATTTATGTTACCACTCTCAACATCGCCTCAAACCACTTGCTCCACAAGTAGACCTCACCACCCAGAATTACACGCACAGGTTCCTTTTGCAGCTGATGAGGAAAGTCATGCACCTCTCAGAGGAATTAACATTGGGCAACAAAACAGAGGAACACTTTAATGAACAGGAGAGTGACAGAACTGGCTTTGCTCCTACTTTTAGGAATTAAAACTATTGCCATGGGACAATTTCTCCATAAAAGTGGGATCCACAGCCCACAAGTGCTCCTGAGGATACATGTCCAAAACAGGCATTTGCACTTGACTGGATCAGCTTTTTTTACAGCATATAAATGAGAACTGAATGATGACAGAAGGAGGACATGGCAGTGATCACCTTATCTACAGCCATCTGCTTTTTATAACAGTGCCCAGGTACTGTGAAATTTTCAGTCTCAGAAAGTTCAAACCCACACTGTAGGACAGCTACTGGAGAAACCAGGCTGTATAATGTATTTTAATTTCCTATGCAGAAGGAAATACAAAACTGGGAATCTTTAATTGGCAATACTCAACAAAATTCCTCACTTCATATTACAGTATTTTAAATGGCATTTTATTTTTTTTTTTTTTTTTTGAGGGTGAACTTACATTTTT